>CAOLHI010003475.1:0-174023 GCA_948474755.1 Ctenosaura bakeri | reverse complement strand
AAACCAGCTGTGAAGGGGTTTGCAGACTTCCAGAGCAGATTCAAGGCAACAGGGACAGGGCTATGTGCTCTCTCTTATGCTGGATTCCACCCCTGCACAAGCAGAATTCCAGCACTGAATACAGCCCAATGAGACTTGAAAGGTTTAACTGTCTGGTTGACCCTAACAGGCAAGGTTTTCACAAGATAACAAGCCAGAATTCAGAAGAATTTCAGGCTATCAAGGATGAACATTCTGAATCTCAATTTCTAAACATTCCCACTTGCAGCTGGAGTGGCTAGACATTCCAGAAACTTTTGGTCCCTGGTTTATTCCTCATGGTATCTGCATTCTGATTTGTCTATCTCCCAACAGGCCAGAGAAAGAATGTGCTAGAATTCTTATAACTTTTCTAAGCTCTACCTGGGAGTTAACTCCATTAACCTCAGTAAAACTTATGTCCATAAAAATATATATAGGACTCTGATACAGTCTCAGACAACTGTAGAAACTGAGATTTGGTTATTTTAGATTTATTTCTGACCAACAGGCAAAACTGACAGAAAGTGGAAGACATTTGGGAAGAAAGCAAGTGAAATCTATGCTTTTAAGGCCAAAGACAATAAGTTAGGCAACTTCAGCTTTGCTTCCCAATCAGAGCTGGGAAAACTTGCTTTTTGGAACACAAGTCCTAAAATCTCTGTGTCAGTATCACAATATTGGCTGGCTAGGGCATTCTGGGGTTGTAGTCCAAATAGGAATTTTTCCAAGCTTTAATTCCAATTGATAAAAAATACCCCATTGCCAGATTGCCTCTTCACTTGCCAGAATGACAATACCTTTATTTGCTCCCTGCCTGCCATAAATTCTCATTTGCAATTCTTTACCCTTTCCTGAGTAGTATTAGGTGATAAAGAGTCATTCTTCAATCTTGAAATGTTTTCATTGTCTTAACCATTTACCGTAATAGAAACACATATAGATAATTGACAACATTTGTTTGCACTTGGGGGGGGGAAAACAGCAACTTTTCATCTTAAGTGATTCTTATCTTGTCACTATATTATTGTGCAGAACAATCCTTTTCAAAATTCCTTGCAATTACCAGCTAGAAGTGTCATGATAACGCTGTAATCAGACACTGGGACAGGTCACCCAACAGAGCCACATTCAGGTATCTACTAACTCTTCCTCCTTCATAATTCAAGATATGCTAGGGATATAAAAGACTCCAAGTCTATCTTAGATTCCAGCCCCCTTCCCTGCCACCTTTTTGCAATGCCTTGCCTTCACAGAGGGATCTACTGATCTGGAAAGCTAGCATGCAATGTTGTGCTTTTCTGGGGAAGTTATTTAATAAAGGCATTACTTTAATATGGAGTTTGGATTATGTGTTTTGCTACATTTAACTGCTGCAGGGATCATACTTAATATGACCTAATAGCACAACCAACATTACTACTTCACCTGACCACCAATTCAATAGCAGCTTTCAGCTTTTAATGCAAGGATCGACTACAATACCCATAAATCCTCACCATTGGCTATGCTAAGGCTGGTGATAATTATTGATGCCCACACACACCTCATTTGTAGTGTCATACATTCTTCACTCCTGATTTAAGAGGACACAGAGATAAGCAACCAAGTAAATGCACTCTGGAAGTAATGGGCAACTGCTTCTGCCCTCTTGTCCACAGCCACTTAACAAGAGCAAGCTCTTGTTCAGAAGGAAGCTTCTTCTGGTGCTCAGATGCAGAGTACAGGATAGCTTCTACTTCCTTCACAGCCTCAAGATCAAAGCAGGGAAGAATTTTATAGTGCAATGATCCTGAGTGAAATGACAGTCACAACAGAGGAACAAATTCTTGTTGAAACAGGTTACCACAGGTGTTGCAGCATATGCTCACATAAGAACCAAAGCACACCATCAACAGCCCAACTGCATTACTTCACACTTTGGGTAAAGTATCTGATGTCCCTGCACCTCCCCTCTGAACCAATACAGTCACATAAGTTGCTCTTAGCAAGTTTTTGAAACAAAAGATCCATTAAGATCAGAGGACCTTACTTCCATGCAAGTTCCATTTAACTGCCATCTTATTATAGCAGTTTTAGCCAGGGAGGCTACTTCTGTACTGCCTCCATGCAAGATTCACTGAATCCAGTTACTCTTCTCCTTTGCACTACCTGAAATGTCTATCTAGTCCTTCAGTTCCTTGCAATGCCTAAGAATGATGTGTATGCAGAAGGACCACCCTATCCAGCTATTAAAACTCCTCTACCTCATCCATGCCGTAGTCCAGATCTGGATGGGAGGTGGGCATGGCTGTTTCTTAAAAAAGAATTGCACAAATAATGTCTTCTCTCTTTTGGCTTTCATCCTCAGAAAGGACAGCAGGTAGGCAAAAGAATTATGTCAGAAATATTGGAAAGCTGCTGCCAGAGTAGAGAGCTAGATGAACAGATGGCCTGTCTTAGCATGAGGCAGTTTCACATATTTTGTCTGTATCAGCCTTCCCCAACCTTGTGCCATCCTGACTGATTGGACTACACTGATAGCAGCTGTAATCCAAATGATATGGAGAACATGCAATTAAGGAAAGGTAACCTCCATGTTCACATTAACCTCTCACAGAGCTTGGGCAGTCTCTTTCACACTACACAAGTACAGCACTTTGACTCTACATTAACGGTCATGGCTGCATCCTATGAGGCACTAGAACTCTCTGGCTGAGAATTCAAAGAGTGGGGTATTGGGAGAGGATTTGTGGCACCCAGAAATCAGGTTGTGAGCTGTCCTTAGCTGGCCAGGCAGCAACTAATGGAAGAGGAAGAGAACCAGAGGTAGGTTTTTAAAAGGCTGTATGGCCTGACTGCAGCCACCGAGAGGGAAGGTTCCCCTGGAAAAAAAAGGCTTTGAGGTGTCAGGGCAGGAGAGAATGGTTGGAGAAACTCACAAATAATCAAATCGGTGAAAGTGAAACCCACAGGTGTGAAGAACCAACTGTACAAGAGTCAGTGTCTATTTCCCATATCTCAACAGCATACAGGGAAAACCTAGCCAGTAAAAAGCCTCTGCTGAGGGCCTACCAGGATCCTTGTATCCTACAGCTGGTCTGAATAATAAAATGGGTTCCTTCTTGAAAGGCCATCCAGCAGTCAGAATTTACATTGATACATTTCTCTCAAAGATACAAGCTTCATCTGCTATAGATCTAGGGGCCAAGTGGTTACTTAGCAGATGCAGGGGGCTGCTGAGGGCTATGGTTGGCTCAACTCTTCCTCAGGAATTTAGCAGGACCCATTCTCTGCCCAACTCCTACCTTCCATTCACTTATACTCACAGAGTCCACAGAAAGACCTTTTTGTACGGGACCACCCACCCAGCTGTTTAGGATGGGCAACTTTCCCAGGCCCCCAGATCAAGTGTATACTTCAGCTAAGAAGAAGCAATATGGATGTGTAATGCAATGAGAAGAGGGGCCACAGCGGGGTTAGGGTCCCTGAGAGTATTAAAAGGAGGATTCTCTTGTACACTTAACAGTTATGTGGAACAGGGCAAATCTAGATCTCCTGTAGATGTCCTGGTAATCTGAAGTAAACCAGGCAAGGGTTTCTAACTCCCAACTGTTTAAAAGCAGCAGCAACAAAATGACTTCTTGGCCCTACAGTATACTGTTTTAATTGGGATAAGGTTGCTGGATGGGGTGGGTGGGTGGGGAGGTTGGAAAGCCTGAGTGCCTTTCAGTTCAGGTAGTTAAAAAAGCTTCCTGGACTCTGAATTACTTAATTCTAAGTCTCTTTAAATCTATAATTTAATTACTTACATCTAAGGATCTTTGCACTAGCTTTCAGCTGGTGGATCCCAGGATTTCAGTAGGAACAAGGATCCTGGACCTGTGCATATAGAAAATTGTTATAGAATCATAGAATCACAGAAACAGAGTTGGAAGAGACCACAGAGGCCATTGAGTCCAACCCCCTGCTCTGCAGGAACATCCATCAAAGCATTCCCAACAGATGGCCATCCAGCCTCTGCTTAAAAACTTCCAAAGGAGACTCCACCACACTCTGGGGCAGCATGTTCCACTGTCAAATGGCTCTGACTGTCAGGAAGTTCTTCCTGATATTTAGATGAAATCTGTTTTCCTGTTGTTTGAATCTATTGCCCCGTGTCCTAGTTTCTGGAGCAGCAGAAAACAAGCTTGCTCCATCTTCAACATAACATCCCTTCAAATATTTAACCATAGCTATCGTGTTTCCTCTTAACCTTCATTTTGTCAGGCTAAACATACCCAGCTCCCTAAGCCTCTCCTCCCAGGGCATGGCTTCCAGACCCTTCACCAGTATTTCAACCCTGTCTGGGAGGCAGGACGCAAAAAATGTTTCATCTCTTCCTCTGCAGGATGCACATTATAATAAGGGAACCAGATAGTCCTAGTACAACTGCCATTTTGTCAGCCTCCATGCGGAGGATAAGTTTCAGAAAAGGAAACTCTCCTCAAACCTCGAAAAATACCCTTCACAAACTTGCCCTCCAGGTAGGTGCCAAGGGCAATTGGCACATGGCTGCATGAACCCAAGGCACCTCTAGGGACAATTTGGTTTTTTTGCAAATCCTGTTTTGGTAATCCCTTCCTTTTTTTTTTTTTAATTAATTCCTCTTTTAGGCCTTAAAATTTTCGTAGGCCCGACGCACTGTGCCTAAAGTGCTTAATGGATAGAACTGAACTGGTGGGCAAAGATAAGCCCCCCCCCGCTTTCCTCACACACAGCTCAGTAACCCTCGCATAAGACTGGCTCCCCACAGCTATCGACTAGCGGTGGTAGAGCCCGTTCAAGGTAACGTGGGAATACCCCTAAGGTGGTGGTTCCTGTAAGACGAAAGTCTGCCCACCAGTTGGGCAGCAGAGGAGGACTATGCCCCAGGTTTTCCTCCTCTTCCTCGTGGACAGCCGAGAGAAGCTGCAGCTGCCCAAACTCCCTGTTCTGGCGGCCCGGAGTCCGGCTGTTCTTCTCACTGGGGCCCTTTCCGCGCTGGGCTGTTCTCGCGCTATGATTCCACTTTCAACCTCCTATGGAATCCTGGGCTTTGCAGTTTCGGGAGGGGCCGGCCGGCCCCTCCCGAAACTGCAAAGCCCAGGATTCCATAGGAGGTTGAAAGTGGAATCATAGCGCGAGAACAGCCCGGCGCGGAAAGGGCCTGGGTCTCCTCCTCCCCTCCCTCTCCAGGATTTCAACCCTACCTGGGACGCGGTAGGCGAAAACAAGTGTCCCCCTCTTCCCCTGCGGGACGCCAACCTCTCCAGCGCCTCCAAACTCTTGAGCCTTTTGCCAGTCAGACCCGTGAACACACGCTCTGCTTCGTGAGGCCAGTACGCCTTTCCACACCACACTGTTATAGTGCCATTATCCCGCTTTCAACATCTTGTGGAATCCTTGGGTTTGCAGTTTAGGGAGGGGCATTTAGATTTCTCAGCCAGAGAGCTCTTTGGCCTCAGTAAACTACAAACCCCAGCATTCCACAGGATGCCGAAAGCGGAATAATAGCACTATAAGAGTGTAGTGCGGAAAAGCCCAGAGCTAACTCCCCTCTGGAAGGCAACCCTGGGCCATTTCCGCACTACAGTGTTAAAGTGCTGCTATTCCACTTTCAACGCCCTGTGGCATTCTGGGGTTTGTAGTTTACTGAGACCAAAGAGCTCTTTGGCTGAGAATTCAAAGTGCCCTTCCCTAAACTACAAACCCCAGAATTCCATAGGAGGTTGAAAGTGGAATGATCGTGCTATAAGAGTGTCGTGCGGCAATGGCCCTGGTCTCTGCTGCGCGCTAACACCCGCGCCCCCGTCCCTGAAAATGGACCCAGGGTCTCCTCCGGCCAGTTTTAAGGAAGGCCGCCGCCGCCCCCCAAAGAGGACGGAGCCCCTCCGGAGGCGCCCTCGCCCTCTCCAAGCGAGCCCCCCGCCCCGGGCTTACCTAGGCTGCACGTGCCGAGAGCGCGAGCCGCCTCCTGCAGCGACCGCGGCTGCCCTGCGAGGGCGCGCGCCGGGCCAGAGGTGGGCGCCTCCTCCAGGTGAGCGACTCCAGAAGGGATGGGCAGCGGCGCCCCCTGGAGAGGGGCAGGGGCTGGGGGTCTCGCGACGCCCGAAGGAAAGCCAATCAGACTCCTTCGGGATTCTCCTTTCAAATACCCTCGGGGGATCACCTCACCTTGTCCACGGGTTACAGAAAGGCCCACATTCCGCTTGGGCTGCCCTCTAGGACCTCCTTTTGGAGGAGAAAGCCGGCTACCTGCCCGACGCGCTGGCGTGCCTGTTTGTCCGGCTCGGACGAGACGCTGAGAAGCTTTATCGGGCGCGGGGGGGGGCGTAACCGTACTTCTTAAGCAACGGTATTGAGATGCCTCAGGGGACAGGTAGATCCACTTAATAGCGGGGTTCCTCCTGTGACCTGTAATAATGAGAAGTTCCCTGGCTAAATGGGCTGCCAATAGATTCAGGGCAGACGATAGAAACTACTCATCAACATAGAAATCACTAAGTGGGGGATCAGAAATAGCCATGCAGGACAGACCTAGGCCATTTCCGCGCTAGCCTGTTATAGCGCTCTGATTCCACTTTCAACCTCCTATGGAATCCTGGGGTTTGCAGTTTAGGGAGGGGCCCGTTGGCCCCTCCCTAAAGTGCAAACCCCAGGATTCCATAGGAGGTTGAAAGTGGAATCAGAGCACTATAACAGGCTAGTGCGGAAATGGCCCTGGTAGTAGCAGTTTCCCAAGAAAAGCCCAGGATTCCCAAGAAAAGCCCAGGATTCCATAGGAGGTTGAAAGTGGAATCACAGCGCTAGAACAGCCCAGCGCGGAAAGGGCCTGGGTCTCCTCCTCCCCTCCCTCTCCAGGATTTCAACCCTATCTGGGACGTGGCACGCGAAAACAAGTGTCCCTCTCTCTCCCTGCGGGACGCAAACCTCTCCCAAACCTCCCAACTGGAGGGTTTATTTCCTGCACTGTTTGTGGATTTCCCTAAAGCATCTGGCTGGCAAGTGCTGGAGACATGATGCTCTGGTGTTGTCTGCCAGGGGTTCTACTTTAGCCACAGAGCTACATGGACCCTTCATGAAGAGAAGCAGTATATAATAGCAGAGAACAACAGAAGCAACAGGATAAAGCTACTCAGCAGAGCTTCCCAAACTTTTCATGTTAGTGACGCACTTTTTAGACATGCATTATTTCACGACACAGCAATTCAGTTTTACTAGCAAACCGGAGGTTAAACTAACCCCTTATAAGAGATACGGGGACATACATAAATTGTAATAACGAAATGTGTGGGGACACAACATATCCCATGAAAAGCTTTCATTTATATTTTTTAAAATATATAATTTATTTATAACGTATAACATATATTTCCAAGGCTCGAGTGGGGGGCTCATTCTCAGTTCAGGGAGGCCACACACCCACACCTTTCAGGTGACACACTAATGTGTCATGCCACACCATTTGAAAAGCCCTGAGCTACTGCTTTGTCCTTTCCTTGTAGGCTTTCTGGAAGCATCAGGCTAAATACTATAGGAAACAGGGTCCTGGACTGAGTCCATGGTCTGTTCCAGCAAGGATCTTCTTGTGCTTCTGTATTATACAGTTAGGTTTATTCCTGTAACAAAAAGCCTACTTCTGTATAACTGTGTTGGAGCTTGGAAAGGCTGGACTACAACTACCACAATCCCCAGCCAGCATAACCAGCAGCCCACTAGCTGGAGGGTTCTGAGAACTGTAGTGCAATAGTAACTTTTGAAGCGCAGAGTTGTGAGAAGGATGATAGCTGCACAAATGCTGGGTGCTGTAGGCTATATTTCAGAGGAAGGAATTGGCAAAACCACCGCTGAGTATTCCTTGCCCAAGAAAACCCTGTGAAATTCATGGGGTTGCCATGAGTTAACAAGCAATGTGAAGGCAAGCAAGCACGCACACACATGCACACACACTCTCTTAGGCAAGTCAAAAGCTTTTGAAAGTGCCCTTGGGCATGTCCAGCTTTGCATACAAATGTGCTGTTAATGTGGAGAATGACCCATTACCAAGAGTGCTTAACATGGATGGGCAATTATGGTACCAAATGTATACACACTTTGGGAGAAATTAACTAGGTTATAATCACTCTTCTTGCAGGGGACGGGGAAGGGGAGAAGACTTAATTTGGAGAATCAAAGCAACTTCTCACAACCGCATGGATTTCATAGATTTTTCTTACACAAGGAATACTCAAGACATGGTTTTCTCAGTCCCTTCCTCTGAAATATAGCCTGCAGTGCCTGATATTCCTTGACAGTCTCTCACCAAAGTAGTGACCAGGGTTGACACTGCTTATATTCCAAGGTTAACTTTCTTTGGTACTAACAATAATTTCCATCACTTAACATGACCTTTAGAAGCAACTCAGCAGCAGTCCTCCCAAAGATGTCCCTTCCCTCCACACATTTTGATTTTAGAAGCAAGTACAATCCAACAGAAGTAAATTGGGCATGCATATGCATGTGACCAAAGATGACCATCATTTCCAAACAGAGTGCCAGGGCACATTAGTATGCAGTGAAATAAGTTCAGGTATGGAATATCTGAGTGCAATGCCTCTTCCTCCATACAAGGCTGTGACCAGGATATATTTCAGTGATTCCCTGGTCTGGTCTTCCCTGGTGGGGGCAGGGGTGGAACTTTTGAAAATTATATGTAATATCTAGGCAACAGGAAAGAGGTGAAGCCGTCGTATATCTGCTTTATGCCTCTAGTTCATCCTGGTGGAAAGAAACAGGATTCTGAACCTTGGACGAACAGGAGCAGGTGGCTTCCCTGTCAGTACAGAGGCAATTCCATTTCAGTTTTTAGCCCTAATTTATAAGGAGGTACTCCAGGAGCTGAACCTATTTGCGGAACAGAGTTCAGCACCCTGGGTAGCTCTTTTAAAGTTCAGACTAAAATCCACAGCAAATCCATCACTCCACTGTCAGCAAAGCCACCTGCTGTCCCAGTCTTGGACTAGCAGCTGGTTGCTTCCTTATTGTTACATAGAATCTTGCACTGGAGTGATCCCAGTCCAACACAGCAAGACACTTAGGTTCTTAAGCAAGAGTTAACTGTTAAGAGACGCAGCATGCCTTCTTGCTTGGAAAATTTAAGCCACTTTGATAGACCGTGGTGATTCTAGTAAAGACACAAATAGCAGCTCACACAAGACTGACACCCAGTTCCTCTACTTTAAAGGATTTAGAAAGATGTCACAAGACAAATGGAGTCCTTGCTGAGCTATGAAGAGTATTGGGTGACCTTGGCTCAGTTATTCATTCTCTCTCTTAGACTGACTACTGCACAGGGTCTCTGGGAGGATGAAGGGGAGGAGAGCCTTGTATGCAGCCTTGAGCTCACAGAAATATGAGGTGCAAATATAACTGACAACAGACTGGACAGCCTTGGAAGGTGGCTGGCCATCCTTTGCAGGAGATGTTTAAGTGGAGGGTTGTGTGGATACTGCACTGAGCAGCAGATGGTTGAGCTACATGACCTCCAAAGTACCTTCCAACTAAAACCTTGGTTCCAGAACAGGATGGGACTGCAACTCTCATCATTCCTCACCACTGGTTATACTAGTTGGGGCTAATGGAAACTGTAGGATAGCCACTGTCGCCCATGTGTGTTCTCGGTGAATGAAAAGTTCAAAAAAGCAATACAATACCAGTCAATCATTAGCAAGCCTTCATTTCCCCAGTACAGAACACCCTATTATCTGAAGCAGCAACAACTAACCCCAAAGGCCAATAAAATGAAGACGCTTCTAATTGTCCAATTTTTAATACATCATATCCACTATGATCATTGTCTTCTAAAGAAAGAGATCTTAATTCAAAGCACAACAGGATGCAGAAAGGAAAAAAAGAAAGAAAGAAACAGACAAGACAAAGCTTGGCTTTAATCTAGTTGCACAGTTCTGCAGTAGCCTCCTTTCAGAGGTCCTCATGTCTTGAGACAAAAGCTGCCAGGAACAGTCTGAGTTCAGTTCTTACATATTCATTTTTACATACCACTAGGAGAAATTAAGATAGTTCCTCCAATCCTGAAGATAGCTACAAACTTCAGAGAAGCTCCTTAGGTCCGACCGAGTGGTGGGGAGGCACAGGCTATATTTTTCTAACTGTTCCAAGGCCAGTCAGCAATACCTTAAACTGTAAGCATGTGAAAGGGAGCAGTTAAAAAAAAAAGATTACACAGATCATTCATTGGGAAGATGGCTACATATTTGGTAACATGGATTTCAGTTCCCAGAATCCCCCAAACAGGTTGGCCATTGAGGATTTTGGAAGTTATGGTCTAAAAAGTAACTTTTCTAAGCTCTTTACGATAAAAACTATGGCTTAAGAGTCAATGGCCATTTCCGCACCAGACTGTCATAGTGCTATTATTCCACTTTCAACATCCTATGGAATCCTAGGGTTCCTCAAAGCCTTCTCTCTAAACTGCAAACCTCAGGATTCCATAGGATGTTGAAAGTGGAATAATGGCACTATAACAGGGTAGTGTGGAAACAGCCAGTATCACCCAGGAGACAGGGCTGGGGGCAGCAACTGGGAACAGGTCTCCCATCCTGATATGTATATGAAATAACATGTCTGCCATATTCACAGTTTACATTCCAAGGTATATCCACACAGTATCTTAGACGTGAATTCTTTCTCCACCTCACATGGGACACCTGCATTTGCCCTAGGGTGCCTTGACATGATGAATGTGTTCATGCCTCCTCAAGGAACCAGACTCAGTGAAATCTTGAGCACAGTATGTGCAGGAATAGGGCTTCTCTCCAGTATGGATCTGTTGGTGCCGATGCAGCGAAGTCAGGCATGTGAATGTCCCACTACATTTTTCACAAGAGAAGGAGTGCTCGTCAGTATGAGTCTTCTTGTGCCTTTTTAGCATGAGGAGCTGGAGAAAGACCTTTCCGCATTCTTGACATCTGAACAGCTTGTCCTGCCTATGAATCACCTTGTGTTTAGTCAGCAAATTAGATGTCTGAAAACTTTTACCACAAGTGCAGCACAGGTGAGGTTTAGACTGTTCTCTATCTCATTCTTCTAGACAACTATTTTGGCTATGGTGCATTAAAGATGCTGCAAGGACAACCTTATTACTTAGTGTCTTTGAGTGTCCAATTTTATGCAGATTCCGCAGGTGCCTCCAGAGGTCAACTTTATGCACAAAACCTTTGTCACACTCTGGGCATTTGTGTGGCCTGTAACTTGAATGGATGAGTTTGTGCACTTTTAAGTTGGCCATATAGAAGAACTCTTAGCCACAGATGGGACACTGGTAGGAATGTTCCACCCTATGATCCTCCTGGTGTTTCTGCAACCTACAGCGACTGTGGAAATCTTCCCCACATTCTTCGCAATGACACACCAAATCATCCCCAGATGTGGGCACAAGGTCTTCTTCATCGAAAGGACTGGTGACAATGATGTCCTCACCATAATCTTCACTTGTCTTTTCGCAAGATCCCTTTGCCTACTCTGATAAATGGAGCTCCAGGTCTTCATCTTCACACTGCAGATCAAAGTTGGTGCTAGAAGTGATGAAGACCCCGGCTGTGGCTGAATCTTTCCACTGACAGCTTTCCCTACAACCTTCCTCTTCCTCACACTGTAGTTCTGCCAGGAGCTCTTCCTGGCCAGGAGGCACAATGGGGTTGCAGTCAGCAATGAGTGGCAGAGAGCAGTCTTCCTCTACTTCTAGCTGGAGACCAACCTTCCGGCCCTCCTGCTCAGACATACAGCTGCCATTGTCTGAACGATCTTCTAGGGTGCCGCAAGTGTTGTTGTCAGACTCCCAATTCACTTTCACATCCATCTCCTTCAGCACTCCAGGAACTGCTTATTTATCACAAATGGCAGAGATGGTCCCACCAAACAAGCTCTTCTCATTATCAGAGCTCCAATCACAGTGGAGCCTAGAAAAAACAAGATATATTTTAAGACGTCTGACAAAGATTTCCTTTCCATGACACATTGCAGCGTGTGTGTGTGTGTGTGTGCGCGCGTGCAGGTGAGTGGCTAAGAATGACTGACAGTGCCTGTACACTGAGTCCATGAAATGTCAGGAAAGAAGTATTACATAAAAATTAGGAAGAACTTCCTGGTGATAAGAAGTATTTAAAAATCACCAGAAAATGGACTGCTTTGGAGCATGGTGGACTCTTTTTGGAGGTCTTTAAACAGAGATTGGATAACCACCTCTCAGAAGTGTTTTAGTTGTGTATTCCTGCATGGCAGAGGGTTGGACTAGGTGGCCCTTGGGGTCCCTTTCAGATATACAATTCTAAGTCCAAACAGCCAAAGTCATGCACAGCAGGTCCGTAGTCATGCACCTGCTTTGCACGCAGGAGTTCCCAGATTCAAGCTCCTGTGTTTATACTTTTAAAATGGTTTAGGTAGCAGGTGATGTGAAAGATCTCTTTGCCTGAGACCCGAGGAACCACTGACAGTCAAAATACTGGGCCACATGGCTGACTAGTCTAAGCTGCTGTAAGACAGCTTCTTAGCAGCAGTCAGGCAGGGAGGTTATGAAGCACCTAATATTATCTTCTTAAGTATTCTGTACTGACAAGTGGGAAACACAATTTGACATTGTTAACATCATTAACTCCCATTTTGATTTTATCTGTGATCATCTCCCTTTCTAGAGAGATTAGACTGGCACTCTCCTTACTGTCGTTCTGCAGGCAAGCAAAGGTCTTTTTGCTTCAGCAGGCCTTCAAGGACTGTGATGAAGAAAAGGATTTTCATAATGTGCTGTAATATTTATATATTTTAATGGTCATGTTTTTAACTACTTTTAGTTCTATTGACAGCTTAATTATATCTTTTAAGTTTTGTATGATATGAATTTCTTTAGCTGTTATCTGTTTTGCAAGCTGCCTCATGTCCTTGACTGGGAAAAGCTGGGATACAACCAGTGATGATGATGATGATGATGATGATGATGATGATGATGATACAAAATACTCGTTTTGCAGTCCAGGCAACCACACTTAATGTTTCCCCATAGTTAAACAACTCAGCAAGAACAGATAGGGAAATAAAATGCCATCCAATCAAATGGGACAGAAATTGAAAACATCTTTGTCCAGGTTTTGGGATGCCCTTGGTAGTAAAATGCTCCCCATGGACCCTCTTTGCGTTGTCCTTGCTGCTGTTGCCACTGATCATTTGTCTGCTTCTCCCTCTAGGCTTAGATAGAGCAAGAGCCTGTGACAGGGCTGGCTTGCTGGCCCAAGCCAGTTTGCTGTCACAGGCAAAAACAGCAACAGCTAAAAAACAAGATGGCACCCATTCTATTTACAGATGCTGATCACACTGGCCACTAGATTTAACTTCAATCCTGGTTTATGGGACAGTATCTCCCATTGCACCTGAAGTCAGCAGGCTAATGCAGGGTGGGCAGAGGAGGGTACGGGGCACAAACCACTCTGTCCTCCAGCATCTTATAGATGCTCAACATATACTCTCTCAAGTAGCTGCCTCACCTTGCCTAATGGTACCACCAGCAGCCCTGCATATGGAAGCAACTGATGGTTTTTCTCTTGCAAGTCTTGTTCTCAAACAGATATAGAGACACAGTGAGGAGGAAGAACAGCACAGCCAGAAGGCTCCATGGGACTGGCAGAGGGTCCCTTACTACGTGCGGCACGGCCCTGGGCAACTGCCCAACAAATGCCAGTTCCTTACACCAGTCCCACCAAGGTCCATTTTATGAAATATTTCTTATGAAAGCACCTGCAAAGACAGATCCTTGGCCTTGCTTAGGTGAGGAAAGCAGAGGGGGGTGGGTGACGGTAGCCATATCCGCATTGGGCTGTTATGATGCTATGATTCCATTTTCAACATCCTATGGAATCCTGAGGTTTGCAGTTTCGGGAGGGGCCAGCCAGCCCCTCTCAAAACTGCAAACCTCAGTATTCCATAGGATGTTGAAAGTGGAATCATCACACTATAACAGTCTAGTGCGGAAATGGCTCCACTTTGGCGCAAAGGATGTGCGTCCCAACACAAAACGAGGGACGGGGGGAGAGGCGCGGCTCCCTCCTGCTCTTATTTATCAGCTCCTTCCTGTGTTTGGTGCTCAATGTTCTGCCGGGTTTGGTGGAGGGAGAATTTCCTTCTTCACAGGACTTTCCTCGTCCAGATCATCCACGCAGGAAGCCTCGCTGCCCCTCTTGGTCAAAGCAAGCCTGTCGCTGTTGCTGATTAGTCACTATTTTATCCTTAGGTGCCCATGCACATTGGTCTTTTTTCCCCAGCCCCTTCAGCGTGATTGACAAAGCCAAGAACCAATCTTTAAACCCCGGGTTCATCCTACTTCCCGACACCCACCCTTTCTCCTATACATTGCTCCTCCCTTCACCGGGCAGGCTGTGAAGCCTGTCAGGCGGCAGGAGGTTGCTCTTCCAGCTTAAATCTAAAGGCCTGGCCCGTTGGAAAGTGAGAAGTTTTGTCCTTGAGACCTGTCTCGATTTGCACAACCAATTTTTGTGACCTGTCAGACACTAGAAGCCTTTCACATTGCCCATTTCCACACTACTCTTTTATAGCACTATTATTTCACTTTCAACTTCTCATGGAATCCTGAGGTTTGCAGTTTTTGGGGGGAAGGGGCTTTAGAATTCTCAGCCAGAGAGCTCTTTGGCCTTAGTAAACTACAAAGCCCAGAATTCCACAGGATGTTGAAAGTGGATTAATAGCACAATGACAGTGTAGTGCAGAAATGGCCATTGTACTATTCATAGGGCATTTTAACTGCCACGGTTCCATCCTAAGGAATCCTGGGATTTGCATTTTAAGGAGGGGCATTTAGGCACGCCAAACCCCAGGATTTCCCAGGATGCAGCTGCGTTAGTTGAAAGTGCTGCGACTGCATAGGGCAAAAGGGCCTTTCTTATTTCTGTTCAAAAATGCAAAGCTCTTTTGCATCTATTTTTCTGCACTCTATCAATGTTTGCAGCCCAATCTCATTCACATTGGCCCAAAACTGAAGTTCACTCAATTACCCAGAAGTCAGGACTTAACAAGTGTATCTGGGACTGCAGCCGCACAGCTCAGTTACTTAGGAGTAAATGACACAGTAGGATTCCTTTCCTAGTAAGTAAACTAGAGGTAGAACTGAGTAGTGGTTACAGAGGGCTGTGCTGGATTGAAGCCCTTCCTCACCAGTTAGATATCCAAAGGGTTCCATGAACAATGGGACACAAACAAGAAATAATGCAAGAGGGTGGAAGCTGAATTAAAATATCAGTATTTGATGAACAGGTGCATGAAGATGAAGACTAAATACTGTGAGAGACCAAAACCACAGATTCAGAGCAGTGCTGTAATTCATACATTTCTAAATCCAGGGCAGCCTCCTGATTCTGTACTCTTCTTTAGCTTGGTACCAGGGTAACTTAAAGGAGCCCATGGACTCTTTAAGGGCAGTGTTGGTGAACCTCCAGGTGGTATTGCTCTCAGATGGATTGCTCTTGCTCAGCCACTTTTTGCTGAAAAGTCCATTGCCGGTGGCTACTGTCTAATATCACAGGTCTACAGTGTCCTCTTCCATCACTATCAACAACACTGGATGTGTTTTGCTATGTTAGCTCACAGGCACCAGGCCAATGGAAAGCTTTGCAATGGTGCCAGCCAGTCTGGCCTGCTAGACTCAGCCTCTGAGAAAGCTGGTATCTGGCCTGTTGAAACATAGTTAACTTCTAAATCCATATCCAAGTTGTGACCCAGGGTTGTGTCCACAACTGGTTGAGAATCTGAAAGTCACAAAAATAATTTCAGCAGAGAGTCAGGCCATTTCTGCCCTATACTGTTAAATAGCGCTATTATTTCTCTTTCAACATCCTGTGGAATTCTGGGGTTTGTAGTTTACTGAGGCCAAAGAGCTCTCTGGCTGAGAATTCCAACGGCCCCTCCCTAAACTGCAAACCCCAAAATCCCACAGGATGTTGAAAGTGGAATAATAGCATTATAACAGTGTAGTGCAGAAATGGCCTCAGAGTTGCATAGTGGTTTGGGTGTTGGACTAAGATTTCAGGAGACCAGAGTGTAAATACTACTTGGCCATGGAAACCCCATGGGTGACCTTGGGCAAGTAAAACTTAGAGGAAGGCAATGGCAAACCTCCACTGCCGGGAAATCCCTGTGATGGTTTGCCTTGGGGTTGCCATAAGTCAGAAATGACATGAAGGTACAGAACAACATGATGCTGATAAAGAGTGAACAATTCCCTCCTCAATTTAAAGAGGGCTGAACTTGAAGCCTTATGCTGCAGCAAGTTCAGTTTCTTGCACCTTGTTCTGTTGCTATGGAGACCATTGCTGATGAGATGATCTTTTGCCTTGAACATTTCTTGGTGTTTTTGCACACTTCCATATATGCTGTTTGTGTGCAGAATCCAGCTGCTCTGCTTTGCAGGAGGCAGGCTTAGAAATAGAGAAGAACATCAGACAAAGTTGTAGCTTTCACGAGGGCAGATGATGCCAATCAGCTCTAAAATTCAGTGAAGGCAGGGTGGTCTACAGAAGACTGTTATAGCACTATGATTCCACTTTCAACATTCTATGGAATCCTGGGGGTTGCACTTTCGGGAGGGGCCAGGTGGTCCCTCCGGAAACTGCAAACCCCAGGATTCCATAGGATGTTGAAAGTGGAATCATAGCGCTATAACAGTCCCATGCAGAAATGGTCATAGACTTGTAGATAGTCCCTTGAGAGCCAGAGTGGAGTGTTGGACTGCAACTCTGAAGATCAGTATCTGAATTTCTGCTCAGCCGTGGAAATCCATTGGGTGATCTTAGGCAAGCCTTGGAGGAAGACAAAGGCAAATTCCCTCTGAATAAATGTTGCCAAGAAAATCCTGTGTAGGATCCTCCAAAATCAGAAACAACTTGAAGACCCACAATAACAACAGACAATCCCTCAGCTTGAGCCAGGCAAGAAAAGCATGTGTGGTTGAAAATTCCCAAGTACAACTCCCCAAACTGCAAATCCTAGGATTCTTAGGATGAAACCAAGGCAGTCAAAGTGGAATCATAGCACTATAATTGTGCAATGTCAAAGGATCCTAGTGTGCAGAGGGCTCATACTTTTTTAAGCAAGTAACAAGAGAAAAACAGTAAAGTATTACTGTCTTTCATAGTTACAGTACATAGTGAAGTTAACAAATATATTGTCACTATTGGCAGTAAGGATGCAGATGAGAGAGGGACAAAGAGGAAAACGTCAGACTGCTGGTTCATAAAATACAGGTAACAGTTTGCACCTGTAGTACATGCCTTCCGTGCCCCCCTCCAGACTGCTGTTTTTCTTGCAAAAAAAAAAAAAGGGTGAATTACCGCTGTTGGAAGCCTCCATGAACAGTAATTAGCCTTTTAAATAGGTCACAGCTCCCCCTTGCACTGTTTGACGCAAAATTGCTATAGCTGAGATTCTGCATGGTCAACATAACAACAGTGATGGAGCTCCATCATCATTGTTACAACTGATGATGATGATAATGATAATGCCCCTCCAAACCTATATTTTCAGCCTAGCATTATTGCCTCAATCAAAGTGTTTCTGAGCTGCTGGAGGTTGGGGTACCAGGAAATTACATATGCAGTGCACCCTGGTTTCAGGGTGCCTTGAGAAGACGCAGCTGGAGAGACCCCCTCAGGGACCTGCCACAACTACTTGTCCCAAGGCACTCTTAAGCCAAAAGCATGCTGTGGACATCATTTTTCTGCACCCCAGAAACTATTCAGTTGGGGTGCTGCCTGGTGCCAGGCCATGAAGGTAGGTTTTTGGGGTCACATCCAGTCATTCACAACTATAAACATGAATTGCTAGGTATCATGGTATTGAACATCCATCTTACAAAGGTGTAACTGCTGAACAGGAGGCCAGGTCTTTGGATTTAAAGAAAATTTAAAAAAAAAACAACAACCCAAAAAGCATCCAAAAAAGCAGTGGGCTTCTAACTACTTCTGGGTGTGTCCCCCTACTCCATTTTTAGCATTTTCAGCTGTCCATTTGCCTTTCCAGAACAAGCACAAAACTGGCCTCTAGATCTGCTCAAGTTGCTTACCCAGATTTAAAAGAACTTGTTGGTGGTTTGTGCCCAGTGGGTCAGATCTATCCCTTTCTTTCACATACCTATCAATCTTGTTCAGCCTACTTTATGCCCATTGATGCGACAGTATGAACTTTAGCAGCAGTGGAACATCTAATTTGGCCATTACTGTACACTAGCGTCATTTGCTGTTATTTTTACAATGTAGTGGATGGTTTTTGGCAGGCTGGGTTGTTTGGCTCACAAACATGAGGTGAAAACTGAGTCATACACAAAATGTTTTTAAAAAATGATCTGTGTAATCATATACATTGGCTGACATCTTAATGTCCTTTAACGCTTCCTATTTTTGTGTTAATGATTAAAACCAGATGCCTATGTCATCCCCCCCAATAAAGAATGCCCAATATAAATCATCTTTCAGTTTGTCAAACCATCTATTCTTGTCACAGTTAATAACTTCTTTCTTGACTTGTCTTGTTTACCAGAAGGTGGGAATGGAGGAAGAGACTTATGTTAAATAGGATAGATCAGCACACAACTTTCTGGGGGAAGGTCCTTAAGACAGTTGTGGTACTGAAACTTCAAGCACTTTTGGAGGATGTTATCTAGACCCATTTCAGGCCTTGGTTGCTCTATTATTGAGAGGTAGAGTGAAGGGAGATTGCAACCTTGTTGCCTCTATTTAGTTTTTAGTGGGTCTAACCCATGGTATTCTTCTGAATTGGCTCAGTGGGACAGAAGTTGGTGCTCTTCAGAGATTCTACTCCTATCTTCAAGGCAGGTTGAACAGAGTACAACTTGGGAGTCTTTTTTTTTTTGGCCTGTCAGTACTTCTGTTTTTGGGTACCCCAGGGTTTAAGGACTTCTTTTCCTGCATTCTGCTTAGCATCTGAAGGAAGTCCCTGGGAACAAGTCATTAACAGATTTGAACACATTAGCATTATTATGCTAACAATATTAGCTCTAGTACTATGGATGGAGCAGTGGACTGGATGATGGGCAATAAATGGGGGCTAAATCCTGGCATCCACCTCATGATGAGTGGTTTCCATAGGCAGGAGATAAATTGACTCCCTGTTGTATATCCTGCAGTTGAACCCATATGCTTATGCCAAACTATCTTTATGGAGGAATCCAGATTTGAAATTGGTAAGAAGCCATTTTTATGGAAGATATGGGCCGACAGTGGGAGTGTTACCTGAAATCCAATACTTGGTGTTGATCATGAGGTTTTGCCCTTTTCAGTTTTACAAGAGCAGTTTAAACTACAGCTATCAGCTAAAGACAATATCTACAACTGAAACATTTGTTACAATCCAAATTTGGCCCTACAGTTTTAAGTGAATCTGAGGTTCCTTTAATATTAGAGACATTAATTGAAGCCAACCAAATATCGAAAGCAACATTTTTTAAATAAATTTCTGTTGTTTTTGTTGTTGTTGTTGTGTACCTTCAAGTCACTTCTGACCTATAGTGACCCTAAGGTGAACCAAAATGAGGTTTTGGAGAACTTAGGTCATTTCCACACTAGACTGTTATAGCGCTATTATTCCACTTTCAACCTCCTATGGAATCCTGGGGTTTGCAGTTTTGGGAGGGGCAGAAATGGCCTAAGAGTGTGTGTTGCATTAAACCCAGAGAGTTTCCATGGCCAAGCAGGGAATCAAACCCTGGTCTCCAGAGTCACAATCCAATGCTCAAACCACTATGCAACACTGACCCTGTTTTTGTTACCTGTACATTTTTGTTGTCTATAAATAAATATTACATGAGAGGTTTACAGCAAGAACAGAACAGAGAATTGGAATATCAGTTCTGATTAATCAATAGCCATCAGTTTTAATATCTGTAACTAGTATGGCTGCAAATCTCTAACTATGTTTTATACAGCAGAGACTGCTGTTTTGATATATTGGTCATCACAATGTCTATTCAAGAAAGGGCTTTCTTAAATCAACAAACTGTTGGAGATATAATACTGTTAATGCTTTTTTAAATGCATATGTTTTGGCTTTGTCCAATAGTAGCTACAATTTGGGAGAAGGTAATCACATGAGTTTTGGAAAGTTCTTTGATATTCAGGGATGTGCATGTTCTTTTGAATTATTTACATGTTTCTTGGAAATTAATAAATGGCCAGTGGAAGTGGATTTTTTATGCCCTTTTGACTGCTAAAAGATTGATGCTTCATTACTTTAAAGATAATTTTCCCTTCACCGGTGGTCCAATGGATAGAAGATCTAACAATACTTACAACATTTGAAAGAATGATATATAGATGAAATTTACAAATGGGCTTATATTGGGACATCTGGTCAGTTTTTATAGAAACTTACAGCTAATGAGGTTATTTGTCTTCCTGCTTTTGTTATACTGGAACATCACTGTATGTAACTGAGATCCCTTTTAATAAAAAAAATTAAAAATTATTTTAAAAAATGACAGTTAGTTTATAAAACTCTAAACAACTTGGGACGTGGTTATCTTAGAGACCCAGTCCATCTTTCTGTGAGGTCTTTGAGGTCATTTGGAGAGACCCTCCTAATGGTACCCCATGCTGCTAAGTTCTACTCTACATTTGTTGGGAGTAGGGTATTTGGTATGGCGTCACCCTATGGCTACAATTCTAGATAGTGCAGTGTAGCATAGTAGGGCTGCATGCAGAGCTAGACTACGGCAGGCCATTCACAACTCGTGGACCTACTGTAGAGTCACTGTAGCCCCACCCAATTCCCAGAGGGCAATTGAAGAAGCGTCTGGCTATTTCCTCATAGCCAGATGCAAAATGATTATATCCTCCACCGAGGTCTGCTGCGATCGCAGTAGATAATGTAATCATTTCATATTTGAAGGGCCTTTGGCCAATGCAGAGGGAGGATGGGAATACCAAAGGCCACAGTGAGCAAAGATATGCATAGGTATAAGGCTGCAAGGTTGTACATGCCACTAATAGGATGCTAGCCATGTGTGGAATGCTCTTTCCCCAGAAACTCAACATGATCTAACTATTCTTAGTTTTATTTACATGTTAAAAATACACTTACCAGCTTTCATCTATTTCACGGACAACATAAGGACTATGCTATTTATGCTTTGTGTATATTGCATGTTTTATTGCTGTATACCATCTAAGCAATACATAAATAAACAACCCATTAATCCAAATGGGAGTCCACTCACCATCAGACATGTATGGTGGTGTTTCAGGGATTTGATAGACCTCTTGGGGTTGCAGGAAGCAGGATCAATCCAATGCATGAACCAGAAATGTTAACAGTGGCCTGGTGGTAAAATAACTCTTAGTTTTAAGGCAGGATTGGAAAAAAGCTTGCAGCCTTCCAGATGTTCTTGTATACCAGTTTCCATCAGCTCCAAGCCAGCCTGGACACTACTAAGGGGGATGATGGTCACAGTAGCTTGGTTAACATCTAGAAGGTGACAGATTCCCTAGCCCTGAGATAGAACTAGAAAAACCAACATGGAAACTGTTTTCCCCTAAAAACTTAGTGCTGTGAGGGAGCAGTGGGGAGATGAGAGGAAGAAACAGGAGAGAAGTTAGTGAGAGAAAAGGGAGCAGACAAGAAAGGGGGTAAACACAAACTTGAAAAGGAAGGAGAGAGTTTAAGGGGGGGGAAGTGTATGCATATAGTTTATGCCCCTGAAAGAGTTCTGGGTATGCCCATTTTTGGCTCAGTGACAACCACTGGCATGCCGTCCCACGTCAGGCCTTGGTGGGGGGAAAAAACTATTTAGCTTTAGAGACCCATCCTATTTCCTCATCTTTTTGCATCTTTGTCCTGTTGCCCTCAGGCCCTGTCTTTGTTTATTACTTGGTCCCACATGCCTGGGGTTGGGAATGAAACCCAGCAGGGGAAGCCATTTCCTCTTTCTCTGTGCCTCCATTCTGTCCTTTGATTATTTCAAAGGAATCACAGCAACGGTGATGGAAATCTCTTATGGAAAAGTCTAATAATAACTTTTAAGCCCAGTTGCTTTGCTTAATAGCAGTTCAGATTCTTGGATGGCATTTCCTTGGTCTTATTCTTCCTGGAGATAAATGTAGAGGAATTGAGAAGGAGGAGTAAACTGCTTGCTGCTAGGAAACTGGAGGTTCATAATTATGAAAACAGAATCCACCATTGTGAAACCTTTTGCACATCCCCAGAGGCCAATGGGAAGAGAAATGTGGTGGCAGCAACTGACAAGGTGCCTGCCACCACTGAAAACAACACACATAAGCACAGAGGTGATTACAGAAGTTCTGGCTGGCAGGCTAGAGGTCATTATATGAGACGCAAAGCAAAATGCTCTTGAGGCAAACACCCAGGTTTTAAGCAAACTGCCCTGGTCTCCTTTCAAAGAATGCTGAGTGTAATGTCTATTTCTAGCCCTGTGAGCTGGCATTGCTATGGATTTATGGCAGAATTACTGCAACTTCTATGAAATGAACAGTGCAACACTGGCTGGATTCTGTTAGTGAGATACCCATGTTATGTAGTTATGCTACACATACAGGGCAAATTGTTTGCCATAGCACAACAGGCATATTTTGCTGACACTGGTGGCAATGGAGTTGCGCATACAGCAAAGTTGCCCATTGTTCATTGCATAACCTCCAACTGTCCCAGTTTGGCAGAACAGTCCCAAATAATCCTCTACTTTCCCTCTTTTTCAACTGTTTTAAAAATATTCCAGTGTCTCTCACCTCTCACTTTCCCCCTTTGTCCTCCTTAGCTTACTTCATTTGCTACAAACAGAATTCAAAGTGCAAAGGTAGTTTACATTTAGGTCCTTTCTGCAGGACGTTATCGTCCCACATTGGGGATGGGAGAAGGATCAGACTCTGGTGATCCTTATGCGTAATGTCGTCCATGTCCCATCGTTCTCCTGCCTCAGGCACCATGATTGCGTCACAAATCATTGACGGGTTCTTCCTGTCGTGACCGGCGACTGCACAGCCCTCTCGCTGCCTCCCACGCTGCCTCCCATGCTTAGCTGGGAGCTTAGCATCTTGCCTTTCCCAGTAGGCTCAGGCAAGAGCAAACTGCTGCAGCCTCTCCTAGCTTGTGTGTTCTGAGGAAGAACAAGCTAGGAGAGGCTGCAGCAGTTTGCTCTTGTCTGAGCCTACTGGGAAGTACAAAACCCCCCTCTTCTTCTTCCACTCCCTCAAGTGTAAATTACTTTTGCAGTTTGCAGCAGTTGAAGTTAACTGAAGACAAAAGACGAAAGTGGAAGAGGAAAGAGGACCAGAACATTTTAAAAGCATCTGAAAAAGTTGGATGACAGAGAATTGGGACTATCCCTGCAAAACTGGGACAGCTAGAGGGCATGGTCCCTTGCCATGGGCTTATAGAGAACAAGCAGGATATGAATGTAGTTAAGAAATAAAACAAATAATCACAAATAATCTCCATGTCTTGTTCTATGCTCTGTATTCACTAAAGCCAAAGTGTGGCCCTTAAAAGCCAAATGCAGCACCCAAGACTGTTTTTTGCAGCCCTCAATTCCTCCAGACCATCTTCCATCTGCCCCTCCCCAAAGTTAATTGCCTCTTCTGGAAGTCTGGGAGTTCTGGACAGCTCCACTTTTGCTTCTCCACCATCACTGTTTTGATTCTGTGACAGTTTGTGTGGTCACTGGAGAGCCTCAGATGCATAAAAACTGGCCCCTGGACATGACATAGGCCCTTTCCACACGCGGGCGAAGAAACGGGGGAAACCATGCTGAAACGGAGCTTACCTGAGTCCGTCGCCACGTGGAGCAGCGCATTTTGGCTGCTCCACACTCCTCGGCGTCCCGCGGCATCCTGTGGGGCCCAAAATGGTGGCTTACGACTGGCGGAGGCTCTCCACCAACTGGAGAAGCTCGCCAGCCAGAAAGCCCGTCCCCGGCAGATCTGCAGGCACGCCCTTGTGCGCGCCTGCAAATCCACACCGGGCGCTGTGACGGGGCTGCACGGTTGTCCTTTTTAAAGACCACATGAAAAGTGGTTTTCAAAAAGCACGAGGCACTGCCACTTCCAGGTGCCCTAGCATGGATTGGGGTGTGGAACTACGCAAAAGTAGTCCACGCCAATCCACTTTACGGTGTAGATGACCTCCGTCAGAGGTCGCTCTACACCGTTTTTAAACCCCCGTGTGGAAAGAGTCATAGTTGCTCTTCCCCTGTGCTACTGTCGTGGTAGTGCAGATAAGGGTAAGAGTGGCAGCTTCCCCTCCCATGTTGTCGTCGAGTGCCTTCAAGTTGTTTCTCATTCATGGGGATCCTCAGGCAAACGTATCGTAGGGTTTTCTTGGCAAAATCTCAGCCCCTTCCTGTGAGGCTGAGAGAGTGTCATTTGCCCAGGGTCACCCAGTGGCTTTCCATGGGTGAGCAGAGATTTGAATCATGGTCTCCCAGAGTCCTAGTCCAACATTCAAACCACTATACAAGTTCAAGTTCAAGTTCAAGTTTATTGCATTTTAGCAGCCAGCCATTGCACAAAAATGAAAAAAAATAAAATAAGATTAGATAAAATGAAAAAGGATAATCCAGCCAATTTACATGTAATACATAATCAACAATAAATAAATCATTTTCCATACCCCTCCTAAACCACTATACTTCACTGGCTCTTTTTTTCTCCCCCCCCCCTTTTCCTCTAGTTCATCTTACAGTATGCCCACCTGCAACAGACAAGGTAAACAGCCACCGCCTCAAGAATCCCCTAATGAGTATATGTGAACTGCAAAACAGAGAAAAAGGGAAAGCAGGTAAGTCTGCTTAACCAGCTGCCCCCCAGCACTAAAATAGATATCATAACAAGCATGAAAGAAAAACTCATCTCTGGATGCATTTTGGAAGAAGCATTCAAGCAGTTTCTAGAAGACTCAATTTTATTTTATTTTTATTTTGCTTTATTTATGCAAGGCTTACCTGGTCTGTTTGTTTCATCCCAGATGTGGGTATGGTTAATTTTGAATTTAAAAAAATGCCAAAACATGTTGCACTCCTTTTTTCTTTTGTGTTATAGGACATATCCCTATTAGTTCCATGTTATCTCTACTTCTGTTACCAATTTTTCTGATAAAGATACAAAGTCCCGGAACACATTTACCTTGTTAACTGAGGTTATATGTCTATATAGACAGTCATAGAGAAGTTCCTCTGCCCTCTGACCTGGGACCATTTTGTAGATACTTCAGAAAATGTTTTCAAATATATTTATAAATCTCGCACTATAAAAAAAAAATCCCTAAAATATATGCTGGATTTAAATTTGGCAGCAAATCCCACACCTGGAAAACAAACAAATCCATCTGTCCATGTGTTATGGGTAAAGGACTGGAGCTCTTGCATCCTTAATAGTTGGCTGTTGGCTGTAAACTGTAATTAAGCCTTTATTGTTTATAGCCATAGGCCATTACAGTTTTTATACGCTGAAGTAAAATACAGGGTGCATATAAAAATATAAAATACAGAATTAGCATACTGTCTCTATCTAAAATGGCTAAAATTAATAAAACTTTCCCTTCTAGTCCAAAAGGAATGCTAAGCCATACCCGCACAAAAAAAAAAAAGGATAAGTACAGAAAAGGGACAATGTATTTTTGTATGCACTTGGTTCTTAATTGCCTGGAATCCAGAGCAGTGAAATCCAGAGCAAATTTAGCAACTTGCATAGTAACGAAAACATCCTTGCCTCCTCGCACTACGCCCACCTGTTCCAAGGTGGGGGTAGAAGTCTATTTGACAAAGAACCCAGAATGCAAGCAAGACATTTATGCCTTAATACACAGTGGAAGATCGTCTTGACTTTACTAGGTTTGAGGATGCAAAATCAGCTACAAGCATCATAGGTGCAGGAGCCTGCCCTTGTTTGCATTTGCCTTTCCTACTTTTCAGCAAACATGATGGTGCCTGTCCTGCAATATAGCGGGCAAGCAGCGTTGGCAGTTCAGGCCTGTGCTTGGATTTACATTTGCATGGTAGCCTCCTGAGCGGTAGAACACATTGCCTCAGAGGGTGGTGACTCTCCATCTTTGGAAGTCTTTGAACAGAGGTGGGATGCACCATCTTTCAAGAGTGCTTTAATTGTGTAGTCCTGCATGGCAAAAGGGGTTGGACTAGGTGGTCCTTATGACCTCTTTCAGTTCTTAAGATTCTAGAGTTCAATGATTCTCCTGTTACAGGGTTCACGCTGCTTCTGAGTGGTGAGACAACTTCAAGAGTTCCATTTGCTTAGAAGGGTGGTCACTGGAATTGGGATTTCCCCCCTGATTATCAGGTTTTTAATCATACACATTGAATATAAAATGAGCAGGTTTCATAGCACGACACTCTATTAGATCCCTGTTCCCTATTAGGTATCTTGGGGACTCTGTCATCCTACTGGATTTTCTGGAAGGTGCAAAACTAAATCTCACTTTTTCAGATTCAGTTCAAGTACAGATTAACTTTGTGTCCTAGGGGCAAGTGACAGCCCTCACTTGCCCCTACCACCTGTCCACACTTTGTATGTGTGTTGGGGTTGTCAGGCACGCAACAATTGCTGAAATTCCCTCTTTTATGCAGCTTTTAGAAGTACAGGAGCCCTGTCCCTTATTTCACCTGGCAGCCCTTATGTGCGTGTGTGTGTGTGTGTGTGTAATAATCTTTGCCTTTGACATGAACTTACTTGGGCCATCTTAGCTCTATTGAAACACATCACCTCTAAATTTACAAACTATCAACTGTGTTTATCATCTCTTAAGAGGTTTTGTCTCAGGGTGATAGCACAGGGTGATAGCTACTGTACTTACAGATGGCTTCAGAGTCAAAAATTTCAGAGCCAGAACGCACCCTGTGGAATGGCCCTTTTCTCACTGAGGCTTCTAGCGCAAGCGGGGGAGGCCGGCAAGCGCAAGAAGGCTCCTCCGGGAGGCAGCCGCTTCCCCCCTCCTTCCTTCCGCAGGCAAAGGAACCAGCGGGGAAGCGGCACCGAAGGAGGCTTGCCGCGCAAGCCGCCCTCCCCCCGTGCGAAGCGGGCGACATCGCGCCAGATTCCTCCCCGCGTGTGCAAAGCGGGCGGCGTTGCGTCCCCCCCGCGCGCGCGAAGCCGGCGTCGCGTCCGTCGCGCTAGCTCCCCACCCCGCTCCTTCCTTCCGCAGGGGCGGAGGGAAGGAAGCGTGACCCGGCCGGCTCCCGGAGGCTCCACACGAAAGGTAAGTGCGGGTGGGCGCCGGGAGCGTTGCGCGAGTGCAGGGTGATTTTCGCTTGGACGCGAAAATCAAAAACCCGCGCTCGCACCGCTTCAGCCCCGTGAGCCGGGTGGAAGTGGGAGTGCGTCGTGCGGAGCGACGCTCCCACTCCTGCGAGGCTCGCGGGGCTGTCGCGCGAGCAAAGGCCCGTGCGAAAAGGGCCATAATGACTTCTTCCTCCTCTTCACCACTTTATTTATACCCCTTCTTCCTGTCTTACAATTTAAAACAAACTTATACTTTAAAACAATATAACTAAAAACATAAAGAAGTTAACAGTAAAATATAACTAAATTATTCAAAATATTACAACAATCCTAAAAAGGCTAAACCACAATTTAAAAACAGTTCAGAAAAAACTACAACAGGCAGGATCAGGTCTGGTTAGCATTTGGATGGGGGACTGCCAAATAATATCAGGCTATATTTCAGAGGAAGGACCTGGCAAAACCGCCTCTGAGTATTCCTTGCCTAAGAAAATCTTATGAAATCTATGGGGTTGCCATAAGTCAACAGGCAACTTGAAGGCGCATGCACACACACACCCTTCCTCTAAAAACATTCATTTGTAAAAGACTATGGAATTTAAAAGACTTTGCCTGCTTTCCAACAAGCTCCACACCTTCCCAACACTACCTTCTTCCTCCCATTTGCTGCTATCAAGGGAAGTCAAGTGGACAGCTTACTGGTAGTTAAATTTAAGTGCCTTGTTGAAAATATGTTCACAAGATGGTGCTGTTCCTCCATCTGTCAACTTGCTTTTCCATTTATGAGGAAGCATCCTCTCCCCGTTGCCCCCCTGCCCCCATTTTGCAATTGAAATTCACTCACACACACTCCAAGAGTAGGAGAAAGCAAGACTATTTATCATAGAAAATAGCTGTCTTGTTCATAATTTTGTTTCTCTTCACAACTAATTAGGCAGCATTTTTTTTTTAATTCACAGAAAAGCCTCACATTATAATTAAGCGGATTCAATGGCTTGTGTATTACTTCTTGAACAAAACCCCATGTCCATAGGTGGTATGGGAGTCAGAGTGCCTCCACATCTCAAGGCAGAGTGCAGAACAAATATGACTATGGCTGCCCAGCAATATAGCAAGGAAGCAGCGTTGGCTGGTAGACAGAATAAGGGTTGAAAGAGGTAAGGATCTACTTCTCATTCACTCTAACTATTGTTATCTCCCATTGGCCAAGCAGTCACAGAACTTGGAAAAGTTACTTTTATTTTTTGGACTGAATCTCCCAGACCCTTCCCACAGATCCCATGGTCAGTGGTCATTCTTCCTAAGGGAGTCTAGTAGTTGTGATCCAAAAAAGCACTTTTTCCAGGCTTTGATCGGGAGTTGTCAACATTCTCTTTTCAAATGTTACAGCAGCTGGAGGTTCTAACATCCCAGTATTTTCCCACCCTGTCTAGCATTGCCAGGTTTCCAAAGAGCAATAAAGGACAGCCAAAATTTTTGACATGCAGGGCTAACAATCAGGAAATGGCTATTGAAAACTTTGTCTTCTGCCTAAATACCAAATGAAAGTATTGACTTCAATTAACTTAGCCATATCATTCTCTATTGCCCATATTCATAAATTACATATGTTCACATTTTTATCTTTATGAGGAGGCCACATCCCAAAATACTTTTGTTTGTTTTTTGCATCTCATTCAAACTATATAAAAGCAAAAGCTTTCCAACCCTCACACATTTCAAATAAGGAACATTTGTCAGCCCACAAAAGGATAAGATTTCTCAAATAATATATATCCTTTATAATAAGGGATACCTGGTAACTCTGGTTACATCCCCTCTGTCCTGTCTAAGGTTGCTCTTTTACCCCCACGCCCTGCTTTTGTGCATTTAAAAACAGCCAGACAAGTAGAAATTAAAGTGAAACTTTCTTGGCATTCCAGATAAGTGCACCAGATCTGAAGTGAAGAAGGGGAGGAATACAATTGGCCTAGGAACTAGTGCTGCCCCTCACTACATTTTTAATGTAGAATTGAATTTAAGCATAATTCTGCCAACTAATACCAGTCATGGCTCTATTGAGCACAACGGACCTTATATCTGAATGAACAAACACATGGGATCAGGCCACACATCTGCATGGAACTTAACAATCATGAGCTTAACACAAGTGGACATCTGAACAAACATGTGCAGGAATGGCTAATTTGGTATATTCATAGAATCATAGAGTTGGAAGAGACCACAAAGGACATCAAGTCCAACCCCCTTACATGCAGGAATATGCCATTAAAGTACTGCTGACAGATGGCCATCCAGCCTCTGTTTAAAAATCTCCAAAAAGGGGGACTTCACTAGACTCCAAGGCAGCACATTCCATTGTTGAACTGCTGTTACTGTCAGGAAGTTCTTCCTAATGGTTAGGTGGAATCTCTTTTCCTGAAGTTTGAAGCCATTGCTCCATGTCCTAGTCTCTGGAGCTGCAGAAAACAGGCTTGTTCCAGCCTTCATATGACATCCCTTCAAATATTTAAACATGGCTATCATGCTGCCTCCATAAGCGTCAAGTGTTCGATTAAGTCTGTAGCTAGGAATTTTGAACTGATTGGCTTTAGTATCGTGTGAGAGTGGCTAACACAATTAAATGAAAAGTGGCTGAAGCACAAATAATACTTGTAAATCCATTATTTTCAGTTGACATAACAGGTCTCACGTTCTCCTCCAGGAAATAAGTATGTAGGCAGGCAAGACAAGCACAGCCTCGTGAGAGTGACAGCTAGGCTGTCCTTGGTCTTGGAGGGAAAGCCTGGAGGAGGTTGTGGGGTGGCTGGGCCTTTAGGCCCCTCTCCCCATGGCTACAGGGTCTGTTTCAGCTGAGTCAGCAGCTCGGTTGTCTATTTTGCCTGCTTGTACCATAAATCTCAGTGCGGCTGTTGCCCTAGTAACATACATAGTATCTTAGCAAAAGTCAGATATAATAAAGTCCTAAGGAGAGTTTGTACATTGAGTCTAAGTGAAAGCTGGTGTGAGAGGGCTTGCATGTTTCAACTTCTAAAGCTCCTTCTGAATCAGATGCGAGCTCCAGCAAGCCCAGCACTGTCTTTGCTGACAATGAGCAGAAGCTTTCTAGGGTAGTCTTCCTCAAAGAAGTGTCCCTCACATGTGTGGACTACAGCTCCCATCATCTCTGGCCTGCACATCAGGGGCTAGTGCATGTGGAGTTAGAGAAGGCTACTCAAAGGTCTCAAGCACAGGTTTTCTCTGGCTATTTCCACTCTAGACTGTTATAGTGCTGTTATTCCACTTTTATTATCCTATGGAATCCTGGAGTTTGCAGTTTAGGGAGGGGCCTCAAGGGCCCCAGGATTCCATAGGATGTTGACAGTGGAGCAATAGCATTGTGAAATGGAAATGACAAAACAGAACACATACGAGGCAATTTCTTTTACATCCAACTGTGCCCCTGTCCTATCATGATTTTCCCAACCAGTCTGGCTTTAGTAGTCAGGTTATTGTCCTCCTGCTGTAGCCATCGAGCCCTGGCAACTGACCATGCAGTACTTTAAAAAAAAATCTGGACAAGTAGCATTTTGGACCGCAACTTCCAGAATCTCCCGGTGGTCATGCTGGCTGAAGGATTCTAGAAGTTCAGTCCAAAAAAGCTGATTTTTCAGCACTCTGACCCTGGCCCACGCTGTCAAATGTTTGTCATTACATTGTTAGGAAATTTGGTCTCCTCCAATGCCATACCACAATGGGTTTGTCTTGCTATACCTTCTTGCCATATCCAATGTCTGTTTCAGTGTATACCCATTTATGTTAAGCCAACCCCTCCCTGAAGTCAAACTGTGGGTCCTTCCAGAAAACTCAGTTATGAGGACTCTGCTATGTCTCTTGCAAGGTAGCAATTATAGACTCTTTGAGATAATTTTGACCTTGAAACAGCAGCCATTAAAGGATGCTGGTAAATGTCCTTGCAGTGACAGTACAGAGCCTAACCTGTTATCTCTGCCCCTGTAGAGAAACTATAATTAGATGCTCATGATCTCCCCTTATATTTCCTTCCAAAAGCACAAGTTTCCCTGGATAGGTATTATGGCTAGTGGCTGCCCTCTTCCTTCATAAAACGGAGAGTGAGAGAGGAGATACATGCTGTGTTTTTCAGTGCTCTCTAGTGTAAAACAAACAAGCAAGCAAAGTCTGAATAGACAATTTGCACAACAAGCATTTCTCCCTCTGTGCTATCATGTATCTATTCAGCTTGCAGGACCAAAGAACATTTCGTACAGGGTAGCAATCTAGCACTGTCTCAGTTGATACCTGAATCAAGCACTGTCTCATGTTCTGTCTCCACCACTTTATTACTTGGCTACCTGGGTTTGCTTTATGTACCAAAAGGGCCCATGATCAGTGTTAGGATTGTGACCAGTGGACAGGTGGGAGTTTCAGTGGCTGTGGGGTAATGAAGCCACTCCAGGGTTTATTCTAGACTTTAAAGGAGTTTAAAGGAGTTATGCTGGGAGAGATACAGGTTTAGGCAAGGCAGGGAGTGAGAGAGAAGACAGGCTGGTGTGAGTGGTGAGTGCAAGGAGGGGGGCATATTGTGAGAAAGGGAGTATTGAGAAAGGAAAGAGAAGAAGAGAATGGAGAACGAGCCGTGCAAGTGATAAGAGTCAAGATAGTTAAGGCCATTAACGTAGGTTTGCTGAGAGGTACTGGTGGTCAAAGTTCATGTGGTAAATTCCATGACTAAGCAGAGATTTGAACCTGGGTCTCCTGTTGCAAGTCCAGCACTCAAAACATTCAGACATGTTCCCTTCAGGGAACAGACAGGCCCCTCCCGGAACTGCAAACCCCAGGATTCCGTAGAATGTTGAAAGTGGAATAAAAGCGTTATAACAGTGTAGTGTGGAAAGGTTCATAGTCTGCAAGAGATGCAAAGCAGTAATACCCTCTGAATGCTTTGTTTTAAAAGGAAAAAAAACATGTTTTTTCCCCATCCTTTTATTTTTTTACTCTGTTGCTGCTACCATTGCAGGTCTAGATTTCAGTGGTGCCATGGCAAATTGAGCAACAACAAAGAGAGGCTGATGGGTGCTCCAAAAACATGCAGGAGCATATGTTGCCCATCTGTTATAGAAAATTCTAAAATTTGCATTTGACCTTGCTTTTACCCAGAGCTGTTTCCTTCCACCCAAAAGTGCATGGCATGCTTGGCTGACCTTTGTTTCACCGCTGTCTGATGTCCTAAAATAAGTTATGCTGCTGTGTCCACTCTGTAGGCAAAGTCTGCTGAATGTTCAATTGTCTTTTATGGGGGCAGAGTATTCAACATAGGTAGCATCTCCACGGAGTCTATGCTGCATTGTCTCACGTAATTGCAGAGGGAGAATTTTGATTCCTGATCCCACTATGGCATCTTCCTTTTGCTCCTCCACACCATTTAAGATATGATTCACCTGCCCATTAAAACCACCTAAGGCTTAAAGTGTTCAAAACACCATTTTGTTTAATTGACTGTGACTCTATATTCCATTCTGAAAGCATTGTTAATTTGGGGATTAATCTGATGCATTCTAATCCAAGGGGTTTATCAAAAAATGTACCTTATTTCACCCCACATTACTGCCATGGCCCATTCAGCCAAGTTACTAGCATGTTGATGCTGAAAATGTACTGCATGAACAGATATTGGAGGCTGGCAGAGTTCAGTAACCCTGTTAAATAGAGCTTCCCCAACACTGAAGTACCTCCTTTTCCTCACTCAGAGGTGTGGAGTGGACCTTAGGAATGCATAGGTGTGTGCCTCAACAGGCTGCCTCAACTGCTGATCTTTGAGCAGAGTTAGCCCTTCCATTAGGCAAAGTGATGCAGCTACTTTGGGCAATGTAGTTATTGTAACCATTCATATTCTCCTGAGTGCATCTGTAGTAGCCATGCCTGCTTCTTATCCTGGCCTAGGTTGGCTAACTGAAACACAGCCAGAGACAACTCTCTCCAATCAGAGAAATGGTAGTGGTATTTTTGTTATTGTTGTTATCATTATAATTGATGGGGTGAAATAGTATGGATTTTGTGATGGGAAATTTGTTAAGTTGTAGTTAAAACATGATGAGTAATGCAGTCAAGTACTCTCTTAAAACTTATGCTAAATCCAGTTCAGTGGTGAATGAATGCTCTCTTGTCTACTCTAGTCCCGGGAAGTGTGCCTTCTTCCTTGGAATGCAGACATTCGTAAAAAGTTACATCTTGAAACTGGAAAACAAAGGGAACTATGGGAAGCTGTCTTAAAAATAGAATTGCAGATGCAGTAACTGACTGAGAATGGTCAGCTTTGTAACTTTGTAGTTAAGAGATGCAACCAAGACTGGATTGATGGGAGTGGGAGCAGCTAGCCGTGACTTAAAGTTACCTCTAGCCTCATTAAGCTTCATTGTAATATTAACTTTCACACACCCCAACGTGGGATCCAGTATTATAAGTTGGCACCACCTATATGCTAACAGAATGATGTATACATAATATGTATAGATTTGGATTAGCCAATCAACTAGCATTTGTGCTTCTATAATCATGCTTGGCAGGTATAAAACTATCTGAGGATAGGCTGTGATTTTGGAGCAGTCTTGCCAAATTCTTGTTGGTTGACTGTTCCCTGCTTGCTGCAAGTATTTTAAATAAACTATTTTCTATTTTAAGTGACTGGTTTATTTGAATGTGTGCTGACATCATCATCAACAACAACGGGACTCAAGCTTACAAATTATTAAAACCAATACAGATTTAAAGCATACAAAAGAGCAGTGTCTGTGTGTGTGTGTGTGTTAAAACTATTTAAAATTCATTAAAAATGAGAACACAAAAAATCAACAAAACAGTGCATCATTAAAAACTGCTCACAGTCAGTTCATAAAAGCCTGACAAAATAGGTAGACTCCCACAGGGCTGGCTTTTACACACACTGTTTTGCTCATATGATGTCCGGTCACTGTGTCCAATCAACTTCTATAGCTGGGACAGGGAGCACCATCTTGCCTTGGGCAGCAGACTGTCTCAGGACAGCCTCATGTCTAATGCTCTACAGTAATGATTCCTTGGATTGCTTTAAAGTGCCTCAGAGTGGGGTTTGTCCTGACAGTAAATCTGGGGCAAATAGATACCTGTTTAATTTGGATGGCTTGTGGTGTGAGATGAAGGGTAAGTACTTACTAAAGGGCCCCAGGGAGACAGTCATAATCCTGTATTATTTTTGCTAGGTAGAAATGCAGGCTGGAAGGTGGCCAACGCATGTAGGCTTGGACTGAGCTCATTTTCTATAGAGCAGACAGAGGAAAACAGATGCACCAAGGACACGCTTTAACTCTGTGATTAGTCACACAGTGATCTCAGAACTAGGATTGGCACTATTCCCAGACAGGCAAGAGAAAGCCTATCCCACACCTCTAATGTGTGTATTTGTGCTTAAATACAGCGGGAATGTCAGATCTTTTGGCTGTAATTTTTTTCCCCAGGGGGAGATATTTCCCACCCCTCAAAAAGACATCTACACTATTTTTTTCTGATGGCTCACTGCTTCACAGTCAATGTGTTTGTGTGGTCTCTTCCTCAGTAATTCCAGAAACGTGACGTCACAATATTCAGTAGTTGTCAAAAAATGGACTGAGATGGGTTGTTGTGGGTTTTCTGGGCTTTGAGGCCATGTTCTCTTAGTATTTTCTCCTGACGTTTCACCTGCGTCTGTGGCTGGCATCTTCAGAGGATCTGGTGACATGGAAGTGAGACAGAGTGTATATACTTGTGTAGTCCCCGGGTGGGAGAGAGCAATTTGTACGTGTTACAGTTGGCCTGTGTGATGGCCTATTGTTAAATGGGATATCCCCCAGGGTGTATTGTTAGTCAGGGGATATGCATAACAGTGAGTTAAGTACATTAGCAACCCATTGTATTGTTCCCTGTAGAGGGACCTCTAAAGTCTGGGTGGTGTTCATTGGCATATTTTTGAGTCTTAACTTTAGTGTTCTTCAGTACTGGTAGCCAAATCTTGTTTACTTTCTGAGTTTCTTCTTTCCTGTTGAAATTGTCCATGTGTTTATGGATTTCAATGGCCTCTCTGTGTAGTCTGACATAGCAAAAATGGAAAAATTGTGTGTGTGTGTGTTTTTTTTCTTTGGCAATAGTACAGTTTGTGGCCCCCAAAGTCTCCTACAGGTATAATAGAGCCCCCTAGCGTCCCACACTTGCCCACTCCCCTGTTAAAGGAACTACTAGTGCCTGGGAGATCCAGGAGTTAGTCTGAGACACACAATGTAGAATATATCCCGTCTAAGGCAATAGAATTTCATTTTGTGTAAACATGCTTAAGAGTACACTGTCTGATTCAGGTATAGGTTTGGGTATACTTTTCATGCTATCATAGGAAAAAGGATGGTGACTTCTTTACCAATTTTAGGAATATTTTCAATTCTTTTAATTTAGAATAACTAATGACTAATTTCTAATTTCCTGCTAATTACATTTGAAAAAAATATATGACATGATTCAGGTTCTCTGTTTATATATTGAATTCTTTGGATTCAGGCTCTCTGTTTATGTATTTCCCTTGATTCAATGCCTTGCTTTGTTTAAGGTCTGTTGTGCTAACTTTTTACTGGTGAATAGACAGATACTTACAGGAGAAGCAAGATTGTTCTGAGGGTGACATGACCCAATGATGCCACTGAGCCATTTGGATCTGACAGTCTGTCATGAAACTGGTCTAAGGGCAGTGAGAACAGCCATAGCATTTTATTATATTCTGTGCTAACATCCAATCACTTTCTATTTTTACAATCTCCCACTAATCCTAAGTCTCCAAAACCATAACATTAGGTTAAAGCTTTCCAAACTTTTCATGTTGGTGACACACTTTTTAGATATGCATCATTTTGTGACACAGTAACTCAGTTTTACTGGCAAACCGGAGGTTAAACTAACCCCTTATAAGAGATATGGACACATACATAAATTGTAATAACAAAATGTATGGGACACAACATATCTTATGAAAAGCTTTCATACATTTTTGAAAATATATGATTTATAAATAATAACATACATTTCCAAGATTGTAGGTGACACACCAACATACTTCAGGCAACACACTAGCATGTCATGGTACACCATTTGGAAAGCTCTGCATCAGGCAAACTGAAAGGAAAGAGCCTGGAAAATCTGTAACTGAAAAGTCAAGATATTAAAACAGAGGGAAGGAGGGAGAGAGGGGTCAAGGATCACAATGAAAGAAAAATCAGATGAATCCTGCCTCTGGAATCAGCACAAGAGGACACAACCCATATGACTGTGGATTGCTCTTCTGTACACCTGAAAATGACTGTTTATGGTGAATACCAACACCACACCTATAGGATCAATGAACCCCAAGACAGTACAAAGAACTTTGCATTTCCACTGTTTTTATAGATAGGCTGCAACACCTTTTCCACTAGTTCCAACATGCTCATATGACATGTTGTGCCAATCAAGAGCAGCATTGTTTGCAATTACTTGAGTACTAATATGCAGGACTGGTTCCACACCACCACTAGGTTGTCCCCATTTTGCCCCTGGAAGCGTGGAAGAGAAAAATGACAGTGTTCTTGAAAATGTGCAAAATAATCTCCCTTACCACCTACCCACAGTTAGCCCTGCAAAGCCTCTCAGATTAGAAGGGCTATATAGAGTAAAGGCTGTTACATCGTGGCAACATCTTCTAGTTTATGCAATAATTATTGCATCTGTGGCTTTAAATTGCTTCAAAGATCCCTTCTGCTAACATGGATGGGAGAGCACAATTCATGTTTTGAACTGAAAAATAAACTCAATTACAGGGATTATCATTCTAGACTGCTTGAGAAACCACATTTCTTACCTGGAGGCGAAAAATGATCCACTTTACATAATCCTATTGTATGAGTTCAGTTCTTTTGGCCTAGCTCTTCACACACACACACACACACACACACACACACACACACTCCAGCATTTGACATAGCCAGAGAGACATTTCTTGTCACTTCTCTTGCCTTGTTAGTCCTACATGGGAATGCTACCAGTCAACCAGTGAATGTAGTCACCATCACTAGGAGGTAGCAGTACTGTTAGGTTAGCAGCATTTTAGTAAAGTCAGTGCAGCATAGCTGAGCCATCCTTCATTGGGGGCTGGACCAGTCTCCTGGGCTTCTGAAAGAGGTTTTGGGTGCATCAGAGGGGTAATGCAGCTGCAAGTACGCATCTTTGTTGCAAATGCTCAGCTTCCATCTACAAGCCCTGTCCCGCAAGCCATCTGCCAAGGTAATCAGCCAAACTCTCTGCTCCTAGGCACAAGGAAGTGTGCATCTTAAAAACTAGATCCTGAAGGAGCTCCTTGGGCATGATGATCTTATTGTTAGGAGTCTGCCACCGTCCATACTTTCAGATGACACCTCCAAGCCTCTTGGTAGTCTTGATTTCTTCTTCTGAATACGAAGAAGGGCTTGCTGGAAGCTGTAACTCCACGGTAGGAGCGTCCGTCCCCAACCCCCCGTCTCAAGCATAGAATCATAGAATCATAGAATCATAGAATCATAGAAATGTAGAGTTGGAAGAGACCACACGGGCCATCCAGTCCAACTCCCTGTCATGCAGGAACACCCTCAAAGCACTCCCGACAGATGGCCATCAAGCCTCTGCTTAAAAACCTCCAAGGTAGGAGACTCCACTACTCTCCGAGGCAGCAGATTCCACTGCCGGACAGCCCTGACTGTCAGGAAGTTCTTCCTGAGGTTCAGGTGGAATCTCCTTTCCTGCAGCTTGAATCCATTGCTCCTTGTCCTGGTTTCTGGAGCAGCAGAAAACAAGCCCCCTCCTTCCTCTACGTGGCATCCCTTCAAATATTTAAACATGGCTATCATGTCCCCTCTTAACCTCCTTTTCTGCAGACTAAACATACCCAGCTCTCTCAGTCTATCCTCATAGGGCATGTTTTCCAGGCCTCTCACCATTTTGGTCACCCTCCTCTGGACTTGCTCCAGCTTGTCAATATCCTTCTTGAATTGGGGTGCCCAGAACTGGACACAGTATTCAAGATGGGGTCTAACCAAAGCAGAGTAGAGTGGTACCAGTACCTCCCTCGATCTAGACACCATACTCCTGTTGATGCAGCCGAGAATTGCATTGGCTTTCTTGGCTGCCGCATCACACTGCTGACTCATGTTCAGCTTGTGGTCTATGAAGACTCCTAGATCCCTTTCACACGTACTGCTATCCAGCCACGTGTCCCCCATCCTATATTTCTGTATTCCATTATTTCTGCCTAAGTGTAGGACCTTACATTTCTCTCTGTTGAATTTCATTTTGTTCGCCCTGGCCCAGCTCTCCAATCTATCCAGGTCATTTTGAATTTTGATCCTGTCCTCTGGCATATTAGCAACCCCTCCCAATTTGGTGTCATCTGCAAATTTGATGAGCATGCCCTCTATTCCTTCATCTAAGTCATTGATAAAAATATTGAACAGCACTGGGCCCAGGACAGAACCTTGTGGCACCCCACTAGTCACTTCTCTCCAGGATGAAAAGCAGCCATCCGTGATCACCCGTTGGGTTCGGTCGGTCAACCAATTACATATCCAATTAACAGTAGCCCTGTCTAGCCCACATTTTACTAGCTTCGATGCAAGAATGTCATGGGGAACTTTGTCAAAGGCCTTACTGAAATCGAGATATGCTACATCCACAGCATTCCCTTCATCTATCAAGCTAGTAACTCTATCATAAAAAGAGATCAGATTAGTCTGGCATGACTTATTTTTGAGAAATCCATGTTGACTTCTCGTGATTATTGCGTTGTTTTCTAAATGATTAGAAACTGAACGCTTAATGATCTGCTCCAGGATCTTTCCGGGTACCGATGTCAGGCTGACTGGGCGATAATTATTTGGGTCCTCTTTTTTTCCCTTCTTGAAGATGGGGATAACATTTGCTCTCTTCCAATCTGCTGGAACTTCTCCTGTCCTCCAAGATTTCTCAAAAATTATAGCAAGCGGTTCCGAAATGACCTCTGCCAGCTCTTTTAATATCCTAGGATGCAATTCATCTGGCCCTGGAGACTTGAATTCATCCAATGCGGCCAGGTATTCCTGTACCACCTCTCTACTTATTAAGTGCCTCATTTCCTCTGCTTCCTCCCCTGCTCCCCTACCGCCAGGTTGAGTGCTTGTATCCTTCTGGGAAAATACGGAGGCAAAGAAGGTGTTAAGTAGCTCTGCCTTTTCTCTCCCCCCTGTGAGTAATTCGCCATCTTCTCTGCGTAGCGACCCTACTGTCTCCTTCTTTTTCCTTTTGCTGCGGACATATTTAAAAAAACCCTTTTTATTGTTTTTAATGTCTCTGGCCAGCCTAAGTTCGTTCTGTGCTTTAGCCTTTCTGACCTCCTCCCTACATCTCCTGGCTACTTGCTTAAATTCTTCTTTGGTGGTTTCCCCCTTCTTCCATTTCCTATACGTGTTTCTCTTAACTCTTAGCTCAGCTGAGAGTTCTTTAGTCAACCATTCTGGTTTCTTCAGATGCCTTCCATTTTTCCTCCTTATTGGCACAGTTTTAGACTGTGCCGTCAGTATCTCCTTTTTAAGGAACTCCCATGCCTCCTGAACTCCTTTCCCTTTCACTATTCCTGACCACGGAATTCCAGCCAGCAGCTCCCTAAGTTTACAGAAGTCCGCTTTTTTAAAATCTAAGACGAGTGTCTGGCTACCCTTATCTTCTCCTTCCCACTGAATGCTAAATTCCAACAGGGCATGGTCACTCCCCCCTAAAGATCCAACCACTTCTACCTCATTCACAAGGTCATCCCTGTTGGTCAAGACCAGATCTAGAATATTTGATCCCCTTGTGGCCTCTTCCACCTTCTGGACCATGAAGTTGTCTGCAAGACAAGCAAGAAACTTGCTGGACCTTGCTGTCTTGGCAGAGTTTGACTGCCAGCATATATCTGGGTAATTGAAATCTCCTATTATTACTGTATCTCTCCTCTTTGAATGTTCAGTCATTTGGTTGAGGAAGGCGTCATCCAAGTCCTCAGCCTGGGTTGGAGGTCTGTAGTAAACCCAGCAGAGGTTTCAATGCTGCCACCTTGGCTGCTTGATCTCCTGTCAGTTTCCTTGGGCTGTTGTTAAGTTTCCATTTTGGTGAGCCTTGCAGTGAATCACTGCCACCTTCTTTGGAAGTTTTACAGCATCTAACCGTTGTAAAATCTGGGGAGCCTGTTTAATGGCACTCTCCTCTTTCTCTCTAGAGAATTCCATGCGTATGGAGCACTCCAAAAACATATATTGAATCAGTCTAAATGTTAGCTGTTTATCTTTCTGTCAGAATCAATGCTCTTTGGCTTTTTGGGTAGGTGTATTTGGTGAGAGGGGCTTTGCCTCTATTGTATCCCAAAGAATCACAACTGCATATCCAGCTTTTCAGTGCCCCTCATGCATGAAACTGCTCCAATCTGTGAATCTCTTGAACTCTGCATTTTCTAACAGTTTGTTCTTGAGGTCCAGGTGGCTAGAATAAACTGCCTCCACCATCTGTATACAGCCATGGTGTAGACTTGTTGTTTCCGTTTGGGGCATCAGAGTAACTGGGTTCAAGGTGGTTTTGCAGAAAGATTTACTTCAGGGTTAGCCAATAAAATGCTTGATACTTGGTCATTCACCCTGTGGTTAACCATTGCCCTCTCTTTTGTTCCAGAATAGTTAACAGCACATGAGGGACAAACATTGTCATTAGCTGTTCTAGAGGCAGCTTTTCAGCATCGCTGCTGTTGCTGACCATCCCTGAGCCCCTGGATCAATTTGTTTTGAAAAGTGGGCTACTGGTTGTCTCCAACTTCCCAGCCTCTGGGTAAGCATCCTAGTGGCTGCACTTTATCTCTTGTGTACATATAATTCAAAAGGCTTCTGTGAGTCTGGCAGGCCAAGTCTGCTGCTGATATAAGAGTTTTCTTAAGTGCATCAAAGGAGGCCTGGCACTCAGCTGTCCATTCTAGGATCTCACTGTCTGTCCCCTTAGTGCAGAGCTTTCCAAACTCTTCATGTTGGTGACACACTTTTTAGACATGCATCATTTTGTGACACAGTAATTCAGTAAGTAATTCAGTAAGTGGAGGCAGCCGCTCCACCCAGATCTGGTCCACCACTACCCTGACTGGGGTCTTTCTCAGCCTGTGGTGGCAGCGGCAGAGGCAGCCTCTTTACCTGGGCCTGATCTGCCGTGGTGGCAGGAGAGGCAACCCCTCCACCCGTTACATTTACACGACACACCTACATACTGCAGCCAACACACTAACGTGTTGAGACCTGCAGTTTGGAAAGCTCTGCCTTAGTGGCTTCAAAAAGGGGCTTTGTTAAAAGGCCAAAGCTGGGAATCCAGATTCTACAAAACCCTGCAGTTCCCAGGGAGCTTTTTAATTGTTTCTTTGTCTTTGGAACTGCAGTGCTGCAAATTGCTTCTTTTCTTTAAGCCCTCAGGGCCCACTGAACTTGTGAAATCTGAAATGCTAGGTAAGCTACAGTTGTTGGATTTTTTTTAAACTTGGATCTTATTCTTTGACATTCAGTATCCTGTGTGACCTAGATAATTCAATAGCTCAAGAGTGTCCTTATGACAGTGCTCGTTGGTATTGGTGACTGGCAACAAATTATCCACATATTGAAGCACGGTGCATAGGATTGAAAAAGTCCAAGATGAGAGTTCAGCGGTAATCTCCTGGCTAAACAGGGTAGTGCTGTTCTTGAACTCTTGGAGAAGAACTGTCCAGCATAGCTGAGTTTTTATCCCTTCATCCTCCCATTCAAATGCAAAAATATTTTGACCCTCTTCTTCAAAGGGAATGCAGAAAAAAGCATCTTTTAAATCAACCACAGAAAACTACGCCGTTTTTCCAGGTATCAAAGCCAAAATGCTGCCTAGGTGCCCCATTTTTTAATCCCATCAATAGGCATCAACAGTAATGGCAAAGCCTGGCCATCCCCTGGTCTGTAGTTGGATTCCACCCAGGGTCTTCATCTGGCAGAGCCAAATTGGATGCCTGCAAATTCCCATCCTGCTGATGCTGAGCTCAGCCTCTTCTCTTGCCTTTACCAAAGCTATCTACGTCTCCTCACTTGTCAAAAGTACACCCAGCAGTTCCTGACAATCTGCACAGTTTGGATTGTGTATTCTCATGATTGACATAAAGAGGTCCATCATCTTCTTGGAGTCCTCCCTATACAGTGGCATATTCTTCTTTCATTTATACAAATCTGCCATCCTCAATGATGTATGAACCAACATAGTGGGAATGGGGGCTTGATATTTAGCTGATGCCTGACTAGTTGGCACTACCCTCAGAAGAAACATGCCAGCACCCTCTTCCTTCCTTTGCTTTGACTCATTTCTAGTTCTTGGTATTCTTTCTCTCAGCCATCCTAGTTTGGCCTCACCTGTCCTGGGATACTGGATAATCAAACCCCTCAAGTTCCACATCATTATCTGCCTCCACATTGGTGCTGACATTGAGGGTACAACATTGTCACAAAACAGTGGCAGTGGTGGAGCATAAGGAGTCACTCATTGTTGGGTCACCACCACATCCCCATCTCTGTCATCTTGCAAAACCGTAGAGTTAACATCATGACTCACACTCACAGGACTGTCCTCATAAGACTTCTTTATCATTCCATAAATACATAAATGTTCAACATACAGCTTTTCATCCCACTTTCCTTCTTGCTGACAAAATAGCTCCAATTGCAAAATGGTGTTAAAATCAACAGATCCATGCACTGCCTTTTGCCTCCACCCTCCAAATGATAACATTGGCCATTCAACAGTGCACAATCTGATCATTTGTTTCTTGGTCATGAGATTTCCCTCCCTCCAAATTTTGACCAGTGGGCCGGGATGTATCCCAAAGGACTAGCTTTTGGCACCTTCAGACTCCTACCCATTTTGCCAGTTTCCCTGAGGGCCAACTGAAGTCATGTGCTTAGGTCTTGAGAACCCTCTCAGGACTACTCTTTAGACCTGGTCTCGGATTTCTTCCAAAATCCATGTAGAAGAATTTATGTCCACCAAAGGGGAGTACTTATTAAGGTTGCTGTCAGTTTAGTCCCTAACCTTCGGGATCTCTACTCTATAGCATTGCACTTTTAAGCTGCCAGCCATTATCTTCAAGGTCCTCAAGGTAGGTCAACTCCTGATGAAATCACTGGTGTACACTGAGTTGCACTTTTTGGTGGTCCTCCACAAGTCCACTCAGTTACTCTGGGCAAGGCCTAATCAAACCCAAATCCCATCTGGGTCACCGGAAAATTATTGTCCCAGCTCAAGTCTGGGTTTATTGCCTGATGCAGCTTGTGCACAGTGAAAAACCACACCAGGGTAGAGATTCAGCAAGTCTTTATTTCACTACACAGAGAAAGGGACAAGGGAGATAATTCCCTCAAAGCAGGTACACTGTCAGCTAGAGTATAGCACACTGATACAGTACAAGAATACAAGAAAACTGGCAGACAAAATTATGGTTGCAACATCATTAATGGATAATGTAACATTCACATGTGTACTAGCCCTGTCAGGTACCAACTTCCCACAATATTCTGCGGAGGATGCTGCTGACTTTTCCAAATTTCTTTCTCTTGGTGTGATTTTTGACATTCTAATTTGTACTCCCTTAAACACAGGTTCTGTTCTTGGTGTGTCTGTGGATTATCATCTCCTGGAATATAGCCTATTCCTTATCAATCATTTTCAATGACACAGGAATAAATTCCCTTTAAAAAAAAACTTATGTTTTTTATGAAGAAAAATGAGCTAAATATACTAAATTTATTTTGTGCAGCAAAATGTGCAGAAAAGCTGTTAAAAATGTCTAAAAATGTATCAAATCAATGTTGGGGCTGTCAGGATAAAGAAGGATCTATGTAGCGGACTTGTAAGAAAGCAAAGAGTTTTTGGTCTAAGATTTATATTTAAAAAAAATTAAAGGTAGATTTTGCAATGTCACCAGAATTGTTTTTGTTGGGAATTATTAGTAAAGAACTGGACAGGAAACACAATACATGGTAACGTATTCAATACATGATACATGATAATGGCTGCAAGAATGTTGTTTGCCCAAATCTGGAAACCGACTGAAGTACTGATGACCAAAGAGTGGGTTTTCAAAGTCACAGATCTTACTCAAGTTGCAAAATTGGGGTGTATTCTAAAAGATAAACAAACTGAAGTTGTTGGGTTTTTTGTTTTTTGTTGAAAGACAGGAAACTATTTATGGACTTTTTGAGCAATACGAAATCTATTGATGTAATAATCTGTGGTTATGATTATAAGCAATTCGAGTAAGTTGATTGTATTTAGATCCATAATGGTAGAATAAGATATGGGATATGAAATGATGTTTCTTTTACATTATAGTTGGTATGTGGGAGGAGTCAGAGTTCTTTTGTGTGTTAGTGTAGTTAGGATGCATTTAGTGTAACAGGTAAGTTTTTTAGTAATGGGTTTTGTTATCATTTTTTAGTCTTGGTTTAGTTTAATTTAGTTTAGTTCTAGTTATACATGTATATTGTTTATGTACAGTTTGTTTTTTTCTCTTGTTCTTTTTTGGTTCCTTTTTTCTGTAGTTGTGAATTAGTTTGTTTGTATCTTCTACTAAAATTAACAAACATCTCAGTAAAGTAGGCTGTCTATTAGGATGGTACAGTAGGTGAAGATTACAGACAGCAAGGGTTTTTATTTCCTTATATTGTGGATAGGAAAGCAGGGAAAAACCAATTGACTATAAGGCCACAGCATGAGCTCCAGACTAAACAGTGGGGGCCAGCAGGAGTTTCAGCCTTGATGGGAGAGCTTGTTAATCTGTTCCTTATTTTAGTCTGAACTTTAAAGAAGCTATCAAAGTTCCTGAACCCCATCCCTCCAAAAGGTTCAACACCTTGAATAGCTTTTTAAAAAATTCAGACTAAGGGAATTCACTGCCCCAGTGGCATCAGGTACCGCACCATGGCTGGGACTACAGTGATATTTGACTCCCTGGTTCCCTATTTCAGCCCTATTTCAGACACTGACTCCCTGGTTCCCTATTTCAGCCACTGTAGCAGAAAGCAATTCTTCTGAGCACCTGTGGGACAGCACACGATTGCTGCTTTCTGAGCAAACTCTACTTTCTTTGCAAACACCGCAAATGGATAATTACAGAATACAGAACTAGGACATTTCACTCAAAATGACACATATCCCACCGAGGCCTCCAGTATTTAAAGGCATCCTTTTGTGGCAGATGCTTAGCAGCAAAATGAGTGCTGTTTTTGTAACATACAGACTTGACAGTTCCCCTTCAGTTACTTATGAGATCTTCCTTCAGCTCTTCCAAGTGACATCTCACTTTTTAAAAAAAATAGATTTTAAAAGTATGATTACAAAGAAAGGGAGAAAAAGGAAGGAAATAAAGAAGAGAAAGAAAAAGGTATATAGAATATGAGCATAGGCTGGGCAGATATAATTACTTCTCTCTCTTTTGAAGTTTTTAGTATTGACTTTCCAGTCAATCTCTGTGTCACTAGATAGTTGTTATTAATTGTTGTCAAGTTGGCTTCAACTTATGGTGTTCTGTGAATGAGAGTTCTGTTGTTAACAGAGCTGCCCAGGTCTTGCACATGCTTCCTTGATTGAGTCTCTCCGTCTGTAATGTAGTCTTCCATTTTATTAAGCATTATCGTATTTTCCAATGAGTCATGTCATTCCATAATATGACCAAAGTGTGATTACCTTAAGTTTGGTCATTTTGGCTTCTAAGAAGGGTTTCCTCTGGGACCCATTTATTGATCATTTTGGTAGATCATAGTATCTGTACAACTCTTCAATAGCATCCCATTTCCTATGAGTTTATTCTCTTCCTGCCAGCTTTCTTCACTGTTCAGCTTTCACAACCATACATAGAAAATCAGGGCCATTTCCGCACTAGACTGTTATAGCGCTATTGTTCCACTTGCAACATCCTATGGAATCCTGGGGTTTGCAGTTCTCTAAACTGCAAACCCCAAGATTCCATAGGATGTTGCAAGTGGAACAACAGCGCTATACAGTCCAGTGTGGAAATGGCCCTGAAGTACTACACCCTGGATGAGCCTGATTTTGGTATTCAATTATATATCTTTATACTTGAGGATCTGATCTAGTTCCTTTATATCTGCCTTTCCAAGTCATAGCCTTCTTTTGATTTCTTGACTACACTCTCCATTTTGATTTATGACTGAGCCAAGGTATAACATGTTTTCAATTATTTCAATGTCTTCATTTCAATGTCTTCATCATCCTTTAAAGTTATGTAAATCATCTGGCACCTTTATTTTCATTTTCTTAAAGATGAGTTGTAGCCCTAATTTTGCACTTTCCTCCCTTACTTTCCTCAATATTGTTTCAAGTCTTTGCTATTTTCTGCTAGTGATATGATGTCATCTGCTTATCTTGAATTGTTGATGTTCCTTCTTCTGGTTTTCACACCTCCTTCCTTTGAGTCTAATCTACCTTTCCGTAGGATATGTTCTGCGTATAAATTCAGACTAAAACCTAAAGGGGATTCACTGCCCCAATGGCATCACGTACAGTAATATCTGAACCATTGACTTTCTGGCTTCCCCTTTCAGCTGCCACAGTAGAAAGTGACTCTTCTGAGCAGATAGGGTGATAAAATGATGCTTAGGCTGATTCTCTTGCTAATTAGAAACCATACGTTTTCTCCGTATTCTGCCCTGACAATGACCTCTTATTCTTAGTATAGATTACACAGGGAAAAAAGGGAGAGATATGTCTCCAAGTGCTCAGTGGATGGATGCATTTATTTATTTATTTATTTTGGAAAAAGCCTGATGGAATCTTCTCATTATTGCTAGTTTTTTTTAAATGTAGCCTCAAATTTGAGGTCTATTATAGGATGATGACGCTCCACAAAATGACTTACCAAGGGAACGCCTATTTTTTGTTTCTTATATTTGAAATGCGTTCTATACATTTTTGAGAGCCCTAGATTTCATTTAAAAGAACCAAAAGCATCAGAGATATTTTGGTGAATAGCAATTGAAGGGAACAAAAACAAACATCCATGAACATTCTTATGGGTTAAGCCAGATCCACAAGACTCTACCCCTTTGGCTGTTATATCCATTGCAAATAAACCTCCAAAATGACTGAATTTATTAGCAAACAGAGGTACGCTTTGGCCCACTTTGCCACTTGCAAAAACAGTTTTTTCATTTGTGCTGGTGCTGTACAATGCAAGTGTCTAAAAATGTATGTGGGAAAGACAGCAAGACCTCTCAAAAATGTATAGGAGAACACCTTCGAACATAAGAAGAAGATAAATAAGAGGTCCCTTGGTAAGTCATTTCTTGGAATGCCATCATCCTGCAACAGACCTCAGATTTTGGGTTACAGAAAAAGTAAATAATAATAATGAGAAGAATCTATTGGGATTTTTCCAAAATAAAAAATAAAAACAGCCACCCACTGAGCACTTAGAGATGTATCTCCCTTTCTTCCCCTGTGGATTTCATTGAGTGATCTCCAGAATTTACCAGTTTTCAGCATCGATTGCACAGCAAGACTATCAGGTGTTGTGGCCCACCCATTTCTTTCAGAATGAAACATAATTCCTAAATATGGTTCAAAATAAGCTTTAGGTGTCTTCTATGTTGCCTGGTTAGATTAGAGATGCTTCCCATTAACACTGTGCCTTAATCTATGAATCTGTTCTGCACTGGCACTCTATCTGACTGCCTAAAGTGGCGGTGGAGGGGCATGGATCCAGCCTGTCATTCCTGGGTCACCCCAGCCTCCAGGCTCTTCTTTCAATAGGGGAGGAAGAATGTAGTACAGAATATTGAAGTCTCCCCTCCTGTGCTCTCCACTTTTCATTTGCTTCTGTGGCAGAAAGCCTGCCAGGCCTGCCCACATTACAGCATTGTTAAACTATCTAGAATAGGAAATATCAGATTATGTAACTGCTCTGCATAGGTTCTTGCACAAAGCTCTATGCAGAGGAAGGGCAGCCTGCAGTCAGTGCGTAGGCAAGTGCTGTGGCAACAATATGCCCACATATGGCCTTGGCTGGCAAAGCCTCCTTTGGCCGATGGAAGGCTGGCCTCAATATCAGAGTTTCTTATATGTTTTCATCTTTGGTGAGAATTAACCGTGCTGCCTCTATTGTTAAGGTGCACGAGGCAGCTGCCTCGGGGCTACATTGTCTTATGAACCACATTGCCTGCAGCCATTATTGGTTCACAGCGTGGGGACTTCTCAGTAAGGCACATGCAGGACCCTGCGATTTTTCAGTCCGGTTTTATTAGTGATCAGTTTGTCCGCTAGATGCACGTACTGTGTGTCTCAGGGAGGAAACCTGTAAGGATTGTAGCCCAGTGGTATTGCATGAAAGAAATCACAAATTAAGGGCCTTTCTGCACTACCCTGTTCTAGTGCTATTGTTCCACTTTCAACCTCTTGTGGAATTCTGGGGTTTGTAGTTTACTGAGACCAAAGAGCTCTCTGTCTGAGAATTCTAACAGCTCTTCCCTAAACCACAAACCCAAAGATTCTACAGGATGTTGAAAGTGGAATAATAGCAGTATAACAGGGTAGACGAGAAAGACCCCAAGTCCTTTGCCAATTGAATCAAAGGACCAAGACATGCATACATACATACAAAACCCCCTCTGCCTTGACACTAGAGACCCTATTAGACCATAGGTCCAACTCAGCATGAGACAGCTCTATAGAAGCATCAGAAAGTAGAAAACACCTTGGCAGAATTATACGTAAGTATGAAACAATCAGAAGGCCAAGAAAACCAGCATTCTTGGGTGGCAGGGAATGGTGATGTGGGGAGAGGAGGGACACCTGTTCTGGGGTGGGTACATGTGTTCCTGGGCAAAGATTGATAAACAGCTACAGACAGATTCCAGCTTTTATGTTTCCATTTTCCTCTGTTGCATCTATGTCAAGCAAACCCAAACTGGAGTCTAAAAGGGTATGGAGTGTACATACTGGGTGAGGATTCCCACAGAACCCTTATCAGTATGACCATTCTGGCTTTACTAATCACACCAACTGGCACAATTTTCTTTAATTCTGGTTTTCATATTGGAAGGCAAATGTTCCAACCCTCAAATCACTGACTTTGTGGTGTTTCCAGAGAAATAACCAGAAAGAATTATGAGTCCTTAACTATAGTTTTCTATTATTCTTTTCCACTCCATCCTCATCACCTTGTCTCTGTCCTTTACACACAGCTCTCCCTGGGGAGACAATTTAGTAGTTATTCCGGTTAGTGACTTGTTCAAAACTTCCTCTTACAATTTGTCTACAATCCCTTAGCTTCACAATGACTGGCAACTGCTGCTGTGAGGAGAAGAACACTGCTGCGAGGATGTTCACGTTGCTAACCTGCTGAGTGACATGGATAAAGGCAAATTAAAATGGAATAGTCAGGAGAGAAGGGTGCTGGTTCCAGGCTCTTTGCTTTCTATTGGCTGCCAGTTCTTGCTTGCTGGAGAAGCTTGGGTACCTCAGAGTGCAACCTCATGGTTCCCTACCTGGAGCCTTAAGTAACAGCAGCATTGCCCACTGATTTAAGCAGGAATAAATAAAGTAAGTGTAGCTTCAAATTGCAGCCTTAATCTATGAAAGGTAGCCCTGATCCAAAGGGGGGCGGGATTGAGTTCCTATGCTTTTAAACAGTGTATTCAGTGCATGGAAAATTCATTTTTGGACTACAGCTTCCAGAATCCTCCAGTCAGCATGGCTAGTGGCCATGAAGACTGGGAGAACATGAATATCATAATCCAAGACAGTAATTGTTTCCAGATATAATCACTCCTCACTATATCTACCATCAAATGCAAGGAATTTGAAATCTGCACCAATGTTCTTTATGTGTAAGTGCTTGCTACCTCTCTTGGATATACGCCTTAATGCGGTGAGGGTGTCTGACTATTTTAGAGATGCTGAGAGTAATACTTTCTATCAGAAATCTTGAGGCCTAGCGGGGTCATGCACAGCAAATGGAGACACCAGATTAAGATGTATCCATTGTTTTCAGGGAGTAATATCTCCATGAGCAGAAGGGATTTGACTGTTCCAATGGTAAAGGTGTCAGAGAAACTCCAGCAACAAAGCTACTGGACAGCAGCAGTTGTGAGGGCAACATTACTGGTTGATTTACCAGAGACAACATCAGTTGCACTCTTGCTAATTCTTGCACAGGAGGCGGCACTGGTAAACAACTCATAAACCATTTCTAAATGCCCTTTATATTGAAAAATCCATATAATGAGACAACTCAAAATGAAGCAAGAGATACTGCTGGAAGATGATGGTTGGAAGGCATTCCGCCAGTTACTGGGAAAGAGCAGAGGACAACTGCTGAACTCAAGCTGAAAGGATGTTTAAGTATGAACATTCTCAGAGGTGAAAGAAAAGTCCAAAGCTGCACAGCTCCTACAGGAATATGAGAAGCATGAATCAATGCATAAAGTTTGCACAAGTGAGCTCAAGTAGACAGGACTGGAAACATGGAACAACAATGGTCTACTGAGTGGAAATGCTCAATCTGCGTTCTCATCTCCAAGAAAGGAGATACTAGAGAAAGAAGCAACACCTAGACCATTGTACTACTCTCCCATGCTTACAAAGTGAAGTTGTGGGTTTTTCAAAAGTCATTTACCAAATGTGGAACATGAAACACCAAAAGTCCAACCAGGCTTCAGAAAGGGAAGAAGCAGTAGCAATCATATTACAAGCAGGTATTAACCAATGCTGTGCATCAGACAATTTCAGAAGAAAATCAGCCTGTGCTTTATAGATTACAGCAAAGTCTTTATGTATGCAGATCATGAACAACTATGGATTACTTCCAAATAAGTGGGACTGCCATAATATTTTATTGCCCTAATACATAAACTATGCTTCAGACAATGTGCCATTGTAAGGACAGAATATGCAGAAAAAAGAATCATTTCTAGTTGGCAAGGAGATCAGGCAAAGCTATGTTTTATCACCTTCTTAAATTTATCTGCTGAACCCATAATGTGGAAACAGGATTAGATCTGGAAGAAAGAGGGGTGAAAATAAGAGGGGAGAAATATCAATATTACTAACAGAAAATAGCAAAGAATTAAGGAAGAATGCTCGATTGTGAATTAAGGAAGAACATACAAAAGCAGGGTTACAGCTGAATATTAAGAAAACAAAAATAATGATCACAGAAAATTTACATAACATTAAAGTGGGTGATGAAGACATTGAAATAGTTACAGATTTTTTTAATACTTAGGCTGAGGTATACAGCTATCATTATCACTATAGAGACCACAGTCAATAAATCAGAAGAAGACTAAGACTTGGAAGGACAGCTATGAAGTAAATACTCATGCATAAGTCTAGAAATTTAGTAAAAAAATCAACCTAAAAAACCTGGGCTGACTTCTCCACAGATCAATGTAAGTACTGTACCTTAAACAGTGTTATCTATCATCTATCTATCTATCTATCTATCTATCTATCTATCTATCTATCTATCTAAAAGGAACTATTCCCTTCTCTGAATAGAGGAGGGAAACGCGAGAGCTTAATCCACCCTGGGAGACCAGTGGTGGAGCTTGGAGTATGAGGAGGAGGCTATGGCACAAGAGGCATGGCCACTGTGGGGGGCGTGGCCAGGGCACATGGGAGCATGACTACAGGCTGGGACACCCCAAAATCATTGCCCCCTGGGGCGAACTGCTCCCTCCATCCCTATACGACTGTGGGAGACCCTAAAGAAATCACTGACACCCCCCCCCACTCTCTCTGGTGCAGTGCCCCTTCTGGCCATTTTTGAACATCTGGGTGGAAAAGTGATGGTGGTTCTTTGGTGGCTCCTTCCCCTCAAAGGAGCGCCCAGAGGGGGGCCAGTGCTTCTTTTAGGTTTTTCCTGGACAAACTAAGCTCTCACCTTTTCTCATTTTACTCAGAAAAGGGGGTGGCTCCTTTTTGATAAGAGTTACTACTGTACCTTAACTTTTCGTAATAATAATAATAATAATAATAATAATAATAATAATAATAATAATAATAATAATAATAATAATAATACCACCATCCTGTTTTCTGAATAGAGTGGTGAAAGGCCTTTTTGAATGCCCGAGAGGAAAAATGGCATTGGTGGCAGCCGGGTGTGGCTGGCCCCCTGAGGTGGTGCTAGCGTTTTCCCTTCTCCTCAGAATGACATATTACCCCAAAACGTAGGTGCCACAAGGGCCACCCTGCAATGCCAAATACCTCCTTGAAAAAGTGGGGAATTAATTAGCTCAAAATCAGGAGGCTGCAAGAGGGGGGCAAGTTAGTGAGATCTTTCCTACCAGTGTTTACGGGCACACACAGGAAAAGAACTAGCCAGAGATTCAGAAGTAAGCTAAAACTGTGTTTTATTGAGGGGAATTCACTCATGCATGCACACAAGATATACACAATCACACATTCACGCAAGAGCTAACTGAAAGACAAAGAGAGGAAAAATTATAGAGAGGCTGAGGGGTTTGGGAGGATTTATAATTACCAGTCCAGAAGAGTAGTGAAGAGCAGAAATGTATTTTGGCTTAGGTAGGACCTAAGGACAGTTCTCATTCAGGAGCCAGACAGACAGACTGACCGGTAGACCTTCAAGAGACTGTACTGGGCCTTCTCAAAGCAGGGGTATTCATACCCTGAAAATGGCTTGTGGCTGTGAAGGTTCCAGATGCAAGACAAAGGGAACCTGTTGTGGACAGTGAGTCTTTCGCCTGTTGATGGGCTTAGTGCTTTGATTGACAAAGACATGATGGCTGTTGTAATAGCTGTCTATTGTGGTTGCTGTGAGGAAAGAGGAAAGAATCCAGGTGTACAAAGGATGATATCTGTCAATCAGTATCCTGGTGGGCTCCTCACAGTTGGATTCCTTGGAAAATTCCGGCTTCTATTTAAGCCTATTATCCACAGGAATGATGTGTATTTGCCTGACAAATGACTCAAGTCTTACCTGGAGGAAGTTTGGAGTTGACCTATGCTCTCACATTTACAGTCAAGTTCAGTTTGACCTCTCCGACACCTCTGAGGCTTGAATTTGATATCAGAGCCAATAAAATGTGTTGCCAATTACACATGATGCCAATTAGGTATGGTGCCCATCCAAACTATACTGACATTGGGGACCCCAAAGCAGGGCCTTACAGACCCTCAACTTGTCCACAGGTCATATCAAAATCCATAATTTTGGCCTTCAAACCTGCCTTCAATTTATAGATGACTACATAAGGCAGATTAAAATTTTCAAGTGCAAATTGGATAGTAAAGTAAGAATCATCCATATGTTGGTATTTCCAGTTTCTGTGTATGGTTGTGACAGCTGGACAGTGATGAAAGCTGAGAGGAGGAGAATCAACTTATTTGAAATGTGGTGCTGGAGGAGAGCCAAAAGGGCACAGACTGCCAAAGAGACATACAAATGGAAATGATAGGAAACTAACCCACAATTCCCTAAAAGCCAAAACGACTAAACTGAGGTTATGGTTCTTTGCCCTTATCATGAAATGTCATGACTTACTGGAAAAGATGACGGTGCTTGGTCAAGTCAAAAGTTTCCTGATTAGGAAGAGGAAGACCACATTACAGGTGTATTGACTCGGTCAAGAAAGCCACAGCCCTGAGTTTGCAGGACCTGAGCTGGATTGTTGGTGACCAGGACTCCTGGAAGTCTCTTATTCACAGGGCCACCATATGTCAAAGCCAACCTGACAGCACATAATAACAAACCTACTACCATTTATAGGTTCAATTTACTTGGGAAGCAAGAATGTTCAATTATTGAGAAGTCTGTTTTCTTGCTTCCACACTAATTTTTGCTTAATCTCCAACCTCAGCTTTGCTATGAAGGCCAGAGTTACTTGCTAAGAAAAGACTGTATTAACCTACCAGCTTCCTACATGTATATATGTAAGGTAGTACAACATACCAAAAACCTACAAGGAAAATGGAGTAATTTGGAAATGGATTGATTCTAAGGTGTCTGCCTGTGTAGCCCTGGTGGCGCAGTGGTTAAATGCCAGTATTGCAAGCCACAAGGTTGTGAGTTCGATCCTGCCCGGCTCCAGGGTTGACTCAGCCTTCCATCCTTTCGCAGGTCGGTAAAATGAGTACCCAGCTTGTTGGGGGCATGTATAGAAATGTTTCGAAATACATGCTATTTGTAAGTTGTTTGCCGCCTTGATCCATATGGAAAGGCAGGATACAAATAAATAGTAATAATAATAATAAAATAATAAATGTGGGGGGGTATGCACACACACACACACACACAAACGTGTGTTAAACTGGGGCTTCTAACGCTCAAGCTCTAGACCCATATTACTGCCAGCCACATGCAAAGTTCATGCTTTGTGGGAGCTTTCTTAGGCCTTTTCCGCATGGGGCAAGGGAATCGCCCCATGCTGGTACTCACCGGACCTGTGTGCTCCACCCGCGGGTCCAGGCTGGTCCGGACCAGTCCGTGGCTGCCGCTCTGCACTGCTCCGGGGACGAAAATGGTGGCTTCCAGTTGGTGGAGGCTCTCCACCAACCAGTGAAGCTTGCCAGCGTAAAGCCTGCCCCCGGCAGATCTGCAGGCTTGCACTGGTGCGAGCCTGCAAATCTGCACTGGAGCGTGGCCACGGAGTGGCGTGATCCATGCTTTTGAAAGGCCTGTTTTAAGCAGTCTTTCAAAGGCACGCTGAACGACGTTCCAGAGGGGGCTGAGGTCCAGAACTACACAAAGTAGTCCAGACCCAGTCTGCTCCCAGGTGTAGTTGTCCTCCCTGGAGGACGCTCTGCACCATTTTAAAAGCCCTGTGCGGAAAAGGCCTCCGTTGCAGTACCAGGATGCTGGATTAGTCAGTCAGCTGGCACCACAGGCCAATCCCAGCACATCAAACTTTATAAAAACATTTGCCTTGGCACAGGCTCCAGGGACTGAGCAACAGAAGTCTAGCAATGAATTTCTGCTTAGCTCCTGCCCTCTTTTGCTACTGGGTTGCTTCAAAGGTGATTTTGGCTTTCAGTTACTGATGTGAATATTTTCAAATTTCCTTGGAAGTCTGATGACCTGTAACAGACATGGGGACCTATAGGCTGGATATAGGATGTGTTCTGGGACCTAAAGTTGAGGCCCCCCAGATGTTGTTTGACTGCAACTTTCATGAGCTGTATGGTGAGGGATGATGGGAATTTCTGTGCAACATAACCCAAGCATAACCCAAATCTTCCCTGGCCATGGGCTAGATCCTAGCTGCTACAGCAGACATCCTGTCGATGACTGAGGGATCTGTAATTGTCCCAGCCTAAGTATTTGAAGGTGATTCTTCTGAAAAGCAAATGGATTTTTAATGATGTAATAGCACTCAGATTCTGTCAGATTTACCACATAAAAGCCATCACCTATATTGTGTCTGTGTGAGTGAAACAGTATGCTCTGAATTATTATAACCATTAGAATTCAAAAAAGTTACATTCTTTGACTACAGCTTGAGGAATTCCATAGCAGTAATATAGAGTCAAGTTGGTAGACTCGGACTCAAGTCAGACTTAAGTCACTTCAGTGACTCAACTCGGACTTGATGCGGCAAAAATTACACACTGACTCAACTCGCCTTGAGACTTGCATATTTTTAGTGACTGACTTGCTGCCTTTGGTTCAATAACATAACGCATTCATCCAGAAACCTTACAACTTCCTGGTCACTTGACGATCTGTCTCAAGCCCAAAGTGTGGACACATTTCTCAGAGGGAACAGCAAATGGGTTAGGCAATGGGCCTGAGGTGGGGTTGAGGTTTGCTCAGCAGTCTGTCCCTGCTACATATAGGAGGAGTTTTCTAAAACTGTTCCTAAAAGCAGAAGGCAAGTCTCATGCCCAGAGTGCAGGGCACGTATCTCAGAGGAAAACAGAAAATGTGTTAGGCTGTGATCTTGAGAAGCAAAGATCCTTCCTTCTAAAGCTCTTGAAGCTTCAGTAATGGGGAATAAGAAGGAGCCTATTCCCCCTTCTGAAAAGGCCTCCAGCTTTGCAAATGGGAAATAAGAAAGATCCTGATTCCCACTTCTGAAGCTGCAGATGGCAAAATCACAAAAGTGGAGGGCCAACTCTACTTAAATTGTTAAAATTGACTTTATTCAACTCTGTCCAGAAATTCTGGAATGCAGGTTGGGGTATAAAGTTGGCTCCCAGACTTGATACTTGACTTGAGACTTGACTTGAAAGTATCTTGCAAGGACTTGAGACTCGATTTGAGACTTGAAGGTAGAGACCTGAGACATGGAGTAAAAGACTTAAATACATCACTGTTCCATAACCAGCAGGGCCCAAGAAACGAACTTTTTCTAAGCTTATAATCGGTTGCCGTTTTTTCCAGAGTTTTCACAAAACATGGAGAAAAGTGGCTTTCTGGAGACTATGACTGACATTTTGTAGGGCACAGTTACATTGTTCCACATGGAGAACTACACTACATATCTCCTTTCAACACTCCCTGAACTCACCATTCTGTTAGTGCAACACCGCCCCTCCCATAGCCAGACACTTCACCAATCCATCCCACCACTCTTCACCAGCCATGAAATGGGAGTGTGGGGCTGCAGTGGCTGAAGAATGAGTCAGAGGGAAGTTTGGCCATTGCAGATGGTGGAAGGGAATACCAACATTTTCAACAACCAAAAAAGATATATGCAGGCATAGTAGGATACCAACCACAAGGCTATTCACTAGCACCGCCTGCAAAATCAAAAAAATTCTTCAGGTAGCTGCTAGGCCCTACAGGGTAGGGGACACTGCTGCTGTCTTTTACTGACCAGAGGAGAGGGAGGTGGCCAGCAGCACGTGGCTTCAGCTCCCAGCCCTTCTCCCTCTTTCCCCACCAGTCAGTAAATTGCCACAGCAACTGTCCTCAGAGTTTGATACTTGCCAGAGGGGCAAAGGGTGCAAAATTGCACATGCAGAGTCTCATTTCCTGCATGCCTAGATGCAGTACCTTGGCCTAAGTCTTAGCCTTAGAAGTGCTACAGGATTACCTTTTCCCTTGTTTTTTATTGGAAATAGACTAACATGGTTACCTCTTTGAAAACTAGGACAACATGAAGATTCCTCCAAATGAGGCAAATATGTCAGGAGATTGCCTACAGCAGCTGCATTTGTTGGCACTAAGCTTTTCCCCTTGGAAACTGGTACTGTAATTGTCCCATAGTTGTTGGAGTTATTCTCACAGTCCTGGTCAGTTGTTACATGCAGAGTGAGGAAGATCACACTTAATAGTTACTTAAATGTCAAATTTCAGGCCTGGCTCTGCTTTGTACATGAAAAAAAGGCTTGAAAACTTCTTGAAAGAATGGAATCTGGGATTATACACTGCATGTTACAGTTTTACCTGGCTTCCCCTCATGTCCCATACTATGTCTGATTCCTGATCTCTGTAAATGACTACTAGGATATTTCTGCTGTTCCCCCCACCCTCCTGTGAGAAATACAAAGTTGAGATGTAAGGTGTGTCTTACCTATATGAGAGGTATTGCATATGGGGAGAGCCCTCTAGGCTTCTCCAGTGTGCCTACCTACCAATGATATGCTGGGGCTTTGAGGCCCCAGAAGTTTCTATGTCCCAAGCTCACAGTTATGCTTTCCCCACAGAATCATCCATGAAGAAACAACAAGGGCTGTAGGAAGTATAAAAACCTCTAAGTCCTATCATCCCTACCTAGGTGACTTCACTGGGTTTCTTCAGGTTTGTAGAGGCCCTGAGGAAGGTTCTTGGGTCTTTTCAACCCTATACTTGAACAGGAGCATTTAAATAGGGCTCTGACAGAGAATGGAAAAAGACAAACACTGTGTTGTGGTGATCCAATGTAGACTTAGGTCAGAGTAGCAGTATTATCATACTCTGGTTCAGCAAAGACAGACCCAACTAATCCTCTGTCTTCCCTCTTGTTCAACTGCTTTTAAAATGTCCTGGTTTCTCTCTCCTCCTTGCACTTTCCAACTTTGTCCTCAGCTTCCTTCAATTGGTGCAAACTGAGTTTAAAGTGCCAACATAGTTTGATTTCAGTTAAAGAGGCAGCACCAACCCTACTGAGACAGCTCTCTCAGGCAGCAATTTTATGTGGGTTTCTTTGGGGGGGGAGGGGGGATTGGAGAGGAGAACTGCATACCTTCCAACTGTCTCAGTCTGATAAAGATAGTGTTACTGCAGGTTAGGCCTCCTTGGAGATAGCATAAAGATATCATTTTGATATCAATAATTTGGCTGTCTTCCACCAGCCCTCTCCATGTGTTTGAGAGGCCCCCGGACAAGTGCAGAACTAGGCTCGGCCATCAAACGCTGCAATATCCCAAGACAATACAGGCAGGCCAGAAATAGCCAGATCACCGCTTTAGGAGACCTCTCTGCAAACACCCTCATTATGTATGCAGGCTGTTTACAAAGGACTCCCTGCCCTGAGCAGGCAGCTTGGCAGGCTGAATACTCAAATACCAAGCACTCTGTATTTGCATACTGTCTACCTCTTTGTCAATTCAGACTTAACTCAATCATGCTAAAATTTGACCTTTCCAAAGCTTTGTCTCACACCCAAAATTCATTGTTTTCCCCAAGTACGGAATAGCCTGCAGTTACATTTCTCTCTATAAAAACCCGTGATTCCGAGACCTTCCTTGGATTGCTCCTGAGTTCCAGACCGCCTTGCTGCTGCTTTGCTTGGCGAGCTTCCCCTCAGCTACACGTGCTGAGCCACATCGAACCCCAGCATCACTCCCTATTCTTCCAGACTTCAGGACAGGTTTCATATCACCCAATTCAACAATCCCTCTAAAAATCCCTCTATACCACTCCAACCTTTATTTTCCTTAGTTACTTGTGTGATTGTGTGTGTTGCATACTCTGTGTGTCTGTATTTACTAAACATCTCAATTATTCTTCAACTTGGTTTGCTTCTTGGCTTGGCCTGACCCTGTAGACATTGGGTAAAAGATTCCACTGCATTGCCCTGCCTCTCATATTGCTAACTTGTGCTCTAGCTAATTTCCCCAAACTTGTTTAATTGCGAGTGCATTCAGGTGTCCCTCCCGGAACCCCCAGTAAACAGAGTAACAATAGTCCTGATTTATCTTCTGCTCTACCACTTTTTGGGTTGCTTTTAAAATGTTCTGGTTTCTCCCTCCTCATGCTACTTTCTCTCTTTGTATCTAGCTTACTTCAGTTGCTGCAAACTGAGTTCAAAGTGCAAACTCAGCAGGAGGAGAGAACAGTAAAGGGCAGAATCTTGCCCTTCCCTGTAGGCCCAGGCAAAAGCAAACAGCTGCAACCTCTCCTGCTTTGTGTGTCCTTCTTCACTAATAACTTGTTGACCACACTTTGATGTTGCTTGGCCACATGTCCTGGTTTTCATCAGGAAAACACTGGAGAGTATTTACCACCAGTAGTTATAAACTACATTTCCTCACCTCCCATCTAATCCAAAATGTCTGTCATACCATTCCTTAATCTTTGAACCAGCAGAACTCACACTGATTTTCCTGTACCATAAATAGCAGTCCTGAAGCACCTGTTCTACGGTCTTGGCTTCTTCTATATTTGTATCTATGCTTCCTCCTCCAGATCTATTATTAAGAATAAGGATCTGCATTCCCATTGTCTCAAATATATTTTTCTCCCCACATCTGTCATAATGAGAGGATGACTCAGACTCTTGTCAGTCTATGTGAAATTATTAAACATTGCTGAGGGAGCCCACTGGAGGGGATCTTCTCACTGTTTTGCCAAGATACCAGCCCTGCTCTCACTTTCAGTGGCTCCGGCTTTGTTTATGGTGAGTGAGTTTTCTAAAAATGTCTCACATTTTGGATGTGGGGCACTCATGGAGGAACTGATAGGATGAGATACCTTTCCACAAAAGCACATAATCAATGCAGTTACAAGTGGTAACACTGGTTCTCTCTCTACTTCTTGTGCTCCAGTATTTTCCTGTGTTTATTTGTAAAAGACCCTAGCTGGATACCTGCTGATCCACAAACCCCTTGACTGGAAGCTACTAACCACAGCCTCATGGCAGCCACTGCCTTCTTGTCACCAGTCACAGGTAAAATTCTTTCAAGTCTGGACATGCCAAACAAGTGCCAGCTGTTCCTGGAATTATTGCCAACTGTAAAATATCATGTAAGTTGCTCAGATCTTTTGGAATGGAATGAACTGTGAATCAAATAGCCAAACATATCTGATGAAAGGGGATCTGGGCCACAAAATATTGTATGAGGAGTTCTCAACTTTTCAACATAGTGGGTGTATTTGGAATCATGGGTGTCTCACAAAATGGCTGTTGTTATGGATGGGGCAAGTCACAAAACACACATTTCACAGAAATGCAGACCAGGGAGGCTTAAAATAGGAGAAAATTGCCTAACATATCACCCAGTCCTTTAAATTGAGGGTTTCCCGGTAATCACCATGAAGCTCTTTCTGCCAACGCTGCTAGTCCTCCATCCCCGCATTCTCCAGACATCTCCCATCCACCCTGGGCTGTTCTATACCCATTCTTGCCAACTCCAGAGTTTTCCCACAGCCTTTACTCAAGTGTAGCAGGGAAGAAACAGCAACAGGCCTCTTTTTCTCACTGGAAAGTTTGGCAAGCAGGCAAAGAACATCCAACAAGCTCCTCTCTATGCCATCTACACCTGGAACATAAGTTTTGAAAATTAAATTGATAATGTTCAACATTAGAAATTGGAAAATTAGTTCTCTAACATAAACACTAATAACTAAAAGAGTTCAATTTAGCAAGTTGTCATTAGTTAACTTGTTCATTAACCTTAGCATTGGGTCAGACTATGGGATTTACAGAGAATGGTGTGGAGTTGTCCTAATAAACTTTAGGGAAGTATATCTTGTTACTGGCTCCTTCAAAATCCCTCTCGTTGTCCTTTTAAATTTGCCTTCTTCCAGCCTGGCATTTTTCATTACATGGTCGACAAATCCCACAGTGAGATTATTGCACATCTGAGAACTAGCAGGTTGTGGAAGGTTATCCCAAAGTATGGGCTCCCATCTTATAATATCTTCAGATCAGTTTGTCATTCACCTATGTCTCTCTATTCTTGCCAGCCCCCCCAACATAAACACTGCATTCACTCTTGAAATGCCTTATTTGTTACAGAGTGATTTATTTCAGAGGACACTGATACTCTGCAAGTGCTGCAATAAGTGGATAGCTACAAAGATTGATCAGTGAATCAAGAGTGGAGAATTCTTAATCTGATATTTTTGAGAATCTCTGATCATACACAGAATATTTTCCTACACAACTGAATCACTGTATCCTTTCTGCTTCCCCACTCTTGAGCAAGAAGGGTAGTGTACAGAGATCAGGCACAGAGCACAAGTTTGGCATGCCGGGCTTGGTCAAGGACTCCAAATATAATCTGTGGCAATGGACAAGGTATCTGACAAAGCAAAATGAGAAGGAGAGAGAGAAGGAAAAGCACAGAAAGAAAGAAAGAAATGAGGGATGGATTTGAGGAAAACTTTCTCCTTAATTAGCCAAGAGCCTAGAGCTATGCAAGCAATACACTAAAGCAATGCAATGGGGCTCATTGCAGTTTATCCCAAAGAATCTGAGATTATAATGTGTATTATACAACATACAATAAAAATCAGTCCAGAATGTAATCCATAGAGGGAAGAAGTTACTGAAGAGACTGCTTGTCCCACCCCACCCCAAGAAAGATTCTGAACACTTTCCTTTCATAAAGGCCCACAGAGGGGGCACCTGCATTTGGGCTTGAAAGGTATATCTGATAGGGCCCAAAATATATTATTATTGTATATTATATGACAATATACTATAGAAATTTGTGCAGAACATAATTAATAGAGGAGGAGAAGTTAATGGCCAGAGTCACAGTACACCCCACTGTGCAAAAAGATTCCAAACGTTTTCCTTCCATACAGGTCCATGAGGGGCTTTCTTAAAGGGCCCGGGCTGCGTGAAGGCTTTCGTCTTTTGCTAAGCAAAGAAATCCCTCCCGTTCACCCCATTCTCTCCCAAGACTCACTCTTTTTCTTTCTCATTCTCTTTTTCTTTTTTTCCTATTTTTCTTTTCTCTTCTTTCCCAAACCTACCTGTTCTTCTGCTTCACAGGCCCGGCTATCTGATTTGGCTTCCAAAAGGTTTCTCTTATCTTTCTCTTACCTTCTTGCTATATTCTTGAAGAAATCACACAGATCATTCTGCCTAACATGGCCACGTGACACATTTTCTCCACTTCTAATATTTTGTCTCTTGAGGCATCAGGCCTTCCTATTTTATTGAATATGACAGAAGGAAAGGCATGGACCTAATTCAATTGAAGCACAACTGGTGTCCTTTTAGTCAGTTACAGCATTGTAAATTAGACTTTTGACCTTGTAACTGTTTCCTATTCACATGATCAGTTGTGGTACAATTGTGTCAGTTACTGTATTTCTGTGGAGTACTTTCCATCTCCACCTTCTGTTCTGCAGTTCCAGCCCACTGCCACTTGCTCTGACCTCAGTTACAGCTAAGGGCACCCATATCAATTTGGTTTTCTCCCATATATTCACAGCCATTTATCACACCCTCTTCAGTAGCTGAACTCTTGAATAACCTATCCGACTTTTCAAATAAAAGCATTCCAAGATGAGCCAAGGAATTTCCTTTATCTGTTATTGAGTTCACTTGCTGATCTAGGTCACCTTACACAAAACCCCTTACTGATTTTTTAAATATAAGATTCAATTGCAACAAAGTCCAGTTACAGATGACTGACCTGATAGTCTCATTTTTTAAAATTAAGACTGTGTACCAATATGCTTCTAGGGCTCAGAAGTATTTAGCTGAAAAATATGAGTTACTTGTTGTCAATTCTTTTCTGTAATAATTAATGTACAACTATAGTTATACATGTAGTTTTAACTTATTGAGGCACCCTGCCTCTAGCTCTAGCGACGTGTCCTCTTAATTACTTTTATAGTTATGGAGGCAGGCATTACGGTATGGTGGAGGAGGAATATCACATGGTTCAAATGCTGGCTCATGGAATTAAAGATCCACATCCAGCTATTGTAAACCAGGCAGCAACACATCAGTGTAGAGAAGATAGAGATGGGTTTTTCTGTTGAAATTCTGAACAAAGAATAGGGGAAGAATGCCATGACTAACCATACGCTTGGAGAACCAGAGCCTCTAAAGGGAATAAACCGCAAAATATTGCCATGCTGTCCAATATTTCACAGATGCTTACAGCATCCCTAACTGCTGTTTATTTCCTCTCCTTTCTCAATGGTATAGTCATCAGCCATCAGCAGACTAATAAGAGGGATATTTGTTAAGCCAATGCACTAAAGCAAGGCTCAGGGAATAAGAACTCAAATTTCCCTCTTGCTTTTAGATGCCTTCTAGAAAATTTCCTCTTTCTATCTACTGCAGAAATTTTAGCTTAAACATCCCCCATGTGGCACTGGGGCAAGGGCTTAGAAAGTCATGTTTAAGAACAATCAATATAATGAAATGCTGAAGGCATCCATAACTGAGCAGTGGCAGGATGATGTAGAACATAAACTCTTGCTTGTTTTGTTCCCATGCACGAGAATGAGAAATGTCAGAAATTTTCTCCTTAGTTCTTGTTATATGGTTGTTTCATTGTTGCACCATAAGAAAAGATACACCTCCAAAGAGAACTCTAAATCACTTGGATTTTTTACATGTACTGTTTTGATCTTAATGCTTTTATACTTCAATTGTGTGCTAGTGCTCTTTGTATGTATTAGTTGGTATTAATAAGTTTTTGTGCCAAAGAGGACTGTTGCACATTAGTGCTTTTTGCTGTTTGTTTGTATTGCATCAATTTGCTGTTGCATTGTGCTGTTGCATTGCTTGAAGTTTTTATACTATCAGAACCACTCAATATTATAGCATATTATTATTCTCATAATCCCAGTTGTATCCCAGTTCTGTCTGCTAATCAAAATGTTTCCACTTTTCTGTAAGACAGCAAAATTTTCTATTTTGTTATTTATTTACTGGTCTTGAAAATATGTGCATCTATGAGATATAAATTGATCAACTAGGGAACAGTGCTGCACACACTTTTCTGAAACATGTTTTGGATGAGTTGTTTAGATTCTCTTTATGAATTAGACAGTTCTTGCTCTGTGTGTATGCATATTTGTGGCTTCAAAAAGAGAAACTACACAGGAACTAACATTTCACGGGTGAAAACTGGAACACCTGTGCAGTTATGGGGGCTATAATTCACAGGGGATCTCCTCAAGGAAAACCCTCTCTTATCTTGCAGGACTCTTCCTTCTCCTACTTTTTTGCAAGGTGTATCTATTCCTTTTGCTTACATCAAAAAGAATTTTGGAGTCATATTGTACAAGATATTCTGTTCCAAAGCAAGGAGAGGCTGTAGCAATTTGCTTTTGCTGAAGTCTTCTGAGAACCTACGGCAGAGCTTTCCAAACTTTTTATGTAGATTGAAAGAGTTAAATTCAGAGAAGTACTGCATGAGTAGAAAAATAAGTGAATTGGACAGCAGATGTCCCTGTCTTATCTCAGTTTAAAAAGTATGATTGGCCTTGTAACGCTATGCTTAGGTGCCTGGGAAGTAAAAGGGAGTCAAGCATACTCTTTTGCCTCATCTTTGTGTCATTTGGTGACTGAGACCTTTGTTCCCTTGTTTTGGGGGTGCTATTAAGCTCCAAATGTAATGGCTGACGTAGACTAGAAATGTGATTGATTGCTGACGTTGTTGACCAAAGGTATAAGAACTAAGTGTTTTAATCAATCGGGGCCAGCAGTTTTGGACATTGTATATCCGCTGCTTGCCCTGTGCAGTAAATAAATGGTTTGGAAAATAAAGCTTTCTGTTTTGGAAGAACCTGAAGGTCTTCATCTTTTCCTTGCCACAACAGATGACACACTTTGTAGGCATGCATCATTTTGTGACATAGTAATTCAGTTTTACTAGCAAAGTGGAGGTTAAACGGTGTGAAGGTAGAGAAAAGGCAGCCCCCTCCCACCCAGTCCTGGCTCCCTGCCATCGCTCTTGCCAGGGAAAGACCTTAATGAGAGCGACGGCAGTGGACCAAGCTCAGGTGGAAGGGGCTTTCTCAGCCAGGGAGGTGACACATCAACACACTACAGACGACACACTAATGTGTCATGACACACATTTTGGAAAGCCCCGGCCTACAGGAGGGTTCCACCTCCTATTGCTCCCGCTATGTTGTGTGCCAGCAACTTTTGCACTTTGAACTCTGTTTGCAGCAATTGAACTAGGCCCAGGATGAACAAGGTAAGTTGGGAGAGGAAAGAGAAACTGAGACATTTTAAAAGCAGCTGAGAAAGTAGGCCAGCAGAAGATTAACTGGTGCTGCCTCTGCCAAACTGTGACAGCACATATGCCCCTAAGTGTTCATTGCCTTTTTTTTTTTCCATGCTGAAAATATCTTGCAGGAGTTAGAAAATACCCAAAGGGGTTTCTTGACATGTTGAGACAGAAATAAGGACAAGACAATTAACAAGATTTCTTTACATCTTGAGGTTGATGATCTGGGTTCTAAAGTACCATTTTGCCATTCTTCCCTTATATTAATTCTTAAAAGCAGCTTTCCAAGCTCTACACTAGAGAAACATAACATTTATTGTGATGGCTATATAGGCTGCAGTAGATTGACGTAGGACATGCAATTGAATTAAACTTATCAAAATGTAATGAGATTTCATGAATGAATATGAAATTTACTGTTCCCTTATGAGAAAATATGGCTACAAATTGTATCTATGAAAGGTATTGTACTTATTAAGCTCCTGGAATACAAAATCCTAGTTTGAAAAAATTATCCCACTGATGTCATTTTGAAGTGCCAGAGATATTTAAATGTGGCATAAAATATGCAAGGAATTTTATTTTTTAACATGATTGAAGAGTCCACACAGTCAAAACTGGAAGTTTTCAGTCAAAACTGAAAGTATAGTTATGCACAGCAAGTAATTCTTTACAACAAGGTTTTATTTTTTTTCTTTGACCAAAAAAAAAAAAACATTTAAAGTTTTACAGCTTTGTAAATTTTTGTGGTTTATTTTGGATCCAAACAAGCATTTATGTTACAATATATCCACCTCATCGACATGCAGTGCTGAACGCATTATCTGCCTTTTGGATAAGGTGCCCTGATACCATCCCAATGAGCTAATGCTCAACAGCTTCCATGACTAGCCAGAAGTTTCCCATAGAGGAAACCACAAAGGGAGGCCCCCAAATGGTGACGCTCAGCTTAACACCTGTCAGCACAGCATCACCAAGACAGGGTGTAGCCTCCATTTTGTGTTCACTGGTCTTCCTGCCAAACTGAGATGAAGATGGCTTCAGGTGCTTACACGAGGCATCTTGGTATAAGTACCTGCCTCAGCTTACCTAATCAGTCTTCATTTGACAGTCACATGTAATTAAATGGTGTCATTTCAGTTCACCGCTGTGCTAGGCCTCTGTTGAAGCAAGGTTTGGTTTATCTCGATTCTTAGGCAAAGTCGAAGTTCTTCTCTTCCTGCATTTCATATAGATCAAGTAAAGACTTTGTCCAGACCATGCCACGCTTTCCCTTGGAAATAGGCTATTCCCCTCCTCTGTTGTGCTCCTGCTACACAGCAAGCGTTACTTAGGGTCACGGCAATTGTCTTTGGGCAGTTTTTGAACCAAATCCTCTTCTTCTCAAATGTGGCACAATTCTTGGAGCTTGACAGCAAGCTGAGGGCTTAGCAGCAGAAACTGTAGCTTGACTATTTGAAAGCCTGCTTGAGGTCTTGAAACGTAATAAAATTGATGCCAGTAACAATGCTTAAATAACCTAGGATGTTGTTTGAAGCTGGAGTTAAAAGTCAACCTTTCCCCTTGCAAACTGCCTTTTTCTTAGCTCATCCACCAAAAAAACTTACAGAGTCTTGTAGTTACATGCCCAAAGTCCATGTGTGTTCATCCTGTAGCTGAACCTTGTATACATGACCTTGTCCCAACACTCACTGGCCCCAGTCCTAATGTCCTGAGAGTGACAACTGGATCAGGAATGGAATGTGTGTCCCATCTCAGCATCAGTTGGACATACATGTTCCCCACAAATGGATCATGGCACAAGCATAAAAAAAAATAAGCTAATCCTATTGGAATGGAACTCTATGAATATTTATGTTGACACATCAAAGCAAGAACCCCAGCCTTGCCATTTTAATCTAACTTGATATAAGTTTTATCCTTCTGATAATGGCTCAGCAAAACAAAGAGTCTTGTGTGGAGCATGATGTAAGCTTAATAAATGCTACTTTTAGGGCCTATTTATAAGACATGATCCATCCCAAAACACCTGTAATGAGACCCAGTTGTATAGTGACAATTATGTGTGTGTTCCCTGTCAATGCATGGTTACCCCATGGTTACCCCATGAATTTCATAGGGTTTTCTTAGGCAAGGACTACTCAGAAGTGTTTTTGCCAATTCCCTTGTCTGAAATATAGCCTACAGCACCTGGTATTCATTGGCAGTCTCCCATCCAAGTACTAACCAGGGCTGACCCTGCCTAGCTTCCAAGATCAGACAGGATCTGGTGCTTTTAGGTGTTTAAGCCCTTCTTACTATTATAAATTTTGACCTACTAGTAAATGTGCCAATTAGCAAGTGGCTGTAAAATCTGGTGGGAATAGAGGGTGAAGGGAGGTGTCAAAAAAGGGTGGTAGAGAAGTTAAGGGCAGGCAGGGGATGGTGCTGTAAATGAAAAATGTCCTATGTTTGAAGGGCTGTTTAATCCAATACTGATTTAAAGATAAAATAACCTTCAGAAGGGAGAGCAGAGGCTTGAAGTAGCCCACCGAATTAGCATGTTGTCAACAGACTCAGCAGGCCCACAGGTCACTGACTCATGGGCTTCTCCACCATATTATTATATTAGTATTTAAATTATAGGCAATATAGTAATTCTGTTTGTCTAAAAACGCAAGTTAGCATGACATGTACATTTTATGCACATCCTTCTCCTCTGTTTGGAAAATACAGGGACCGCCCTAGGAGATATACGCCACCTCTCTGTTTCACCTGGATGCTTCCTGTCTGAGAGGCTGTAAATGCCATTTGGTAACTCAGGCAGATTAGACCTGGCTATGTGCAGAACACCTACTGGACTCCACTCTGAGTAAAACTATGAAAGCAACAGGATTTCCCGCTCTAAAATATAGGAAGTCATAAGATTACCAATCACATTATTCCCTAAACGGTCTGAATTCTAATAATGCTTGACTTCTTTAACTGCATGTGAGGCAGTTCTGCAAGTGCAAGTGACCCATTCCATCAAGGTTCTTTGGGTAAGACACAGCACAGTTCCCCTTCTATGGCCATTTCCGCACTAGACTATTATAGTGCTATTATTCCACTTTCAACATCCTATGGAATCCTGGGGTTTGTAGTTTAGAGAGGGGCCGCACAGGCCCCTTCCCTAGAGATGTTGAAAGTGGAACAATAACACTGTAACAGTCTAGCGAGGAAATGGCCTATGACATGGTTGCTGAGAGCCAAATTTAGGCCTTACCACAAAAGTCCGCTAGACTGTGGGACGAAATGATACTAAAACTGAAGTGCTATGCAGGATTCTCCCTCAGCCCTAAAAATGAAGAAACATTCAAACATTCTGATACACTTTGTGCTATGGTGTCCATAATAAATGTGGCAAGACACCTTTAAATAATCAGGAAACAAGGTTCTTCACTACAGCTTGCTTCTCTTGCATCAATACACACAAATGAATACACTTTCCTGAAAGTGCAAACCAATTATATATTTTACAGAAAGCATGGCTTATTATCAGAAATCACTTTGCATATAGAGGCTCACGATAACTGCCCTTCTCTTTACACAAGTCATGGGGAGAGTCATGACTTCTTGGATGACTGTTTCCTTTTTTCTCAAATTTGTATCATGGTGTTCTACAGCTTGGCAAAAGATGCAAGAGAACTACTGTAATGTAAGCTTCAAGAGCTGGAGCATTAGATTAGGGCACAGTTAGGCCATTTCCGCACTAGATTGTTATAGTGTGATTATTCCACTTTCAACATCCTATGGAATCCTGGAGTTTGCCGTTTCGAGAGTGGTCAGCAAACCTCAGGATACCATAAGATGTTGAAAGTGGAATAATCATGCTATAACAGGCTAGTGCGGAAATGGCCTTAGACTTGGTTAGAGTGTTGGTTAAGGATCTGGGAGTCCAAGGTTCAAATGCCTGCTCAGCTGTGAAGCTTTCTGGGTGACTTTGGTGTTGTATCTCTGGCTCAGTTAGCAAACTACAAAGCATTGTTATGAGGAAATAGACTAGAAGTGTGGTAACTACATTGTAGTTACTGCACAAATGCAAACTTCTTCAAGGAAAAGTAGCATATAGATATAAATTAGGTGATAGTTTAATTGGCATCAAATCAGAAACTAGTAGAGATACCTCTCCAAATGTAGGTTATTGATAATGGAAGGTGCAACTAGATGATGAATCAAACAGAGGTGCTAAACCCTTTTCTACACACCAATTTTTCCACCAGACGTCTTACTTCTGCTACTCCCACCATGCTTCATTTGGCTCTAAGATAAGCCCAGCTGTGGGAGAGACATGGTGGAAAAGAGTTCAAGAGTTGAGCATGCCTTCCTGATTCTTCATGAACAAATACCAATTATCTATTGATTTTCCAATGGTGAACAAGTGCTATATTACTTTTGAATAGTTATCGGAATGTGTGTTGCAAGATAAAATTGCATTTTATCCTGAGAATCACCCATCTGAGGTTTCATTCCAGCCATTATTCACTTTGAACATAGGTTTAACTATGAGGAATTCATTTCGAATGAAAATTATTGAACGAGGCTCAATTAACATATCTTTAAATAAATTGTATCTTAGAACAACTCAAGGGGCTAGTCTGAATTTACAGCCTACTTTTAAGTGCTGAGCACAGTATAGTCATACTTAACAGTATTTGATGGTTTAAAACTAAACTATTAAGTACTCATGACTAGGTGTATGAAAAATACTCAATATTTGCATTGTCAACCAAAAAAAAAGGGGGTAGTGTCTTAATATTCAAGAAGCTCCACCAAGGGAAAGGAAAACAGTTGCAAGATTATTGGCAGTCTTTGTTGAGGAAAAGTTATTTACACAAAAATACATGAGATTTTTCTGTGCCAAGAAAAGGTTTCAGGGCAGAAAATCTTTGGGGCACATGGATTACTGTGCAAGAATAATGGTTTTTTTCCACAGAGAATACTGTACATAGAGGATGACTACTTCTGGCTTTTCTGTTTAGGAACTTATGCATGTGTGCAAATTCCTGAGTAGAACCAACATGAGTGGTCTTGTAATTTTTCTACAGATAATTTTCCCCCAAAAAAGTCTTGAAGTAAGAATAGTACATGAAAATTGCACATAAACCCTTGTATTCTCACAGAACAGGGAGAAAATGGCTGAAATTATTTGTTCTTGCACACAAGAAAGAAACAGGTGAAGATTTACATTCCTAGTCACAAAACAGCTAGTAGGAAAAAGCCCCTATATCATTTTCATAGCATGTATGTGCCTTCTAGGAGCATAAAATTATTATGAAATAAAGCTGTTTCCATTCTTCCCTTAATGCTGATCTCCTTGAGGATGATACTAAATATTTGCTTTTTATCAAAAGTAACTAAATCAGATTTACCATCAAGCTACTATTAAGAGAGTGGAAATCCTGCAGTACTTGGAGCCGGTCCCTCCTTACACTGCAAACCCCAGGATTCCATAGGATATTGAAAGTGGAATAATAGCACTATAGCAGTCTAGTGCAGAAATGGCCCAGGTCCCAGGTAAGTCAAAGAAGATTCACAGTGCAATACCACAGAAGTGTACAGTACTCAGAAGTTATTTTCCATAGGGCTTTCTCCCAGGTGAATACAGGATTGCAGTTTTTAATCACTGAAAGTGAAAATAGCACAAGGCTAACCCATGTGATGACAAAATTGATTCTAGGGTGGTTTAAGTGTCATTAATTTCTCCCCACAGTAATCTTAGGACCTATGGGATTTATGAGGTTGCTGGGATGGTTTGTTGTTCACATTGAGCATTTCTGTCTTCCTCATAGAAACAGAACTTTTCAGGTTTCTAAACAGTTGAAAAACCAGCTTACCCTTGTAGCAGTAGTTGCTGAAAGTCTTCTATGGCTGAACAGGTGGGAGTCTGAGCTTTGGATATTTGTAAGGGACCACAGAAAAGAATTCAAGTACATGGAAAGTGGTGGTGATGACAGAAGCTGATTCAGATGGGCTTTGTGCTGTTTCATCAGGCCAGCAGACTTTTAGAGGGAACAGAGTCGTGTCAGGGAGGAGGGGAAAGGTAGGATGTCCACAAGCACAGACTTCCAATTCCAGGTCATAGAGGCTGGCAATGGCAGCCTAGAAATCCCCTCCTCTGATGCTTTAATTTGATTTATTGGAAGCACTCTTCCCACCTACTCAAGCTCTTCAGCAGAAGAGCAGATTTGGATTATGGTGGTCAAGAGGCTGCTGTGATCCATATGCACACCTAAAACGCCACATTATTTATACAAACTTTAGAGCTTGGGCATATTGCAGACTGTGGACTGTATACGGGCCCTGGACCCCACTTTTGTGGTCCCTGAAGCCTCCCACCCTAACCTCTTCTGGTTGTTTTTTTTTTTAGTGTGATTTGGGGACAGTTTTTTCACCCACAATTGTGCAGAAAGCCCCCCCAATATGTGAAAAACACATCAAAGTACCCCCATCCTAGATGCACCCTAGAGTCCTGTAGTACCTGTAAATAACTCCATATTTCTGTGCAGTCACTCTCAAAATCATGATGGGAAATCTAAAGATGTCACTTCCTGTCACCATTTCAAGAGATACTGCAGAGGTAAATTGAGGTATTTGGGCTTGCTGTATGATGCAAGCCCTGCTAGGGGGAGGGCTGGGGGGGAAATTGCATCAAAGCAGTATTTTGTTGACCAGGATAGGGAATTTGATATGAAGGAAGTTAAAAACAAAGCCATTACTGCCATTTTGGAGTAGTGCCCCAAGGGCCTTTCTGCTCCAGTATAGATTATTCGTCCACCTAAGAATGATCATGTTATTTGTTGTGTGCCTTTGAGTTTTTTCCAATTCATGGTGACTCCAAGAAGAACCTATCATGGTGCTTTCTGAGGCTGAGAGCATATAATGTACCCAAGTCATCCTGTGGGCTTTCATGGCTAAGTGGGGAATTAAGCCCTGGACTCCAAAGTTGTAGTCCAGTGCTCAGACCCTTACACCACACTGAGTCTTGATAATATTATACCAATATTAAAATCATTCCATTGCTTGCCAGTTAGTTTTTGGGCAGAGTACAAAGTGTTGGATTGTTAACTTTACAGCCCTACATGATTTGGGTCCAGGTTACTCACAGGATTGCCTTCTCCAGGATAATCCACCCTGTACATTCAGGGAACATCTGCTTCAGTCAGCTGAAACTAGGCTGACTATAATCCAGGGGACATTTTCTTTGGCTGCTCTTAGATGGTGGAAAGACCAGCCAGAAGAGATTTGTCAGCTGAATATGCTGTCTGCTTTTAGAACTGTAAAGACCAGATTGTTTTGAAATTATGAATTTTAGACTACTGATTGATTTTAATGTATATTGGTTTTATATACTCTTTTAATTGATATTCTGTGTCTACTCTGTTATTTTTCCCTGCCTTGATTCATAGAGAAAGATGAGTAGGATGATGATGAAGAAGAAGAAGAAAAAGAAGAAGAAGAAGAAGAAGAAGAAGAAGAAGATGATAGTAATTGTTCTTCCTTTAAACTTTATGAAATTGTTTTGGTGGGAAAGCTCTGAAAAGTAGAAATCAACCAAAAAAAAAAAAGTGTGGTCCTGCCTTGTGGTGACTGGTGGCTTCTCTGTCTGTGAGGCAATGAATCCTATCTGGGTTTTATTCTGCAATTTGCAAGAGCCATGCAAGGTGCTCAGCATATTTTGGGAATAGGTTTCAGCCGCTTGTACAGCTCCTGTAACATTTGGACTAAAATCTAGAGCAGATCTACCACACTGCCCTCCCTGCCAAGATGGAAGCCACCAGCCACTATTGGCCGTGGCTACTGAAAGAGATGGCATCAGATGAGTACAGTGAGTCCTGGCCCTGTAGCTAGGCAACAGAGATGTCATATTCTTATGAGGTACAGTTGTCATGAAGGATTGTGGAGAGGAGCAGAATATGGGTGTTGGCTGGAGGCAATGCTGAAACAGTACATTTAAATTGCTACAGTCAGTCAGAAGCCCTCTTACTGAATTTCCTCAATAGTTTGAAAACCAAGTATAGGGAGGAAAAGAAAATCTAGACATCTAAGCTTCACATCAAGAACATTGCACTCCTTGCCAAATCCTCCCACTCCTCTCCCTTAGAACTGAAGAAGCTCCAGAGAGGGCCTTGGATAAACTTCTTCACACTAAACATGAGCTCTGCCACTGAGCTATGATCTTTTCAAGCATAGGGAAGCACAATAGTTCAGTGGCAGGACTTTTCAGGCAGAAGGCCACAAGTTCTACCTTTGGCATTGAAACTCCCAGCTGAAATCCTGGCGATCCACTGCCACTGATTACCTATGTTCCTCCCCATAGCAGCTGTCTTTGAGAACTATAAACACCAACATTCCCCATACAAGAGTAATTCTGAAAGCAAAGAAACCTCAGCAAATCAGTACTGTGCATAACACCAACAAAGCATCAGCTCTGCTATCCAACTGTTTCACTGCCAGTCAGCTCCTTTTGAGTCACTGCTGGAGATCACATGAAATGTTTGCTTTGTAAAAGCTACTCCTGCTAGTCTCCTTTAGAAATGCATAACAAATGGCAGGGTGGCTCCCACACAACCCAAAGGTTAAGGGAAAACATGGATCCAGGGGAGTGGACAGAATGGCAAAGACAACAGAATGTTCCTGTATCATACTAGAGAACAGTGACCTCCATTTGCTGCACAGAGGAAGTTTCAGCTGGACAGACGATGTAACCACCAGATGATCTATATTACATGCCAGTTACTTTTGCTTTGGATATTACAACCTCAGTAGAAAATCATGCATCTAGATTTTCTCAGGAACAAGAAGTTATAAAAGTTAGTAGCTCACACATTTCCCTTTCTTGTAAGCCACCAGCCCTGGAGTGATTCTTACACTCAAGATTCTTGGGCAACATTTTATTTGTGGAATTTGTTTAAAACAGCTCTGGGATCCAGTGCTCTTCAGACTGTAATCCTGTTCTGTAGAGGTTTACTTGTGTGTTCCTTCCTGCTTTTTAAGGTAGGAGAATTGCTACCAGCACTTCACTTGCTTTTCACACTTCCCTTTGCCCTCTCACTCTCATTTTGCTTTCTAACAAAACCGCATGTGGAAAAGCCATCAAAATGCCATCTACATTCAGCATTCCAGGAGAGGCAAGTAAAAAATGATCCACTCCCACGTTAATGAATTTGTTGTCCTCTAACTCAAGGAAAGAAAAAGTCTGCCCAACTGATATGCTGAAGGAGATGCGGGAGATCCTCTGTTTTTGTGTGTATGTGTCAATGTGCACACACACACTCTCACATACAGCACTTTGGTTAACTGAAAGTATATGCCATTGGCTTTTGTGGAGTTTGCTAATAACCTTTATTTTTAGGGGCACTGTTAAGAATTTAAAAAGAGTTCTACCTTTGCAACCAGACCAAACATACATCTAGTAGCATTCCCAAATGATAATCTAGATGCCTTGTTTCTGAGTCATCAAAATTCCACCATCCTCTAACCCTAACAAGTGTTAATCTAAGTATGATAAAAAGAAATGCTTACATGAAAAGAAAACCAAGCACCAATCTCTTTAGAAGCCCTTAATCTAGATTAGATGATGCCAGCATTATAGTAAGGCATGCTTCTCTGTGTGTGCTTGTGGGGGGGGGCGTCCCAGGCAAGCATCTACAGAATGTCATGGGGGCACCTCTTCTATTTTATAGCTCCACAGGACTGCCATAGGAAAAGATGCTCCCAAACTAGGAGGATAAGAGAAGAGACTGCCTTGATACTCATACAGAAACTGGCTTATCAAAATAAACCTCTACATGTGTGCATGTTTGTATACACAGCATATAAATACATCCACACACACTCTTTCTACACATTCTGAACTCAGAATATACATATATGTCTGAGTATGGTGGGTTATATACATTTAGCATGGCAGTGACCCTTTTCTTGTTCCATTCTTATCAGATTGGCCATTGTACAAAACAAGTGGTTGGTTTCACTCCAACCAAACCCTTCTCCTCACCATGGGCTACCCTTTCTGCCCTCTCTGCTTCCGCCCTGTTTTTCCCCACCATAGCCTCTCCTTCACTTTTGTCACAGGCATAGCCACTATTTGAAGAACAAACCAAAACCCGCAGGCTCTGCAGGAAAGTCTCATTCTGTGACTTCTAACCTTGGCAAGACCTCTAGACAACCTGGTCACTCCTGTTCCTCCTATTGGTTGACCTGTAGGAGAGACAACCAGAGGTGACAATGCGATCATCTCAAATGATTAACCACATGACACCAATGATTAACCCAAGCCACCAACTTGACTCCCTTTCTTTCTTTCTTTCTTTCTTTCTTTCTTTCTTTCTTTCTTTCTCTTTTGCAGGGAAGGCAACTTCCTATGGGTCAAAGTAGTATTTCTAAAAGCCCCTTGGTATCCATCTTGTTTCTCATTTTACTTCTTTGGCATCTTCTTCCTCTCCTTGTCAAACACGCTTGGCATTTTCAGAGATGGAGGCCATGTGACTGTTGGGGTGAAAGCTGCTGTTGCAATTTTTCATTTTCACTTAACAAGTAGATACACCTTCACTGGGTCTGTAGATGCAGGAGCTAAACAAATGTTTCTCTGTGCAATTGAAAAAAAAAAGGATGGACAAAAATAAAAGTTATGGGCTGGACCCTTTTTCTTTTTTTGCACAAAGGCCTGGTATCTGCCGCATTTTACTTCCGATTCATTTCAATTCATTTCAAATGTGGCAAACAGCATGCGTCAGAGGAGAGAGGGGTGAAGGGGAGGCAGTCTCTAGCACTTGTCATCTTCCTCCGTATCACTCAGTACATCAATGCCAGCCCCACACATCACTCCTTGTGATGCTCCTCTTCTCCTTCTCCGGTAGTGCCCATTGGGCATCTGCCAGCTGTGCCTTGAACGAGGGCCTGATGCAATCGTGTTGGAGCGGCCAAGGCTGGTGGCCACAGCAGCCTCAAAAGTGAGTGTCTCCTCCTCGCCACAGTCTGAAGCATGGGAGTCATCCTGAAGCATCAGGTAAGGTTCTGATATGTAGCGCTGAGGGGTGGAGAGAAGGCTCTGCTTTCCTGTCGGGGAGCTGGAAGACTCAGTCAAGCAGGGGTTGTTTGTTTCCAGAGCCCCAGAAAGCAGAGGCGAGCCACCCTCACTGTCATCAGGATGTGGGGAGATGTCGCCACAGTGTTGCATCATAGCAGCATAGGAAATGAGAGGGCGGGGCTTTGGTGGCACTGGAGGGAGCTGGCGGCGGCTTCGCCTGGGTGTGCTGGTGTCAGATATAGATGGGATTGAACTCTCGCTCAAGGAACCTGTGCCCTGCAAAGAAAAGAGGAGCACATATATAGAAAACTTGGAAATATTTGTTGCCCCAAATTTGTTAAACGTTGGTGGGAGGTGGAAAGGACAGGTAGCTGAATCTGGAAAACAGTATAATCACAAAATTATTTTGCATTAGGATTTATGTGTCTTCAACCTAACTATCCCATGCCATTGCCTGCTATAAAGTGTCAGACCTTATCTGATATTCCTCCCAGCTGGATATTTTGTTGAACTCCGTGCCTGACTCTGGATTGCTCTGACTGACTTTAGATTTGCTTGCCTGAGAGTTCTGTTGGACTTTATTTATGACCATGTGCTTACTGCCTAAAAGTAGGTACCGAGCAGAGAGCTATTCAGTTTGTCTTGTTTGTGTTATCAGCTGAGCCACTGTGACTGAGATAGGACATAAAGCTTCCAAACTTCCTGTTCTCCTCATCTAAAGCAATTTGCTGCTGAGAGAGAGAGAGACTAAGAAAGGCAGCATCAGATTGTTAGCCAGCCTGGCAGATGTGTGCTTGTCTTCCACTTTCTTGTAGTCTGGTGCTTGCCTGTCCCAGGCATTTTTGTCCTTTGGACAGCAAAGTAAAAAAGGGAACTGACTCCTAACCAATAGCAAAAACCAACAAACTTACGAGTTAGGAATAAAATGTAGTATAACTTATAAGAAGATGAATTTATATATAAAGGTTTTTGTCTAAGATAAATTTTATGCAGTCACTGTTCACTTGGTGAACTATATATAAAATCATCAATAATTAAGTATTTAAAACCAAAATAGAGATACAAAACTTACATAGAGAGAAACCTTATGATTTCTATGGGCAGGGCTGATGCAATGAATCATAAAGTCATAACATAGCAACTTCTAATGGGAGGAAGAACAATGTTGGCTACTAAGGGTTGGTAGTCCATAAGCATGGTCAAACAGTCATAATCCTGTGGATAATCCAATGCTTGTAAAACACTAGTGAACCATCTCCTGAAAGGAGGAAGAAAACTTGATGGTTCCTGTTGGTTGATGTGGCATCTGATAGTCTAAACAGTCAGATGCGTTTCGACGTAACAGTCTTCTTCAGTGGCCGGAGTTTTCTTAAAATCTCTTATGCCTCCCACAAATAAATAAAAAGTTTAGAAGTGTCCTTTTCCATTGTTAAACAACAACAGTTTGGGGTTGTGTCAGAATCCTAACTAAGGTTTTCTAAAACAAGCCAACTTCATAAATCATAGTTTGAAGTAGGTTTGTTTTAATAATGAGCTAACTGCAGTTTGCTCAGGTTGGTATATCCCAACAAGCTGGAATTGGATAAAATGAGAGGCAAAAACTTCTGCACTTCTTTTTTGTGGCTGCTGGAGAAAGACATATCTGGCCAAAGCTGCTACAGGCTTGTCTGCACTGAAACATGATTTAGCATTTTGATGCAAATAAGGCCAAAGTCATTTTCACAATGCTAGAGAATGAATACAATCTAGCAGATAGATTATGACCTGTCAGATACTTTTTCCTATGCAGATATGTGAAGAGGAAAATGCCATTGGCACAGAAGACATGCAAATACTGGTCCCCACTGTGATTCATATTTACTCTGCCTGAAGCCTGTATACAGCATATAAGATTACAATGTTTGGCACACTGAAAGTTTGATCTTTATGGGTCTGTTCACTGATCTATGGGTTCCACTGTAGTGCTATACTATTAGTTGTAAAGAATTTCTTGTCTTCTTTTAAGATTATACCATATTGCAAACAGGATGGGCTTCTTTTAAGATTATACCATATTGCAAACAGGATGGGCTTCTACAGCAATATTACCTCATTCTTTTTCTCTAGTATTAAGCCTGATGGAGATTTTTGAGAGGTCTTGTATCATCTCAGATATAAATCTTGTCTATGAAATTAGTTCACACATTCAGATATAAGTCAGGGACAAATGGGACCTGAAACAAAAAGTCTGCAGCATAAAGGACTCCCAATCAATCTTCCTGTCTTGGCTTCTTCTGGTATACTCTGTTCTATTCCTTTCTCCTCAAGTTTTCTGTTTTCTCCTTCAATGACCAGCAGAATTCTGTAACCACTGAACTGTTTTGTCCCTTCTTCTGCCACTTAGGGATTGTTCTCCTAAACATATTTCAATTTCTGCACATACCTTGAATTTTCTCTGAGCATGTTGATAGCTCATTCTTATTTCTCTGTGGGTCTGTTTTAGCTGCAATTTTCAGTAACCCTCCCTCCTTTGGCATTCAGTGACTAAGTTTGCTTCCGAAGGGATGGAGGAAAAAAAAATCAAATGATGCACAAACATCTGCCAATGTGCCCCATCTGTTCTCAGTGAAACAGATGCACATAGTGTTTGCCTGCCTAATATTCTCCCTACCTGCATTATTTTGCAGCTTCACAACTCACCTGTCTGTTGGGAGTCTGTGACCTGCCTTCACTGGGAGACCTAGACTGCCGTCGCTCTGGAGAGTCACCATCTGCCTGTGGACTCCTTTCCTCTGAGTTGCAACGGGAAATGTCTGGAGAGAGGAGGTGCTTCCGTTCCTTGGATCGGCCTCGCTCCCTGCCTCCTGACCGATGTGTGTCAGATCGATGACCTGTGTAGGACATAGCTCGGCTTACATGCAAAATCCACAGAGGTACTCCTTAATCTGTATTCAGTCCCAAATTGATATTTAATAACTGATTCTTTATCCTTCTAAATCGTCTTTGGAACAGAAACCTCTTTCCTTTTGTTCTATATACAAGATCAAAACTTACCATACTCATACAGCCTTATGTTTCAGCCCTTCTTTTATTACCTTTCATCCCTCACTGTCATTACAACTGTGGCACATTTTCACCCACCAACATTTGGATCCAGGGGTTCAAAAACACTCTGGAGGGAGTAGTGGAGTTTTGCATTAAAAAATATTTTTGACAGACCACCCCCCACATTTTCAAATCACAAAAAACAAAAACAAAAAAAACAACAACACACAACTGTTAATACAACAGTTAAAATGCAATTAAACTAAATTTCTATTTTAAAGAAAACAGGATTAAAAACAAGTTAAAAACAGCATTAAGAGGTACTTAAAAAGATAATAAAATAAAAACATTACCCCTTCTCCATTAAAAGCTTTATCTGTTGCAAACACTAAAAAACAAAAGCTTTAAAATAAAGAGTTCTTAAAATAAAAAGGTCTTTACCTGCCAGAGGAAAGACTGCAGGGATTGTGGTAGGACTGAGAGAAAGCCTTCCCCTTTAGATTTTAGAGCACAAACAGGGTCATATAGGGAGATAATGGTTTTACAAATAGTTTGGACCCAAACCATGTAGGGCTTTAATGGGTATAAGCAGCTCTTTGAATTCTGCCTGGAAACAGACTGGCAGCTAGTGGAGTTGTTTTAGCAAGGGGGTTCTATGATTCCTATAACTTGCCCCTGACAGCAACTCTGGTGCAACATTTTGGAGCTACTGGAGTTTCTGAACAGTTTCTAAATACAGACCCACTTAGACCGCATTACAATAATCCAAACAGGATGTAATCAAGGCATTTGTGACTGTAGCCAGATCTGACATCTCAAGGAATGAGCTCAGCTAGCCCATCAGTTTTACCTGTGCAATCATACTCCTGGCCACTGCTGAAACCTGGGCATCCAGCCTCAGCTGTGGGACCAGGAATACACCTAACCTTCAAAGCCGAGATTTCAGTGGAAGTGTAACCCATCCAATACAGGCTGAATCCCTGTTCCCTGATCTGCCCTTCAACTGACCAAGAGAACATCTATCTTGACTGGATTAAGTTTCAGTTTCTTTGCTGTCATCTAGTCCATTACCAACAGTAGACACTGATTTAGTACAGAGACTAGACTAAAGCAACTGTCTACAGTCATAGTTCCAAGTCACCCCAAGTAGTTAGTTAGTCTTGGAATTTTTGAAAAGTATTGCTTCATTCTTCTGTTTCTTGAATAGGTACTTTTAACTGATTTTAGAATCATCTCAATGCTATGAGCCACTGGACTGTGACATAAAACCCATTCTTCTGTTCATCTCATTGTTGTCTTAACAGCTTGTAACATGTGATAAAATTATCCTCCATCATTTAGTGAATGGATATACACCTCATAACTATAAAAGTAACCTGAAAGGTAGTTACGCCACAGAAGATCCTATCCTTGTTAAGCAAGTGTCATAAGAGAATGTACTCACAATTACATTTCAGGGGAGTTAATTAAAACTAACTCATTGTCTGTGAGGCTCCTACATCTTTGGTGCTGGTGGATCTGCCCATGAATGCTTCTTCTTCGAGATAGCCTTAGAAGAGCAGTAGCTTAGCATTCTTCAGTCCTTGCTTGAACTTCCCCAACTCTCTACAATATACCCTTATGAAAACACAGCATCCTGCACACTTAGATGCACAGAATGTTGCAGCCCACGTCTTCTCACACATACAGAGAAGTATGCTGTAACGCCCACGTCCTTCATAAAGCAGTTCCCCATTCATTTCATAAGCATGTTCCAAATGACACTCTGCTTGCCAAGCTTTCCCTGGAATTATTCCAGATTATTCTGCACTTGTTCTATCATTGTTCTCCTTAGGTCTTGAATAGCCTATTTGCAGCTCTCATATCTCCAACCTATTCTCTGCAAAAAATGTATTCAGTTTTAACACAAGCAGAACTCATTTAATAAGAAAGTAGAGTACACAAAATTAAAGCTGCATAGCCCTAAAGTTGAGATGGGAATTATATGGACTCTATAGATGATGTTGGACTACATCCCCCAGGAGCACCAGCCAGCATAGCCAATAGTAAAGGATGCTGGGAGTTGCCATTTAACAAAATCTGGAGCACTACAGAATTCTCACCTATGTCTTAAATCTAGTCCCCACCCCCCAGCATGCAAAGTCATCATATGCAGATTAGCTAACTCATTTTATGAGTTTATCCAGGTTTGGTCAGAAGGATGTCCCACTGATTTAATCCACGTAAGTACACATAGGGCTCTATAGCCTTAATAATCTGTTGTACCCACAGAAATCTAAATACATGTCCTCACAGTCTGAATATATAGCAACTTCTGATGATGGCAGTGATAATTTTAAACTATATTGGCATTTGTAAGTACAAAGCCAGAGATGTTATTTCAGGATATTAATTTTTGGAGTTATTAAAGTGGGTCCTGAAGAGAACAGAGTGTATTCGCAAAAGCATACTCTCTTAAAGAAGATACACTGTTGTAAAGGATGAGTTGTAAACTAATTGTGTGCCATAACTCAAATGATCTGATATTAAAGTAGAACAAGTAAGTAATAGTGATGAGGATAATGTGACAACTGCTTCGTAAAAGCACTGGTCTGACTCAAGACCTATAAAGCCAGTGACTAAGGCCAATCCTAAATTATGTTACTCTCTATGACAGCAAACAAATAAACACATTTTAAAATGAACACCAAAGATAAAAGACGATGTTCAAATTTGTAAAATGGAAAAAAGTTTTAATGCATGATATCCAAATTGGGTTGAATCATTACATAATAGAAATGTAAAAATTTACACTGGCCAGAATGTACATTTGATTTATTTTCTGAATTCACACAGATGCAGAATGTCCCCCCATTAATATACCACATGGCTTCCACAAACTGAAAGAATTCTGGAAAGATGACTATAACTAGGGTTACCTGGGCAGGAGCATCTCATGCCCTAAAGACCTAGGAATGGCCCCCAGTGAGGTCACAGGGGTGGGTCCTGGTGATATCACTAAGCATGACACATTAAACACCAACCACAGCTGCTCAGAGCCATGTCATTAAATAACACCCAATCCGACCAATGACAAAATATTTTACTTTTTCTAAGCTCTACATTGGCCAGAAAAAGACAAAATCTCTGCAGCTCTGTTTTTAAACTCTTTTGTAAGCGCTGTTTTTAATGACACCTGGAAATGTTTTCAACAACCAATGTTTTAAAAATCAAAGAAAGTTTTCCAAGGTCTGCTTTGAACAAGCAACCCCAATTTGTCCCATGTATCCTTTGGATACCTTGGCAAGCACTGATTTTAACATGTGGAAATTGTTGTGCAATTAATGAAACTATTCCAGCAGAACAGAATGTTTTCCAAACTTTGATTTTAGTGTGTTGCTCCAGTTAATCAGTTGCACTCACTGGCTTCTTTTTTTCTTGGTACAGAATTCTTTTGCACTCCCTAAATCCCACCACCATCACCATACCACACTTCTAATAATTTTGCCACACTGACCATTCCTTCTGCTTGAGCACTGAGGAGCATGTGGCCAAGTAGACCCTCAGAGAGTTTAAAGCAGCAACTCCAAGCAATCAGCAACTGTGAGTGTTAGCGGGGAGAACTGCACACAGTTAAACAAAGTTTTTCTTTTCAAGGTAGCACTCTTGTCCTGACATCTGAAAATTGTAGATATAACTGCCTGGCAGCTAAATAGATGCTTGTGGCCATGTTGTCTTGGAGTGGTTTTGTAGGATAGATCAGGGGACCTTTCACACTACTCAATTATAGCACTATGAGTCTACTGTAACTGCCATAGGAACATCCTGTGGAATCCTGGGATCTGTAGTTTACAGAGGGGCAGTTAGAATTCTTACCCAGAGGCCTCTACTGCCTCAGCAAACTACAGACCCCAGGATCTCACAGGGTGAAGCCATGGTGGTTGAAGCAGAGTCATAGTACTATAACTGGGTAATGTGGAAAGGTCCTTGGATCTTCTGTTTCTTAAACTCACTTCAAGACACTATGGTCATGGGCCTCTTGCTTCTTGTTCCTTCTGCTTCTCTAAAGTAGAACTTTCTTGCTCCTTCCCCAAGTGGCAACATGCAAAAGTATGACTTGCCTTTGATTTCATGCCCCTCAAGCCAGGTCAGTTTGATGAGACCTGGTTTTAGTCACTGGAGCTTCAAGATACCACAGCTAAAATGCCTCAGAAGTTAAGAACGCTGAGCTCAGTGAGATTTATGGAATGAGGCAAACTAAATGTTTCTTAGATTTTTGTGCTGGTGTGGAAGGTATCAGCACGTAAACTTATAAGCAATAGCAGGCATATAAGCTGCAGAAGTAACCTGAGATAAAGGTAAGCTGAGATCTGATTAACATTTTTCTGTTTCACACACTGACTCATGCAAAACAGCATCTATAAACACCCGTATGGCATAAACTCCAACTGTCCTAATTTGGCAGGAACAATCCCAGTTAAATCTCTGCCATCCTCTGTTAAATTCTGCTACTTTTAAAGTGTCCCAGTTTCTCTCTCCTCCTCCCATTTTCCCCCTTTGTCTCCAGCTAACTTCAATTCAAAGTACAAAAGTAATTTGTGTTAACTCAGATGGGGGGTGAGGAGAGGAAGAGAGGTATCTTGCCCTTCCCAGTAGGCTGAAAACTGCTGCATAATCCCCTAGCTTGTGTGTTCTTCCGTATTGATAACTTTTGCCATCTTGACCACCATCTGATATTTTTTAAAATAAATTTTATTAATTATAAAAGGAAAAACAGAACAAAAAAGGAAAACTAAACTGATGATCATAAAGTGAAAAAGAAAAATTACAACAGAAAAATGCTTATATTATTATTTTTCTACAAATCCATTAACATAACATGCTTATTCCACATGTTATAAATCATACTGCTTGTATATTTTTAATTATATAGATCTGAATCTCATTATTATATTCATTATTGTTATTTATTCTCTTAATTCATATTTTTTAAAAATACACTATTACTAATCTCATTCTTATTTTTATCCTTTTCAACTTAATTTACTTCTTACTTAATAAATTTGTAATCAAATCCTTCATTACTTGGGTACAATTAACCTTATCAAACATAGATAATAATGCTATACCCAGACATATTCATAAATCAATTTCTGTTATCTCTTCCGAAATTTTTCTGTACTGAAGGAAATTTCCTATGAATACTGCAGAAATTATCCTCAGTCCCCACTCCATATAAGCCAATTTACTATACTAACACACAAACTTAAATGAAGATTAGCCAAACGCATTAAAAAAAAAATTAATGGAACAGAGCTTCAAAAGTGAGGCTGTTGGAGCAAATCAGCAGTGACATAGCATGGGAGATACAATACATTTCGCATATATGGGTTGCATACAGGCTTTAATGCAAACTGCAGATGTATTTCAAAGTGTGTTTGTACTTGGGGATTAACCAATCCAAAAATGAAATCTTGTGACAAACGGCAAAGGAATAGGTCTTTGGCTTTTAAAAATGGGAAATCAAAATTCAGGAAGAAATGGAGACTCACACTGTCACCATACAGTTACAAATCCTGGCTGAAAGTCCTTCTGGAAAAGTTTTTTACCATGCAATTGCCATCCATGAAATCTTATGAGGAAATCTTATGTGGGGGGAATTCATTTTCAAATAGAAATGGGAATCTTTTGTCCTTTGTTGAAGAAGGATGTGAAACTTTGTCACATGAGAGTATTCAACTTTATCTCAAATTTTATCTAAAGTACATTTAAAAAAAAAGTCCCCCTCCCACTGTCACCCTGAAGATACCTGAGTCTGTGTTGAGGCGCCGTGAAGATAGGTGTAGTGCAGAATGGTAACTGCGACGGCGGGACTTGTAGGTGTTTTCACTGCTCCTTTCCATTGAGAATTCGTCTAACCAGGAGGTGTTAGTCCGTTTGTCTCGGATGGTAGAAAATGAGCGTCTCATGGAGCCTGGATCTGTAACCACCTGGAATGAATCAGGGGGATGGTTAGTGGCTGGCCAGACTCCTCTGCTGTACAGGAGGCAGGTTTGCTATTACCAGTGCTTAAAGTTAGCATAGGGCAGGGGAAACCTAATCTGGACAAACATTAAGACATTTAACAACAGAAGAATCTGGAGGAACATCTTGTGTGTATTTTTGTGGCAGATACGTACTTCATATTAGGAGATAAGTAAATTGTTTTAGTTAGCTCTGAACCTACTCACATTGCCTTATGCTACTCTACTGGCAGAATGTCCCACAAAACAAACAAATAAATAAATAAATTCTTTGGCTTCTTTATTTCTTAAATGGATAGGTATGTGGTGGCAGTGAAACTCCTGATTTAGGAACTCCATTTTCCCAAATACATGGATTCTTACTCCAGGTCTGATGCATTTGAGCAGAGGGATTAAAAAATTCCCCAAGTGATATTGGGTCTTCTCTTAAGATCAGATGAATTTTAGGTCATGTGTTAAATTAGCAGTACTCTTGGTTTCAAAGTTAGACATTGTTAATCTTAGACGTAGATCTGGGTGTATAAAAGGAAAGGTTCCGCAGTGGAACAAACTTTCTTTCAGTGTTTAAATCTTGCAAGTATCCAAATTCAGTGTATACTCCTGTTAACTTTACAATCATTTTGCTTTTTTATTTTTTAATGAGCAGTAATTATTTTAGTTTTGTAAATAGTTTAATTCCATTTTAAAATTCATTTTTGTAATGTTTTTAATTGTATTGTTTTTTAAACTGTGAGCCACTTTGAGTCCTAATTTTGGGGGGAAAGTTGATATAAATAAATATAACAAAAACGATATAATTTAATAATGCTATTGTAAAGCATGCTCAACAACTGCAGAGCATCTTATCCTTTTTGAATCTGTGGCCTGTCTTTGAGTGAATTGTAACCTGACTCTGGGCTATAGTATGTTGTACTGTAGATGAGGCCTCATATGAATGAATGCTCAGGCATGTAAAATAATCCTTGTAAATAGAAAACCAGCACATCAGGGGAAAAAGCTCTATCCGAGCCTTTTGCCTGACAAACTAATTCTATGTGTCGACCGTTTGGTGTGGTGAAGCATTCATATGTGAGCCCACACTACTATCTGATGTGGCAGAGCCCAGAACCAGGTTTATTACTTCAGTGAGAAGATGATCTGCAATGCAATTAAATGACAATGCATTCTAATTTTGTCTTTCATTCTCCCCCATAACCATTGTCAAAAAATAACCTCTCTTGACAATTTGCTCTTTTTCGTTCATAAATTCAGTCCTTCATTTCCTTCTCCTCCATTTAGTAGTATCATTATTCAACTTTAATTCACTTACTCATCTATCTTGGCTTTTCAATGTATCCATCAGCCTACTTCTTGCTACTTTTTCCATTTATTCCCTTAATTCTTTTACATCATGATTTCCTTCCCTTCCCACTGATACTATCCTTCCATCTGGAAGTGCCTGCCTTAGCATAAAATATGAGTTTCCCCTTCCATCTTCCTCCGTCATGAAGTTTTAGTGAGCTGTTACTGGAAGCCCCCACAATGCATCTCAAGGGAGGAAAACCTACAGCATTTGACTTTATAGATTTGGAAGCAGTTGTTCAGGGAGCAATAAAACAGAAAAACAAAATCCACTGTCATGCTGCCACTATTGTCAAGCACAAATTTGCCAATAAATAGCTAAAGAGCTTTACTTCCCTTGCTGTTTGTTTATGCAAGGCATATGGAGCAAACTCAACAGACATTAACTAGACCTTTTTATTATCAAGTCCCTTCAGTGTGGGACAATCAGTTTAACTGCTGCAAAGAAAGATAGGATTCCAGTTTCTAACATCAGAAGAACTTGTATCTCTCTATTAATCAGACCTGATTACAAGACAGACAGACAGAAAAAAAAACCCTGCTCAACAGACAAAGAGATGGAGTATGGCCAAGACTGATTAGGACAGATGCTTGGCAGCAGGTATGTAGACAATGGGAAAAGACTTGAAAGAGAAGGAGCTAATGTCAAGAAAAATAAATACTTTCCAAGTGGGAGAAGGATCCTTCCAAACTGCTGGCATTCTTCTTGTTGCCAGCAAAAGCCTTGGTTGAAGTAAGTAGGAAGATGACTCCTCCAAAGCTCTGTTTCCCAATTTCACTGCAGCCTTCGAAGGTTAATGGGTGATTGGGCTGTTAGCTGGGCTTACTACAGTTTACTTCACTTTGCCTCCTTACTGCCTTGGACAGATGGCTAAATAGTTCCTCAGCTGCAAAACTGGAGAGTTATAAGCATTTCCTGTCTCAGTGAAGCACTGCACTTTGCATTCTTTGGTACCAGTGACTGAAGCAGTTCTTTAGACTAATAGGAAGCTAACTGAAGTGGCCTAGGAGGTAGGCTTTAGTCTATTCAGTAATAAAGCTAAGCAACAAACTCACGTGAGGAAGAATCATGTAACTTATGTCATATTATACTCCTGTTGTTCAGTCATTGTTTCACTTGGGTTTACCTGGGGATCCACAGTCAGGCGTGGCATGGAAGAGGCCCTCCCAGATACCGCTCGTTCCTGAGTATCCACCGGGAGGTAGCTGCCACAGTTAGAGGGCTGCACTCTTTTAAACTCTCTAACCTCTGGCTCCTGGAAATAAACACACAGCCAAGCTCATGGGTTTTTTTTTTATTTCACTGCTTGCCATCTTCTGCCAAAGTCTTTTCTACCAATGTATCAGCAATGGCTTTAGAACAGGGGTGTATATACAGCATAGGGAATGCTTTGTGCTGGCAAGAGAGAGCCTGTAATTCTAAATTTACTGTGATTCTCTTCCAAGTAAATGTGATTAGGAATGTTAGAAATTTAACAGCAACTGTAATTTTATTGGAAAACAGGTGTACTGTTTTCAGTCTGAGTGTGAAAATCCAGTCCAGTTTCCTTTTTCTGGATGTTTCTTCTTACATCTAGGTACCTACTTATCTGACCAAATAAAGTTTGATCAGTAAGGACTTTTCCAGACATGCAGAACGTGCTAGGTTCTTATGGTTGTGTTCAATGCCCATTTTCATTGTTTCTCTTTTGATCATAAAGAATATATATTTTTGCTGAGGGAACTCAGTGATCAGTATGTAGCAGGAGAGACAGCACAAAAGACTAATCTGTCAAAAAATTGCTTGTAATCTCCCTTTTGAGGCTGACATGTGAAATAGGAGAGAGATGCACTTGAATATATGTGTGTGTATGCAAGATACATTTTATGGATATAGTGTTAACACTCTGAGAAGCACATGGAGCGGACTGGAAATGCACACTTATATAGCACTGCAGTCCAACAAGTGTCAGTGTGGTGCACAGATGTGCACACATGTATACAACCATATATACACATGGACACTAGTGTTACTGATTAGAAAGTATATGGTGAGCCAGAGGTACATGTTCACATTTGTGTGATGCGAATCAACAGTTTAATTGAGACCATGGACACCGGCACTGACAACAAGATGAACACAAATCCAGATACCATTCTTCAGCCCTGCATAAACCACTGGATGAAATGACTATCCATAAAGAAAGGAAACCAGCCTGTGGAAAAATCATCATTATCAAAAGCTCTAATGAACATGGGGGGGTCAAAATTTTCAACCAGTTTATGTTAGAAATAACCATAGTGGCATTACAAAAACAGACAGCATCCTGAGGATCTGGCTTATTTGTTCATAGCATCATAGAATCATAGAGTTGGAAGGGACCGCAGGGGCCATCAAGTCCAATGCAGGAACACCCATCAAAACATTCCCAACAGATGGCCATCCAGCCTCCCCTTAAAAACCTCCAAAGAAGGAGACTGTTCATAGGTAACATGAATATATTTTTCCATTCTAAATGGGGAAGGAACAAAAGGCTCTACCAGAAGTTCTTTGGTGGCAGTGACAAGGCAGCAAACTCTGACTGAAAGTTTGTTGGTCGTGCTAAATATCTAGCTGGATCTCTGTAAGTTAACAGAGTCATGTATACAGAGCTGGTGGCAGCAGCTAACATTAGCAGCTGTGACAGACTCTCCATAAATGGTATGATTAGACATCCTAGAATGAGTGTTGGGTTAATAAATAACTTGGGTCTTGCTTGAGCTACAATCGTCTTCCCTGATCTAATGTCTTCCAGGCTCTATCTTTCCCTTGAAGTACTTTCTCATTATAGAGTTTTGATCCAGATCTATACAGTATCCAAATTCAGTATTTCATTTTCTAATATCCTTCAACTCAGCTGTTCCTGGCTTCCTGCTTTACCCTATATTGTCCAGGAAGAGTTGGGCTGAATTTGGGCTGCAGATGGCAGATGGCAGCAGGTTCCATGTTAGGGTGGTGGTGGTGGTACTGAATCTGTTCTGTGATTCAATCTCAACTGAGGCACTGAACCCTTTTCTGTGATAAGGTTTGGTACCCTGAAGAGTTTAAGTTTGGACTAAAACTCAGAGCAGAGACACCACTCCACTGATATGGAGACCATCATTTTCAGTTGGGCATGTCCTAAGTAAAATTGCTCACTTGCATGCAACTGTTGCTTGGAAAGTTTCTGTGTGTGACAAACAGAATTTTAGGTCATCATAACCTTTCTCAAAGCTAATTATGTCAAGGGAGGGCAACTATTTGGAGAGCCCAGGATGTATTTCTCACTGCCATCAACTCAGATGGTACCATTCATTTCTGACAAATCCAGTAAAAAATGATTTTTGGGGGGGCAAAAATGCAACCAGGTAGGTGTATGAGCACTTTTATAAGAAATTCATCCCCTCTGGAAGCTACTGGAAGCACAGTTCTCATTTTAGGGACTTCAGCAATGGCCTGAGGAGGCCACATGTAACCAGTGGTCACATGATTCCAATCTCTGAATTACACTTTCACTCAACAGTTCTACTTTGCATTCAACACTGCCATCATGTTATGGTTTTTTGAGTGTCGAAGTACATGTATTGTCTGAGAGCCAGTACTATTATTCATACATTTACTAACAAATTGAATATTTATGTAATACCTAGGAAGTTGACCATTCCACATTACATCATCAAATACCAGAGGGATTTGTCGGAATGCCTCCCCTGTCTGGGACAAGCAAGGTAAGGGTTTAATCCATATTCTAGGATTTTGTGATTTTATGTCATGCTGAGTATGCACATGGAATAGAAACTGACTACAGATAAATAAAAGGAGGGGCGAGGTTACTGATTACACAGGATTGCTTTACAATGAATGGCAGGAATTGAATATGTTTCAAGCGGTCAGAGGTCTGCTACAATCTGTCCCACAAGAGAACTTAAACCACTTGACAGTTTACTGTGAAGACTCTGGATGGCCCTTTGCAGATTAAATTGCTCAGACTTGTTCTAACATGGAAGTTATAGCTGACACAATATAGTGGATGCAATTGTGGCCCCTGCTTGTCTAGTCATATTTGATACTTTTTAATTTGTGCAGTCCAAGAATATAGACAGGATTATGGGAGATGCAAGAACCACCACACATGTGCTTGGCCCTTGAGTCTCCTGGCTTACCAAATAGGCCAGAGGGGGATGGCTGAGCGGGTCATGGGAATGGTTATAGCCTCTTTACAGCAAGGCAGACTCCCAACATGCCTGAAGAAGACCTCTACTTTTAAAAAAAGGTTCCCTGGATCTTAATATATTGAATATCAATTAACCAGATTCCAATATTCCATTTTTCAGCAAAATATCAGTTTGTACGATAGCCTCTTATCTTCAAAGGTTCCTGGATAAAGCAAATTATCTAGGTCCATTTCAGTCTGGTTATGGGATGGAAGCATCTTTGGTCACTTTGGTGAATGACCTACACCAGTAACTGAACAGGGGGAGTGTGTTCCTATTAGTTTTGCTGGACCTCATGGTGGATTTTGATACTATTAATCTAGTCTTCTGGATCAATTTGCTGGGATGTTTTTACAGTGGCCCTAGTTCTTCCTGGAGGGGAATTCTCAGGAGGTAGTGTTGGAATATTCATGTTCAACTTTAAGCCATTTCAAGTCCCATTCAGGAGAAATGTGGGATAAATTCCTTTCCATTGATCTGCTATTTAACATATTATAGTCTGTGTATTAAAAGAGGTGAGGTGTATATGATGCATCATCATCATCATCATCATCATCATCATCATCATCATCATCATCATCATCATCTCCTCTCACTAACAAGGACAGAGTATTTTCAAGGACTAAGAGGCTTCCTAAAATCTACAGAGAAAGAGAAAGAGAAAATTAATCAAATTCTTTATATAGGTTACACATGAATGCTTGAAATCAAGGAGGGTTACCAACAGCTGATACAAACTGTACAATAGTGCCAAGATTCCCCTTAAAACACCTTCCTGAAATCAGTACAAAATAGGCCAGGAGAAGACTCATCCAAAATAGTGCACTTATTTACCAGAGACTGCTGCTCCTGGTATTCCGCATGGGCTGAGTCCATGCAAGCCAACTGGAATATCTCTTGTGGGGAGAGTGGACTCAGTGACGGGAACCCACTCCGGCTGCTCCTGTAAAGACAATCCAACTTCAAATGAAAGGAGATCTCAAATCATCACAGTGTTGCTTCTGCTGGTTATTTGTCTGACTCTCTCAGAAAAGAAAATCTGATCTCATTCCTTTATAAACTAAGCTTCATAATGAGAAATAACACTTTCTATAGGAAAATCATAATTGAAGTGATCCAGTAAAAAATAAACATCTTATATAGTGTCTTCTTGGTGGAGGTTTCTGTTTTGTTGTATTCTTTTCAAAGGGAAGTTCATCAGATGCATGTCTTAGGAAGGCAGTTAATGGAATGCTTTCACTTTTCCAGGCCTTTTGAATATTATGTTGCTAGTCTGAAAGCTGCCTTCTACTGCTGTTATGCTGCATCATATAAACAAAAAGGTCAAATACATTTTCACTAAATTTGGAGGGTATGTTTGAATGGCCTGCCATAAAAGATAGGCTATGTGGTGAACGTAAAATTTTAGAGGCCCTGGGAAAGCACTCTGTTTTATTTTTGTTTATACAGTGTGGCACATAACTTGAAAGATTTCAATGAACTGAGGTGGAAAAATGGTTTGTTGAAGTTTTGCCATGGCTATATAAATAAAATTATGTTTCTTCTTATTGCATCATGGTTAAATGTTTGGATGGATTTTTCATGCACTTGAAGAGATGCTTGGAATGATCTGACCTAACATGCAGACCATGCTGTGTACACAAAATTCATTTTGGGGAGAGGCCTGGGCAGCATCCCAGTTACTTCTTTCACAGGGTGTTTGGTGGCTGATCAAGACAGGATAGGCCTAATTTCACAAAGGCATCGAAGACTGATGCACAGCGGGAAGAATGTTTCTGCATTCATAGAGATAGGTTGTCATTCTCCAAAGTAGTTGAAAATGATTGAGTCTGCAAATAGTGGAATCTGTGAATGCTCCTGTCCCATGTTCAATGGCAGCAACGTGCATGCAGATGCTTCAGTACATCCTCACACACATCACTGCCATTTTAAGTACAGGGATATGATGCTTTTCCTGAGCTGGAAATCACACACGCAGAGGTCAGAGGTTAAGGACGCCTCACTGTATTAATGATCCTCTGAAGCAACACTGGATACTCAAGTTAGTAAAATACCAAAGGCACAATGGAAACAAAGTTAGGCACACTCAAATACACTTTATTTCAAGATCCTGCTTAAGTGGGACCACTGAAATCAGTGGAGTTTATAACACTTTAATTTTGCCTGGATTGTGTAGAAGGGATGAAATAGCAGAAATTTAATTTACCCAGGGTAGCAGCAGAAGTGCCACCCCAAACTCTGTGATTAATGTTAGCAATATGCAATTTTAATCAATAGTATCAAGCTCATTAAATCAAAATTTCCAAATAAATATAGTGCTTAAGTAACATTTGGTATTGGCTAACTGGCCAAAACTAGTTCAGTAAGGACTGAAGCAGAGGAAGCCTTTCCACAGTGTCCTAATGATGGCTAAATCCTACGCAAGGAGGAAGTTTTGAACATGTAGGAGGTTCTTTGACAGATATTTTTATTCTGAGTTATTCCTAGACTACAGTCTGAGTTTGAAAAATGCAGTAAACGTTTTTCTCTTCAGATCTGGATCAGCAGATGTATGCACACACAAACACACACACACAGAATACTGCCATAGAACAGGACCGGGAAAGCACTGGCAATGGAATGGAAAAAGAACAGTAAGTAGTTTGCGTAATTGAGTATTTAATCTAGCTTGCACGGCCAGATATGGTTTTCGGCTAGGCATTCTGTGTGCAGTATGAGAAATATGCTGGCACTGTATTACTGATTGCCCCCATTCCTTAGACCAGGAATGTCCTACGAATTCTAGGCTGCTGACCATATCTGGAATTTTGAGAAGCTGTCATGGACAGGAGGGCCACTATGATAAGCGCTCAATACAAAAACGGCTGCTGTGCCGGTTTGGGGATGGGCAGTCACAAAACACCCATTTCACAGCAAGGCCAGCTGGTGATATAAAGGACCAGTAACACACTCACAAACCAGAAGGCAGGTCAAAATTTGGGTCTGATCCACAACATATAAAAACACCCTTGCAAAACACAACATTCAAAAACAGTTGTCTTTTTCAGAGTCACCCTCCATATTTTGGGTGCTTCCAGATTGCAACCTTCTACAACTCACAATTCAAAGGTATCATAAAGTTAATCCTATGGCGATCCTCTCTCTAGTATAAAAAAAAGAAAGAAGAAACATATGTGGAAGGGCTACAAACTGAAGATTTTGCTTTCATGACTGAGGCATCGCAATTGCAAAGCCAGAATTGCAGGCATCCCTCACCTCTCTCGCACTCACTTCACAATGTAACATCCAAAATCCAACCACATTCAGGATCTTTCTTTCTGGACCACTCTCTTCACATACTCTTCCCCATAAAGACTGCATCTTAAATAAACACATACAACCACACGTTCCATCCATCCGTCTCTCAAACTTACACACACTCCTCTGTTTTCTTTTACCCCCACTTCCATTCAAACTCCAATGCTCCTTCCAGGCCCCCCACGCTTGCTCCACAGTCTTCTCTGTCATCTCGCAGAGATTTCCACTGGCACCAAACATCTTAAAGCCCTTTCCCACCACCTGGACTCCCCTTGCTAGTTGCCTAGTTGCCATGCACTCTTTTCAGTCCTCCCTGAATGGCTCCTCAGCTTTCTCCACCCAGCCCTGAGGTTGCCTGGCAGCCCTGTCTTACCATTCCAACTCCCCTATGGATCACCCTAACTCCTTCCCCAGCAAACCTCTTGGTTATCCCACAACCTTCTCTCATCTTCTTTGATAACTTCTGGATCACCTGACATCCTACCCCCAAGCTTACCAGACAGACAGCAGGAAGCACAGTTTCCCTTTCCCCCTGTTCTCTCTCTTTTTGGAAAAGGTTTAGAAAATGGCCCTGATGGCCCTTGGCAAAACAAAGTTCCTCATGTGTACTTGCCCACCATTTGGGCTCACAAATTATGGGTGCCTGCAAATCACATGCTTCACTTGGTAACTTCCCATTAAAGAAAAAAAAAAATAGAGGCAGGAGACCTTGGTAAGCATTAGGGATGTAAAACATACTCATTAATTGTTTTGTCCTAAATGAGAAACAGCATCACAGTACGTTCAGGCACTGCTACATTTTTTGGCACATTGAAGCTTTTTTGTGCAAAATTTGTTTCTGCACAGAAGGTTGTTTGCATCTTGGTCAAAATACACTGCTTTATGTACAAAATACTGGGTTTCTTTGAACCAACAGGAACTTTGAGGGCAAACAATTTTTTGTTTTTTTGGTAAAAACTCCTGAAAAATTTGTTGCAAGAGACTTGCAAAAACTCTGATAACTCCATCCAGCAGAGAGAAAACTTTTGAAGTTACTTATTCTTGCATGGAAGGATGAAATAAATAAAGACTGACATCCCTAGTAGGCATGAAAGGAGGTGTCCACTGCTGCCAGGTGGAAACCTCAGTCTGAGAATACAGCTGCCTGTTTATTGTCAAGACCTCTGGATCTGCCTGAGATATCCTTCCCACTTGCTGGTTCTTTCTATGACATTTTTGCATTTGTAGCACCATTTAAGAGAGCTCTAACTGGAATATAGAAACCAACGTGAACATGTTGTTTACTCAAACGTCTACACTTACAGTCCTGAAAGTGTTTCTTGCTGGAGGTAAGGCAAAGCTTTGGCATTAGAAATGATCTCCTGAGGAAGAGAGGAAGGTTCCATGCGCTGGAACATTGGAGCGTTTTTCTAAATTATGAAAAAAAGAAAAGAAGAAAAACCTTCATTTTCAGAACAGTTAAGTAAAACAGTAACAGAACATACATTAAGGGCCAAAGTAGTTGTTATAAGAAAAAACACACTGGTTAATTCACATTTATTTACATGGGTTTATTCACACCTGCCTATTTGTATATATAGAGTTTGTGCGATGAGTGAGCCTCTGTTTTACAACTGAAGGTGTGTAAGAGTGGGGTGGAGTGGAGCTGGATACGAATGTGGAAAAGCCACACTTGCCCTCCTTTGCCCTCTCCCCTCATATGCTAGCATACTTCCAACATGACAGCAGGGATGAGGTGAAATACCCACAGAGATAGCAAATATTTGCATAGGGAGGAGGGCCAGAGAATCATCTCACTCTCACCTGCCTTCACCTGTTGATGTAAAAATCTGCATTCACCTCATCCCACCCTGTTTATGTGAACAGAGCTGACATGTAAATCATGAACATCTAGTTTGATTCTAAGTGACCAATACCAACAAGCTACAAGAGAAAAGGGAAACAACAGCAAGTTTGGAAATTGAAAAATTATCCTTTCTGGATCAGTAGGGAGTGAATTATCATGATAAAAACCCGTCAGTTTTTATATGAAGGCAAGATAGGTTCTTGTGAATCCAAAGCAGGTTGAATGTATGTTTATCCACATTTTTATTGAACCTGCTTTTTTTTACTACTTTTTCTTGATATGAGGAGGTATAATCTAGGCACCTATGTATTTCTGAGAATGTCAGCTGGCATCAAATGTAGTGGATACCCAACACACAAAGCAGTTCTACTGCTGAATGTCTGCAAGTCTGACAGGGGCAGGACTCTAAGGAAGGGCAGGAGGGCCCTACATTACTAGGCACCAATAGTTACCTGAAGAAAAGGCACTTCTCAAATACAAATAATTCCAGATTTATAATAAGCCTGAAGTCCTAAGCATGCTTAGGAATACAGCCATATAATTGCTGTTGTTGTTGTTGTGTGCCTTCATGTGGTTTCCAACTTGAAGTTACCCTATCATGGAGTTTTCTGAAGCTGAGAGTGTGTGATACACCCAAGGGCATGAAGTGGGTTTCCATGGCCAAGCAGAGAATTGAACCTTGGTCTCCAGGGCCATAGTCCAGTGCTCAAACTACTACACCACACTAGCTCCAGCCTTATAATTACCATATTTAATCTAAGTAATTTATAGCAAGGCTGCAGTCCTAAGCATTCTGATTTGAAGGATTCACACTCACTTCAAGGAACACAGAAGAATCCATGTTACATTCCACTGCTGACTTGGAGAAGTCAAACACATGGTTTATTGCTTGCCCTTTCAATGCCACCTTCCCTTCCACTCCCTATTTCTTCCTGTTGCCACCATTGCTCCATAAATTTTTCTGGATGGGAAACTTTCTGGGGACTGCCTGTAAGCCAATCTGAGCTTCCAGTCTTGGAGGAAGCTTGGAGGAAGAGCAGAGTAAATACATAATAATTAGGTAACCAATTAACAAGAAGCTATTGTGGAAATCAACAGAGTAACTTTCAAGCATGTCACAGATCACAGGCAAGAACAATGTTTGTCCACTATATAATAATGTTCCCCTTGCATGATAGCTAATGTCCAACTGTAGTAACCCTTAATGTTCCAGAGGAAAGGAAAGTAACCCTTAACATCACTGCTAGGGCTTGGAATTCTGCTGTTCATTATTGTGCACATAATCTTCCACACTTCCTTTCTCATTCAAGGGCAGTTTTCAGAAAATCCTAACTTTGCATTTTAATCTGCAGTGCAATAGGATAATGTGTATCCTGATATAGTGGAATGGTACCTGTTCTTCCAGCTGCTGCCTTTGTTTCTTAGCTTTACTCTGCTTATAATAGTCCATGATCATCATGGCTGCGTAGATTTTTCCAACTGTCAGGTCTGTAGCTGGAAGTTAAGAAAAAAAGCACCATTTGATGTAATTTGAAATCGATTTTTTCAGGTGTGATAACAGGTTTGCAGACTTTTAAAGAAGGGAAGTCATTTATTGCATGGCTGTGAAGGAAATTGTACATAAAATCAACTCTGAGCCCTTCCAGATGAGGAAAAAAAATCTCTGAAAGTCCCAGGATTTGTGCCTCTACAAACTAGTTTTATTTTAGATATCCATATTGCATTTTCTTCATCTTTAAGTATTTTATAGAACTCCTGATATTTTCAAGGACTTTTTATTCCTACTTCCCATGTCAGTTTAATTTAATCCACTGTTTTCCAAAATGAAATGTATCTCAGCTTTGAAGTCTTTTTGTATCATTCTGGAACTAGCTAAGATGGCTGTTGCCAGTAAAACATAGCTATTTTTTCCCCAGGATGCAAGTCCATCAAAGATCAAGTGAGGGAAAGAAGAATGCTTGCACCAAAACAAAATGATTCTAATGCTTTACTAGTGTAATATTGCTAAAGTATTTTAGCACTTTGGGTATGATTCCTGAATTATAATAAAGAATGCTCTGTGGAAATTGCTGAAAATCAATTTCTGAAACATTTCCTCAGTCTAGATGTGACATGTAATCAATGAAACGGGGAAGAGGAAGAACACAAGTGAGGGGAGAGAGAGGGAAACTCAGGATAATTCAAGAAAGATTTTGGATTCAAACTGGGGAATATGAAGGTAAAATCCAAACTAAGAGAAGGGGAAAGTCTCAATACTTCCAAGGACATTTTCCTTTCTGGATGAGTCCTCTGATAGCGGGGAACAGGGAAAGGAAAGAGGATATATTCACTAGGGTGGCTCTGAATTTGTTGGCCATGGGTTTCAGGGAACCAGCAAGGTATCTATCCTGAAGTGATGCACAGATGGATTGTACAGTTGGTCCTCCACTTTTGTGAGAGTTAGCGGTGCAGGACTCTTGCAAAAGAGGAAAAACTGTGAATAAGATTTTAAAAGCCCATTTGCCTCTGAGAAATAAGCACCCATGGGCTGCGGCAGTGGCCAATCCAGCTCCTTGCTCTCTCTTCTCATCTCCCCTGTCTCCCACCCTCCAACAGCACCTCCTCTACTTCCTTATTTCCCAGCCCAGTGAAGCTTTCCATCTTTTCACCTTTCCCATCCTCCAACAGCACCTTTTCTCTTACTTCATACCCTGCAAAAGGAAGAGGAGGTAGGGAGGAGCTACAAACTCATAAAGAATCGAATTCATGAAAGAGAAGCCTGGGAGAGCGGAGAGAGGGCCCATTGTGCAAGGATATGCAGAGTGATGCTCCTTCAATCTAATCCCCCTCACCACAGTGTTTAAGCACCTGGCCACAGTATTATAACCGCCTTTGTATCAAGGGAGATTACTGAATGTTCAGGCTAAGATGGAAGATTATGAGGTTTTGGAATGTTATTCTGATGTTGATGTGTTCCTGTTTTAAAGTATGGCTTCTTGATTTACACCTACAAATGGGTACAATCAAAGGGCTCTTCCAGACTGGTCTAAAGAAGTGTGTTTTTGCAGTGTAGCTCTTTGGCTTTTGCTGGTTTTTGTCACCTCTGCATCCACTTGTTCTATGCCAGTGTGCCCTTTTTTGCTGGACAGGAGAAGAGAAGCATTGGATATCTCAACAAAAAAACCCAAAAATGACACAACCAATATTGCATCATCCAGGAACCTCTCAACATATTCACCTTGTGCGAAGGAGCTCATAGTTCACATGAAATGTTTGCTTAATTGGATGAGGTGGAAGGCCTAAACAATGACTTACTTTTTGGCATGGGCACCAATACATCTAGCTGCTTCTGTGAAAGGTGGGGCCAGATGGTCAGAATCTCCTTTTGGAGCTCTGAGTCTAGCTGCTGCCAATCTGCACCACCTGAAAGAAAGCAGATCAAAAGGAATTGGGGAGAGGGGAAGAATGGTTCATTTATCCCGGCTGCATAATAACATATGAAGAACAAATTATGCTGAGCCAAACCATCTTCATTGTTGACACTCTTCAGGATTCTTCAGGATGTCAGGCAAGGCTCTTTCCTAGCCCTGTGTGTGTATGTGCCTTTAAGTCACCTGTCAACTTATGGTGACCCCATAAATTTCATAGTGTTTTCTTAGGCACTCACAGGTGGTTTTGCCAGTTTCTTTGTCTGAAATATAGCTTATAGCACCTGGTATTAATTGGTGATCTCCAATCAAAGTACTATCCAGGGCTGAGCCTGCTCAGTTTTCAAGATCAGACAGGATGTGATGCATTTAGGTTTTTAGGAGTTGACATATCCTAGCCTTACCTGGGGCTTTCCATATGAAACAGGTGCTCTATCATTGAGACAGGTGCTCTGACAAGAAGCTTAAGGAGATGACCATGAAGATTACACTTTTTTACTTTTATAGCAATCCAACTGCCCAGGAAAGCAAACTGGGGTGTGTGACTTGGCATGTGACTTGCCAAAAGGCCACAAAATGAACCTCCAGACCAAAGAAAAATGTGAACCATAGCATACCCAGCCTAAACTTAACACTCTGTTCACTGCAACACATTGTTCAGTAGGAGGAAAGACATAACAAATGGGAAAGATTCAGTTTTGACTAATGGGTTTCCAGCAATGCATTAATAGGGGCAACTATGTCTTTTAAACTGGTAAGTGTACGGTGTCTTTGAAACTCACTGTGATAGTAGGTTAAGCTTCTGCTTTTCTCCTAAGTCTAGAACTGAAAAAAAGATATATAGGGTAATGGATTGCTTCTATTGTCGCACTGAGCTTTGGAGGGGACTAGAAATAATACAAGTTTTTGTGGAGGCCAAGTTAAGAAATAACATCAGAGAAGTCTAACTGAGCTGAAACCCTTGTGTCTTTCCCATCAAGAATCATGTGATGTGATGAAATGTTCACATTCCAGATTAAGGCCTAAATCCAATTACTAGCTGCAACTAAATTAGATCCATCAATCAATCGCTTATGTAAATCTCACTGATTCGATGGTTCTACTCTAGTTAGAACTGCCAACTGAATTTAGGCCCAAGATATTTTTTTTAAACATGCATGTAAATTCTACATGATAAAACAAGTTTCAAATCCACTAATTCTTTCACAGCTGCAGTTCAAATTGCTGAGAGGCAAATTTTATTTGAGATGGTATTACAGGAAAGTGTTGTACCAAATCTAATTTTCCCTTCAGACCTTGCAAAGAACTTTCAAAAGTATTTTCTTTGTTGTTGTCATTAAAGACCCTAGTCCTACTCCATCCTACACAAGCCTTCTGTTATCCCCTTTTCATTCTGGTTGCTCCATTCAGATGCTGATCCTAAGTCTATCCCATACAGACCTGCTGTTGTCCCATTTCTCTTCTCTCTTTCTGTGTAAATAAGACTGCAGGACAATCTAATATTGATAAGAATGGAAAAGCTGTGCACAAAGTGAAGTTTTTGCTTATATTGAAAGCATTCTTTCTGCATTCACAGTAGGCTCTTCACCCATCTTTTATATATTGCTTTTAAAAACTGGTGATACAAATGCATTTGCTGACAAGATGACTGCTGTATCAGCAAGTGAGTCTTGTAAATGCACTTTGTACATCAGAGGAACTGTTTAACTTTATTTTTCTGAAGACATATATATCTGTAGACACAAACATAAAAAACGCCCACAGATACTAGTATGTATATACATATTTCATGCTTCATAGTTTGCTCTGAATATGAGAGTGGGTGTGTCAATGATGTCACGCACACTAGGCAATAGTTACCTATAAGAGATATAATATAATCAGCATAGAAAAGGTTTTGACATTCATGCTGAACACCCACAGGACTGATTTATAACTGCCTTTCTCTGGAAAGTAGATGTACTATAAAGGAAGCAAAGATATCCTAAAGGTCTGACACTGTTAAACCGCAGTGCTGCCTTCATTCAAATTATTCAGACGCATGAAGGTTACTGGGCGTTGTATGATTCTAAACCACCAGGAGTATTTATTCTTCTCATTAAACATTCAGGTTTTTCAACAATCCAGATATTTGCAAATTTCTTAACTGGCAAGTACTTTGGCCTTTCTGCATCATTTTTGCCTCCTCTGCTCTAAATTGCTGTTTTACCTTTTGCAATTTTAATATCCAGAGCTGTTCGGATCAGTGCCATCAGGGTGGAAGTGAAATGGACTGTGTTGTCCTCAGCCACAGGCATATTCATCAGAACCAATCTCTGCACAAGAGAATGAGGGTCAGGGAGGGGAAGCAGGCAAAAACAATATCAAAACATGTATCAGGGGACATGAGGAAAAATGTTTAGAATGCATAAGACAGCATAGCCAAAAAGGAGGGCAAGGATCGCCCCCTCCGTCCTCCCAATTCACATCACATTCCCCCTTCCACAAGCTGGCTTTCTTGTTATCTTTTGTCATTTTAGTCACTTTGCCAAGAATACACGTCTTTTTACTGACTTATAAGGAGAGACGGCCCCAGGGGACTTCTGCATCACTGATATAGAGCCATTTTGTTTTTGTTTGTTTCAGTTTTATTGCATCTGGAAATGGTTGGTTTCTACTCAGATTCAGGGCTCTTTTAACCTATTTCCCAGCAACATCCTGGCGCCCCCTTTTTGAGTTTTTTTGTTAAAGTTTACATTTGGCAGCACATGATTGCCCATGCAATGATTCCAACTTATCTGAGGTTGAAGAAGTGGGAGAGAAAGTACAAATGAAGAGAAACCAATGACCAAGGCAGGAGTGGGTGGTTCATGCTCCTTTTCCCCCAGAAGGGGAAACTGAAATGGCCAAATCCACTTCTCAGAGAGTATACGTTGCTTTGCACATTCTTATGCTACCCACCACTATTGTACCTACCACCTTTATTCTGCGAACTTTCAGAAGCACCACATGCTCAGAATTATTGGGCAAGATCTAGGCCCAATCAGGGTTCCATGTGCATTTGCAGGAACTAAAAGAACTACGTGATTCTGAAAACATGTAGTGTGGAGTGCAAGTAAGAGCTGTCATGAATGAAAATGAACAGAACCCAACATTGGATAAATCCTGAATAAGGTCATAGACTGCCAATCCTGCACAACTATGTGGAAGGCTATCGTTCAGCAGTCGTTTTTTATAGTATTCAAACTAAAAAGTCCAAGACTTGCATTTCTGAAGTTTTGGCTGCAGCCTTGTAACAGAAAAGACATAAGCCCTTTCCACAGGATGGTGGCGTCCTGGAATGGGGATGAGGGGGAACAGCAATGATGCTTTCGCGTGACGTCATCGTGGTCCCGCCTTTCTTGAGTCACCAGGTGGCACAGTTGCGGGGTATATCATTGGTGGAGAAACTCTGTTAGCGACCCCAATTGCATGAGCCTTCCATTGCTGCTGGCCATGCAGAAGGGCCAGAAGCACGCGCTTCCTTCTCCACTGCAGCATGGGAATAAAGCCAGCTGTAGTGCAGAAGGAAGGGAGTATCCCTTGCACTCCCTTCCACAGGCAGCTGGTCACATGCAGAAAGCAGCACTGGAGGCATGATCCCATCACGGCAGAAGCACTGCTGGGATTGCAACGGGACAATGAGTGAGAGCATCATCCTGCCTTAAAGGCCTTAGGCTCCCAGTCTTTCTAGAACTGAGCACCACATATTCTCCTACTCACTCACAGCTACATTTCATGCCATATGTACCAAGAACCTGGTCTGCAGATTCCAGCTTGGAAGATTTCAACTTAATAATCATGTCACACTCCTTTTACAGGAAGTGACTTCACCTTTTCATCCTCACATGTGCATTAGTCAAAGAGGGTCTGAGTTGCATGTTCTTTAGAGTGTCTTCTCAATAATTTCTCCATGTACTTGCCAGGCAGTTATGGACACTAAAGAACTCCTGTTTAAAACTGTAAAAAAATTAGATTTTTTAATGGATCAATACTGTTTTTAGAAGTGCTGCTTAATTATTGCAACATTTCAAGTCTTTATCAGGCAGAAGACTTTCAGATAATGTATAGTTCAGTTTCAAGCCTTGCATTGTTCAGTAGGAATTATTGCAAGATACTTCCATAGGGCTGCAACCTACATGAATGTTTATAAAGCAGGTGTCTTTATACTGATACAGACAGCTGGCCTTCTAGCCTAGTAATGTCTGCTTTACATTGCAGTAGCATTCCATGGCCTCAGGGAGGAAGAATTTCCAGCCCTTCTCCCTAGGAGCATTTTAATTGGAGTTTTTAAACGAACCCTGTGATTTTGTGGAAAGAAAACATTTGCTCTGCCTCCATACAAAAGTCCCCAGAACCTTGTTGTGCTTCCCTTAACCTTTGGAACCATTATGATTCAATAACTGTACTTTACCACAAACCAAGTTAAAAATTCCCTGTAAGTGTCTAATATATGGGTGAGCAAAGTGTGGCCTCTGGGCTGTATGTAACTCACAGTGCCATTCCTGTGGCTCCCAGGGACCAACATTTTTAATTTTAAAAAATTATTTATTTATTTTGTTTATTACTTTTGTTCTAAAATGTTATCTGAGAATGTAGAGGACATTTCCACCATATTAGGATGCTCCTTGGCCCTCCTAGGAGGAAAAAGAAGGTTTTTTTCCCCAAACATTTTTTGCCCCCAAATGCCCTCTTATGGGGCATGGGGGCATTTCTTCCTTTTTTTTTTTGGCTATATAGGCCCTGAAGAAGCTGTTTTTGAAAAGTGATGTGAACAGAAAGTGACTTCTGCTGGCTTCCTGTTGTTTTAAAAAAGGTCTCTCCTAGGCCTAAAATGGCTCAGGAAGGCCTTAAAACATCGTGAAAATGCCCCCTACAGAAGAAACAAACAAAACCTATTTATTTATTTATTGCAGAGGTGGGTGCAGTGGGAGGGTGCAGCTCTCCAAATCTCTTGGGGGACCAACTAAGTCCCTAGTCTTACACAGTTGTCCCCCCAGGTCTAGTCTTAATGCCTACTTCTCTGTTAAATTACAGATATGGTCACTCCGTGTTTTGAAACTGTACTAAACATGGTTTTTGTGTTTCCTCTACTGAAAATTTACCACCTTGACATCCTAACTACTGACTACCACACATTCCTCTCCTGTAATGGCAATGCTCCCATTCCAAATTAGCAGTGAGCAGTGATTATGAAACACTTAACATGTGAACACAGTTTGCCTTAAAAACAAATAATCCTGGGAAGTCTCAGGCATCTTACTTGTTGGTAAGATCTCCCAACCACCCCTCTGTCCCATGATTATGCCTTTCCCATTTCTTGCTGATCAGTAGCCCGTAAAGGAAAGAAGGGTTGTTCTACCTTATAAGCAACTTTGGAGGGACATCTCTTGCCGAGGCCTAGTGGTGGGGACATGAGAGTCAGCATTTCATACATCTCAGTGTAATGGATGCGGCCACTGCTCATGGAGGGGAAAGAGGACAAAGGAAATGGGAGGGGGGAGATGCAGAGAGACGAAAGAAGAAAAAGGCATTCCCAGAGACCCAAACCCCCAAATGAAATAGAATATAGGGAACAGAAGAGAGAAAACAAAACAAAAAACAGACAAAACAGGAAAAGAACAGGAAACCCATTAATCAATGCAAATCATACAAGGCAGCCTGTGCTGATGTCGATTTATAGCACGCCTCACACAGACCCAGGAATGCCACCAGTATGAATTGCCTGCCTTTCCATATCTCTGGTGATGCCTTCCATGTCCAGTTCTTCCTTCAGCCTGTCACCATTACTCCAGATACTTCCCAGGGCTGTGTGCAAGTGGTATAAATCAAGATTCACAACACTTCAACAAGGGGTTATTCAGGATATGGTAGTGCACGCCTCAATGAATTAGCAGAACCAGAGCTGTTCTTTCAGCTCTTGTGGCTTTTTTCTTTCTCCACTAAGTCCTGCAATTCATCTTGCCACATAACCCATGGCTGAAGTGGCAGGTACATCCCTCTCTGGTAAAGTCTATGCAATCAGAAAGTAGTGTCTTGCATAGGAGGGCAGTGAACCAGGACAACTTGTCAAAGGAATGTGTCCCTTTACTTCCATCCAGCTCTAGGATGGAGTACTTTTCCACCATGCACTGGTGCAAAGACATGCTCCGTGGCTAAGAAAACAAAAGCAAGAAGAAAATTCTACATGCCATGCTCCCTTCTTCCCCGCTCCCTCTCCCGGTTCTTTGATACATGCAACTTCAGGTTCCACCTGGTAGGAGTTTAAAGAGTCTTGGCAGAGGCAGCTGTTTGGCCTTCTGAGGATCAAGGTTCATTTGAGCTCCCATATTTGAAAGCGACAGTTAACAGTGACTCGTCTAGAAGGCATTCTCTGTCTTGTGAGTCTCTCATCATGCTAGGCTATACCATACTCAGTTTTTAATTTATTAAAAGGAAACAGGACTCAAATCTCATAGAAAGCTACATCTCCTGATCTCTAGGACCTCCAATTTGAATCCTAAATCTGGTCACATGAATGGGGATTAGTAGGAAGGAAGAATATAGACTTTGCTCCCAATTCCCATCAGCGGCAATTTGGCAATTTCTCTTGCCAGCATATCGGTGATAGAAAAAGGCAGCTGTAGGCCATGCTTCCAGACCCTTAAAAAAGTTGTCCAATATGGAAGCAGTTGTCTGATATAATGAAACAGAACACAGAAATAAACATTGCCTATGTTGACAAAGGGATTTCTCACTTCTTCCCAGGTGAGAGACACTAAGGTTAACAAGTAGCCTTGCCTGTTACTTGTTAAGGCAGTTCTTCAAACTTGTTCTAACAGCCCTCAGCTTATTTCTGAACAAGATGAACATTGAAGACAACACTGTTAAAACACTGGGCCAGTGCTCTTTTAGTTGTTAAGAACAACAAATACATTAAATGCTTGGAAAAGCCTTTTAGGGAGAAGGAGATGCAAAATAAGTAAAGTCTCATTAATTCAGGTTGCCACTATTCCCCTACCTTGTTTTGGGTAATATGCTTAACTATTTTATATGGTTTTCATTCAGTTTCACCAAATTGTACACTTTCTTCCATTTTAAACATTCATTTATGTAAAATCCCCACATGCTCCTCCTGCCAGATGAAACTAAAAAAAGACTCACATAGCATTAAAGCTGTTTTATGCAAACTTTTCCATAAGAAGGAATCCTCACTAGCCGATATGTTTTTATCCTAGGATAGTCATGTCCTTAAAATTGTCTTTGTAAAACTTTCAGCTCCAAAGTAAAACAAACATGTTTGGACGCTATTTATTTCTTTTCTCTCCTGTTTTAACTTGAGTTCTTGCAGTGAAACATTTCAAAATGGGAATTATATATCATTTTGTGGTAAGCAATGAAGCAAATCATAGTTCTGAGATCTTGCAGTGAAATCTTGTGTAAAAGAGAAGGAAAAATGAGAAAAACAAAATGCTACTGTGGAACAAATAAATGCAACAATGAGGAGAAACTGAAATGGTTCTTTCAATCTTTACAATCACAGAAAAATGATGCAAATTTGGATGAAAGTTGGTTTCTATCCATTCCTCGGTAATAATTTGGCACAGCGCCAGTACTAACTCTACATAGGAAACATTTAAAAAGTAATTACCAATTTGCAAAACAATCTTTTAATGTTTGGCCCAAGAATGAAAACTGTTAGGTTTCACAAGACTTTCTGGCCAATCTAAACACAGTTGTTCATGAGTAAGGATGCTGGGAAACATTACTGGGAAAAACAACTACCAGTACATAAGAATTGCATCTGCTCATGGCTTGCTGCGTGATGGAATAATGCTCTGTTGCTGCTGAGAAGTAGGGACAGAAGCCACGTGTTTTCTAGTATCATTACATGATATTAGAAAGGCACCTCTGTAAACTATCTACAATGTTATCACTTCTGCCTATGGTGTCTACATGGATTACATGAATGCACTTCAGAAAGGCAATGCTTGATTTGTTTTGGCTACACAAAGTTTACATGTATTTGTCAGTTACCTAGAAGAGAAAGATGGAAAAGCAATGTGGGCTGTGGTGAATCTTTGGACAGAGAAGTGAAGGTCAGACTATGAAAAAATGACTTTGAACATTACTATTGTGAAATGCAATTATCAAGCAGTATACTGCCCCCTGTGCTACAATGTCTGTTTTTCTCCTCAAAGATCAGATTTCACAGATTATCCTGGCAATCATAATTTTATCCTGCAAGTATAAAGAGGAAATACTGAGAAACAGAGGCTTATTCATGAGGAAAGTTATAGTTGATTTCAGAAAGAAATGCAGGAACTACAATATGGCTTTGATTGGAGCCTTCTTCACAAATTTAACATACCTAAATGGCATGCCAGTGAACTGAAGGTACTATATTACAGTCATCTTCAGACTCAGAAAACAATAGTGAAGAGGACTTATTGGGAAACAGAGACCTGTGAAGTAGCAAAGAATTACTGGCAGGTTTATTCTCCACAGTCCCCTTTTACATGGTGAAATAACATTACAGAGAACTATTTTTATTTGACAAAATTTGGTAATCACTGGCCACAGATATAACTGTTAGTATTTTGTATGGGGCAGCTGTTTTCTGTAGTAGCAGAAGGATATAATGCCTGTGGGCTGCTTCTTCCACTTGCTCCAACAGACAGGAAGCTAAACCAGTGAGATTTCCCTGATGTGTGAGGGCAACCTCTGCAAATTCAATTGTTTGAAATAGTTTCAGAAATGTGTCCAATGGGAAGAGCAATGGAACAACTACCCCAACAGGTGGGGGTGGCAGAGAAGAGAGGGACAGCTTTGTAAATTGTGTTTCACTCAGAAGTTAGAAAAACCCAAAAACCTCATGTCCTCCAGAGGTACCCAAGTACCACAGGAAGAGCAATATATCCTCCTGCCACTACAGAAAACAATTGTACCACAGGAGAACTTATAATCACTCTTTCTGAAGTGGAGGACATCTTTCTAGAGGGCTAAACCAAAGCTAGCAGATGAATACAGATGGGTGGGAGCAGTGGGAAAATACCCAGAATACAATTTCTTTTAATGGCTAGCCATACATTGCAGGATACATCTGACAAACATGGACTTCCCTGAAACTAAGCCCTGAAACTAAAGCCTAAATAAGGAAGAAACTATATTTCAAGTGGCTCACCTATTAATATCCAGTAAGGGAGCCCTGGTTGCAAAAGCAGCTAAGGTGGCTATACTCCCAGTGGAGTGAGTTGTACCCCACCCCCTGGCAATGGTAGACCAGGGCTTTCCTACCAGAGCACAGTGTAATCTTTGATCCAGCAAGCCACTATATCCTTTGACACCTGTTGACCCAGCGTGTAAAGCTGAAAAGAGATAAAGGCCCTTTCCGCACCAGGAAGTTAAAACAGGCCAAGGCGTCCTGTCATGGAGGTCGTCTGCACCTTGGATCAGACTAGGTTCGGACTATTTACCTTAGTTCCGCACCTTAGTCTGATCAAGACGCCCCCAATGGTCCTCCAGCGTGCGAAGTGAAGACCAGAAAAATCCGGTCTTTCAATCTTCTGGAGCGCGCCATTGTGTTCCTCTTCACTTGTGCAGATGCGCAGGCTCGCACCAACGCAAGGCTGCAATCAGCGGAGGGCGGGCTGTGGGCATGGCCAGCATCAGCGTTTGGTATGGACCCATGAAGAACAGGAAGCTGCCATTTTGTAAGTTTGAGCAGTGTGGATCTACAGACCTTGCACTGCTCCTATTCACCCTGGACCAAACAGAGGAGCCCTGCAGAAGGGCTTTAGGGAGAGTCTGCATTGCTTTGACCCAAGAAGAACCGGTGAGTAACGGCATGGAGCGATTCACTCGCCTCGTGTGGAAAGGGCCAAAGAGAGCCAATGGAGTGGAAATTCTCTGTTGTTGCAGAAACAGCTCAAATGCCCTCCTCACACCCAACTTACACCATTTCTTTTCTAATGACTGTTTTGAATTCAGGCAACAGGAAAGCATTTTTGTTCACTATGAATAAGAAGGCCAGAATCAATTCCAGTGAGTTTGGATGGAATGTACACAACCCAGCGTAGAAGACATATCTATATACTACTCGAAGTTCCAGTACGGAATCATCTCTTTAAAAATGGGAAATGTGGCTGATCTGTGAGGTACTTGCCCCTCGTGCCCTTGAAAACCAAAGGAAAAAGCCAAAATATGTTTCCTTGGAGTACTGAGACAGAAACTCTTCCTCAGACCATCCTGAAGAAACAACAGCAATGATGCAATAAACTGTAATGTGGACAAGACTCAAAAATTTTATTGGTGCAATTTTTGCAGGATCCATTAGGATAGCAGTCACCTTTTTTGAATATTCCCTGCCCTTAAATGCCATCTGCTCAATAGCCAGCCAGTGAAGCTGGCAGCCATTACAGACCACAGTGCCTTTGACAGGGAGAACTGGTCTGATTGATAACTAACAATGATCTAGGAAGAGAACCATGTCCTCCTAGGTCATCAGGATGCATTTAAAATGACCCAACCAAATCTTCACCATCTTGCCTAGCAAGAGAAGAGGGGAAGGAAAAGACATGCTAGAGACATATAAGCCACAGGATTCTCCACATGTTGAGGTTTTCCAGCCCCTCTATGATGAAGCACAAGAAAAACTGGCATTTTTGTTCAAAAAGAGGCAATCAGTTGGTCTATGATCATGTGAAACACCTCCGGGGCAGATATAATTCTGTGTTGTCTCCATCTGTCCTGGTCAACCAATTCACTTCTGTGTTCAGAATCCCTGAATATTTTCTGCTTCTAGGGAGAATAGTTTGATTTCCACTCAAGATATTATAGGATTGCCATCATCAACTGTGAGCACACACCCAAACGTGCTTACGTGAGCCTTTGTGACCACATTGTCAGTGTAGATTAAGAATGATTGACTACAAATTCTGTGATGAGAACACCTGTAGTGCCAACCTGACTGCCTTCAACTCCAGCTCATTTACAGTAGAAGATGCTTCTCTGATCTCCATTAGCTCCTTTGCCATCTGGGCACCACAACATGCCCTCCCCATCCCATGAAACTTGCATGGGTGGTGATCTGGGTCTTTGGGGTTTTTTTGGAACTGTTTTCCTTCTAGGAATATCTTTGAGAACCTCCATTTTAAAGAAAAGAGGGAATTCTGATCTTTAGATGATGTCTTTCTGGTGAGGTAGAAGGAGCCACTGAAGATATCAGAAATGAAAAGAATTTTAAGCCTGTCTATGAGATATAAAGGACCACTAGTACTGTCAACCTAATTTTCTCTATGCTCTCTGAAGAAAAAGAGACTGCACCACTCATGGTGTATATTACCACAACTACATATTAGATGGCAGTGGAAGAGAGTAAATGATTGTTTCTTCTACAGACAAGGAAACCATGACTGATCAAGAATTGGTTGAAGGTCTCTGCAACCCTCCTCTCAAGAAGTGGAATGGATTAATAGGCGGACCAGGTATATATACCTGCCATTTGCAAATGTGTGCCACAAGAGACACCACTGTTTTTGTAAATATCTGGGAGGAAGCGAACAAGTGAAATGAGCAGATAACATCCACACAAAATGCATGGGACTTTGATGTTAGGCTTGTTTACTGCTGAATTATTTTTTCCAGAGAAACTGCATCTGCTAAAACCTTGGCTGTGATGCTGCCTAGGTTTTCAGTGCTTGTCATGCCACTGCAATTGATGAAGTACAAGTGCCCAAAGATTTACAAGGCTTCCTTAAGGCAGATTCCATATGCTTATCTTCCTTTATTTTTAGTGTGTGCCCTCCCTGTCTTTGGTATGAAGTAAAAATAAGATCAGGGCATACACTGGAGCATGTAGCAGGGCACCTAGAGCAATCACAACATATTTTAGAAGGATTTTTTTTTTTTAAATGACCCAGGAATTACTGAGAAAAAGGCATCAGACTTTTCCCATTCCTCCTTGAGAATGTCCATTAAACTGTTGAGGAAATTAATCTTAGAGGTAGTGCCTTTTTGCCGACCTTATTGGACCACTATGTTAAATCAGGGTCTGCAGCACTGACAGGTTGAGCAAGACTTTGGTTGCTTTGCAAAACAATATATGAAAATTATTTGGTTTAAGAGTCTGACTAAAGCATTATCCTGAGTCAGTGAAGTCCCTTCTCCTTGGCATTGAACAACTTTGTTTTATTGCCCTCTTCCCTGTCAGAGTGGAGGCAAGAGATTGAGAAATCTCCCTCCAAAGATCTAATAGAGGGAGAGGGGGGCTCAGCCAAAGCTATTTTGGCATCTGGAGCTTTGTCTTCACTGGTTCTTAGGGGCAGGGGGCTGTGGACCTTTTGGATTCTAAATGGCAAATTTCATGGTCTTTGCACTGTCTCTCATGGTGAGCCCCAAATAGCATCCACAAGATGCTGATTTTGGCTGGCAACTTCCCTCTTCTGCTGCCACAGCAGATATGAATCCAAAGAATGGAGAGGAGGGGGATGAGAACAAGGTCTTGCTGGGCTTAGAAATGGATGGGGCGACCACTGAAGGAAAAATCCTAGATTGTAACTGTACCCTTTCTGCTAGTATTTAATTTAACAGAGTCTTCCTGTTCTCTCCTGCTCCCAAATCCTGATTGGAGCTCTTCATCAGTTGCAATCAGCACCTGAACCCAACAAGCAAACTCAGGGTGACCATCTGTGTTTGGTGTGTGTGTGTGTGTGTATAGAATCTGGGGTCTCTTTTTGTAATCAATTCTTTAGACATCAGTACCTATCACCATCCCCACTTTCTCATAAAGGCTGGAAGACAAGAGGAGAAAGGATAAATAATAAGAGAAATAAGTGAAGAAAGTTTTTCATTTTCAGAAAGAACAAAAAAAGTTGGAAAGAAAGAGCAGAAACTGAGGAATTAAGGTAAGTGACTGTGAAACAAAAGAATCAACAAAACACAAAAAAACCAATGACCTGTCTGTAGCTTGAGCAGGAAATGCAGTAGATTTACAGTGGTTTCCTTCTCACATTAGCAGTTCCTCATGCAGCTCTCTTTGGTTTAATTTTCTGACTGTGAGAGCGAATGGGAACAGTAACCCACTAAAAGAAGGCCCTCCACTACAGGAAAAATAAAAACTCTCATGATTAAAAAGATGTATTTTGCATATGCAACATCCATCTTATATCAGACAATATTAAGTTGTTCCAATATATTCAGTATAACATCATACACCGTAACTTAATGTCACTGGTAAGACAATCATTGGTGGAAATCAAAAACTTTAGGAAGTCTACACAGTAGTTGGAGAATTTATTCTTCTTATCTTATTACTGGTACCATTTGCAGAACTTTGATAGAAACCACTTGGAACAGGTTTCAGGAATGAATGCTGAAGCTGGCATAAAGGTAGAGTGTGAGTGTGAGATTCTTCTATTCATTAGAGATCCTGGTTCTCTTACAGAATTGGCAATATAATTTCACAGCATATGTGTATGGGGATTATAATTTCCCATTCTGAAATTTCCAGAACTACAAAGGATGGAACAATTTTGATGGAACAATTTTCATCCTAGCCTAACCAATAGTTCAGTCTGGTATGTGACTGAAATCAGTAACTGGAGGAAGGAGGAAAACATATTAAATATATTTGATAATATTAAAACTGGATTAAAAATAAGAATTTAATTAGAGTTTATATGTGTAGGAATGGGAAACAAACATATCCCTAATGGCTTATTTTTTTCAAATGAAGAGCCATCTCTTTTAGTGGGGCCTAGTTCATTCATTCTAGGGAACCATAATGAAAACTAATTTGTAGTTTAGGTTGTGAGCTCAAACATCTTCCACACATCTTCCTGGCTATAACAGCTGCTGGTTCTGAGAAGATTTGGATCTCTTTAAACTCGAGGGAAAACAATGCCAAGTTCCCTGGTGAAGTGCAGTGGTGGCAGCGCAGGGGAAAGAGGGTTTAACAGGATGTCCCTATTGCCGGGCTGTGGCTGGGGATTGGGAGGCAAACCTTGCAAGCCACCCTGTAGGGGCAGTTCTCTCCCAGGCCCAGAGGAGGCGAGATCACCCGTACTAATTTGTACATATCTTTATACAGGATCCTGCCACTGGAAAGAAAGCACAGGCGGGTTAATAGGGCTACTCAGGAAATGGGAAAGAGGAATCAAGTGCACAACTGGTAGCACCAGAAATGTCCATTTTTTCCTTCTGTCTCTAGGTAGGAAAATGTTCAAAACAATCAACTCCTGTGAAAATATAGGTACCATCTTCTCCACTCCATTTGTTCCCACTTGGATAGAATACCTGGTCACTGTCAAGACATGCTATGCAGAAGCATAGTACTGCACTTGCTAACAAAAAGCCTATGAAGAGGTTAAAAATGTCCTGATCTGAGGCAGTGATAAGATACCATCTAATACCTACTTGCTGCCTAGGGTCCAACTTAAACAGTTCTTCACTCACCTAACAAGATTGATTCCAGGAAAAGTCAGGAAGTGGTTTTGCACAATCAGCAATTTAAAGAAAGCCAATACCCTTTAATCTGCTGCTGTGAAGTTGAAGTGCTAGATTTATTTAATTTCAGTATTTTTTTAAATGTTCAAAGCTGTACAGTGTTAAAGACAAAAGTACAGAACCCAAGCTTGCTCACCTCCACTCCAGGAGTGTTAGAAAATGTGAGGTATTAAAGGAAAAAGCTACAGTAATGACATTCCATGATTCCTAATTCTGGATAATGAGACTCAAACTTATCAGTACATGGGAAATCTATTTCATGAAAATGTTGAGGGTGCTGCAAGGTATCTGCCAGAAAAAAAACTGAACTGCTTTGTTGATGTATGCAAAAAAGAAGAGATGGTAGTGTGGAAAACTAGTGATAGCCTGACCTGGAACTACAGCATTGTTACATCAAAATGCAATCCTTTGTTGGGCAGTTGAAACAACATGATTCAGACATCTTTCCTTTACAGTTTGAATTTATCACAATCTTATGTCATTATCTCATGCAGACCTCAGAAATATGTAACATTTGTGCAAATCTGAGAATTGAAATGCACTGTCAGGACAACCTATGTCTGGCCACTTTCACTGATATCTAAGAGGCTTTTCGCACCTTACCCGTTCACACTACTGGGGAGGGCGTCTCGCGCGAAAAGCCTTATCCAGAACGCTGCCGCTTCCCTGCTCCTTTGTCCTGCAGGTCGCTTCCTCATAGCGCGACTGTTGCGCTAGCGCCCCGCCCCTTCCTTCCGCAGTGCAGTCTGGGAGCTGTAGGCTGCACTGGGGGAGGAAGCATGACCGGCCCGGCTCGTTCGGTGCACCGCACGCAGGTAAGTGTGTGAGGGCCCCGCGAGTATTGCGCAACAGCACAGTATTTAGAGCCGAAAATAAGAAAATGCGCTCGCATCCCACTTTAGCCTCCTGAGTGTCACGTGAATGGGAGTGCGTCATACAGACGCTCAAGGAGCCCTCACGCAAAAAAAAACCAAAACAAAAAACTGTGTGTGAAAAGGGCCTAAAACTTCAGGCTGGAGATCACATCTATTACCTGATATCCATATGAAAACAGGTAACTTAAAAAGTAGCACAATTGTCAGCATGAATTCTAGTCTCCCTGCATCTGTGATGTGCTACTTTTCTATGTGTAGATATGTAACTATTGGTATCTATGCTTACAGATTCCATCTTGCCCTGTTATCTGATAGAACCCAGCCAATGAAGCTGTGGTGACAGATTTACTGGAGTATGGAGCTATCAGTCACTATCAAGATGGCTAGATATCACCTCTGCTATCAGAGGCAGTACGCCTTTATAGATAAATTCCTGGGGAACATAAGACAGAAGGTACACTCATGCCCTTCTAGAGAATTTCTTACAGGCACTTATGTGAATAGAATGCAGGACTAGATAAGCCTTTTAGTGTGACCCAACATGGCTCATATGTTCTTATTCTCCTATTTCAGTTTTAATTCCAAATGTGATATTCAATCCCAGCTCTTCTTTCTAATCTAAGTTTTCCTTGCATTCAAGGTCTGTCTTACATCACTTCAAATGAAGAAAAAAATCCTGTCTGGTTGAAAAAGCATGAAAAGTCATATTACAAACTAGTAGCATCAGACTGAATGATTTCACACAATTGTATTTCAGGTAGGTAATGGTAGATTCTGTCCAGTTGTGAAATTCCCAAATTGCAAGAACTTTAGAGGTGATCCATCTGTTTTCTAAACTGTGAACAATTACCAGTATTCTAAAAGGACCTCATGCCTGACAGAACTGAAGAAAGACTTGAAGAACAAAAAGTGTTCAAGCTATCTGATTTCAGACCCCATAAAAGCCTGCTTATGATGTCACACTAGTGGCAGTGCTACTTCAGGATAAGCACCATCACATCAGAATACTGGAGTTAGACATACACATTGAAATTCTCATGGGGGGAACATAGTAAAAATCTGCCTCTTTGAAATGTTCTAGAAACACCGGGCTAGGAATGGCTGAATATATTGAATAAAACTGTGCCCAAATCCATGAGAACATTATTTCTCAGTAAGTTATACTGAGATAAGTTGCTCTAAAATAGTGTCACTGTCTCTGTACTGCAGATTCACAAACATACGAGAGCAAAAACAAACAAACCAACAAACAGAAAATGAACATCAGGCACACATCTTTAAATTCTACTGTATATGCCCTGCACAGGCTAGTGTACACTATAGCTCTCCAGTGTGTTTAAACAATTAGAAGAGGATGCATAGCTATAATGTTTGTTGCTCTGATATGTAGTAGAGATGATTGCCACAAAAAGTAAGGAACTGCTCTCATTTAAAGAGATTTTCAGAAGCAGTTTGCAAAAACATTACTGTGGAACTCAAATATATGGAAAATATAGAACTTAGATTTTTCTTTAAAAAAAATCCTATTTTTAATCCTTAACTCGAACCAGCTTAGATGCTAAATTGTTTGAATTAGCAAGACTATCTAGCTGTTTCAGAAGAGGGGTGTCATCCAAGCACATTTGGAAGTGTAGGACTGAGAGAAGGTATTTCCATTCTGGCTTGACTTGGACAACTGTATCTAAACCAATTTTTCCAAGTACATAAGAACAGAATGAGCCTACATACCATGCAGCCCTGTCATATTCTGCCCAAATCCGGACAAATTCATCGAGGTGGTGTGGTCCTAAGATGGAGGAATCTCGAGTAAGGTATTCAAAATTGTCCATGATGACAGCCACAAAGAGATTGAGCATCTAGGCATGGAGGTAAGAAGGATAGACAAAGACAAAATAATAAGTAGAGACTGGAGAAAAATGTCAGAAAGATCAATACAGGAAGAAACACACAACCAAGCTATTATGCAACTCCCTGCAGAGCAAAATTCTTTGTCTATGCTGCTTGCTATCTTTGCTGTAAGCTTACAGCTCTTTCGGTAACTAACCACAACAATGACATGATGATATGTTGTACCTTCTCAATCAAATAAGTGAAACTGAGCCAGGAGTTCAAGTACTTTCTTGATTCCATTGCATCTTGTATTCCACTAATCATAGGATGATAGGCCACCATCTACTACATAAAAATCAAAGTTTGTGAGTGATCTTGTTTGTTTGTCTGCGTCAGGCAGGCGAAGACCTCATACGATTGGCTGTGTGAGGCGAGAAGACTTCATATGATTGGCTGCCTGTGAAGATTCTATGGAATTTTGGGGCTCTTGGGCCTCAGGCCAGTTGTTATGGAGACGAGGCTCAGCAGCAAGAAGAAGGGCCATGTCTTCCCTCAGAAATCAAACCTCTGTTATGTTAACAACTCTGAATACAGATTGGATTGAGGACTATGGGGATAGGTTACAGGTACTGGAATAAGCAGTTTGGGGAATTAGAGACACAGGATATCAAATGTGTGTATTTCAACCACGTCTAATTCCTAAGTTAAGGTAAGGTAATTCCTAAGGTATTTTTAACAAGTATTACCTATGAGAAAATAAAATCCCAGGAGAAGACAGTTTGCTGAATTATTAAGAAGAAAATAAAATCCCAGGCAAGCCCAGTAAATATGCTAGTGTGTTAATAAGGCTGGGATGTAGAAGGTTAAGTGTGAACTCACCAAAAAGGAGCAGAAGAAGATGAAGGAGACAAAGTAAACATATGCCAGATCTGTGCCACACTGTTCACTCTCGTTTTGTCCAGATGTTGCTGTGGTGTCTGGCTCGCACCCTTTACCTTCTAGACATGAAAGCATGATCTCCTGCCATGCCTCCCCTGTGGCACTCCTGCAGGCAAAACAAATCCACCTTGCAAGTTTACTGCTTTGTTCAGCAAATCTCCCTTGCAACTGTAATGTCATTTTGTCTAGCATTGTTGTTCAGACAGACTGTGGTTATAAATCCTGTTTCAGACATCACATAGTGTTATCCAAACAGAGCTGATGGTGGTGGTGGTGACGGAGAGGGGTAACTAATCCATGCAAACACAGTTCGTACTGATAGGGAAATTTACCTAATTTATTGAGTTAGTTCCACATTGATGCAATTGGTGAATAATGTAGAAAAACCCCTGTTGAAGCAGGGACGGTCTCTGGGATATGAGATTATTTTAATAGTTCCTTAGTTCCAAAGATGCTGCAAATGAAACTTCTTAATAGTGTTTCTAGTTAATGTCATGCTTATATCAATACAGAATTATTCACTTACCAATTTGATTGTACCCAGTTAAAAAAGAGAGCAAGGGCTGATAAGTAGAATTTCAAATAGACCCAATCAGATTTTGGAGGAGGGGTATACGGAGTGCTACCACTATATCTAATTAGATGTTACATTGTGCATTTTTGCAGGATCACTGATTACCATTTTGGCAAACATTTTCCTAGCTTATGGCTCATGATGTAGCTGGCAACAGAAAGAACAGAACAGACTACTGCTATATTTTGCCCTATTACTTCAGTGAGGATAAACAGCACATTTTTATCCACAAATCCTTTAAGTGCCACCCTTTGTAGGATTTTAACTGACTGCTGAAGGTAGCAATTCTTTACAAATGAAAAAGAATAAAGGAAGGAAGAGGGAGAAAACAGCGGTGAGGCCTGCAAACTGCTGGTGGCTTGGCAAGCTGAACAAAGGAGAAAGCTCATTTACCCAGGGGAGGTGGATGACACTGTTGTCTCTATTACATTGAATCCACTCTGGTTTTCAGTTTGCACTATAAAGCAGATAGCCAAGGTGTTGATCTCCATCCCTAATAGGTTCAAGTGTTGCACAGCTCATTTAAAACCCAAAGTAAAATCCAGAGTGCATCCATTGTCCCATTGACCTTGGAGTCAGTCACCCAGCTCCCCTTGCACTGTATTCTTAGTTTAGCTTTGCAACAAGCTCACAGTTACCCAATGGATCAGTTTCCAAAGGCTTTTGGAAGTCAAACCAGACAGATAGTGGTGTGTTATATATCAAGTCTGATGAATCTTTTCATGACTGCTGAAGTCTAGTTACCTGAAAAGAAGCATGAGAGAACCCAGGAAGCTGCGAAAATTGTTGTGACGGTTTATGTGACTTTCTTCATCTAATTTGATATTCCCAAAAACCTAAAGACAAAGAGAAATTAAAATTCAGAACAGTAGGGTTGATGATGTGAAAATGAAATGAAATGACATATTGGAAAAATAGCAGTTTCTTAGTCCGGCAACTGTGAGGGCTATGAGCAAAGGCAGAGGAACGGAACTCTCTTTTTGTCTCCTTCCTCTAGAGCATGACAATACCTGCAGGGCAAGGGAAACTATTGTAGCTGTTGTAAATGAGATTATAATCTTTCTCCCAAAGACTTGGGCAGTGTGACAGAGGTATGCATATTCATTTTTTGTGTATATATATATATATATGTTATGCATATTCATTTCATTTTTACTCATATCAAATAGGTTTTGTACATTCTGTATCTAAAAACTGTAAATTCTGTAGAACTGGAAAACCATGTGGAATGAAAGAAATGTATGTAAATTTGATTGGTAGTTAACCACTTTTAGCTCTCTCTGGCTGTACCTGGTCCAGGCAAGATCATGGCAACTATATGCCAGATAACATTCCTCATGAAAGGTAAATTAAATTCTCCACTCCTCTTTCTTTAATTTTGCCAGCATGATGAATGGTAGGGGCAGACTATACGTAATACTTCAGTGACATATAAAGAAGTACCAGCAGCAGTGGCAGAGCTTGGAGTGTATGGAGGGGAGGTGGGAGGGGGTGGGGCTATGGCATGAGGGGCATGGCCACTGCGTGTGGGGGTGTGGCTGTGGTGCATGGGGGCGTGGCTGTGGTGCATGGAGGTGTAGCCAGGGCGCGTGGGGGGCAGGACTACAGGCCGGGACGCCCCAGAAACATTGCTGCCCAGAGCGAATTGCCCCCACTGCCCCCACGTCCCTACTCAACTGACCAGCAGAGCCACCTCCACAGCAAAGTGCTATTGAAAGGGGACCATTTGCATCAGAGAAGAGTGTTTAATTCCTTCCCATGAGTCGGTGTTACAGGTAAGTTTCTAGTTACTTTTACTTTTACTCATACGTTACTTTTAAGGGATATTTTCAATGTTCTGTCATGTTCAAAGGATTTTTTCAAGTTTATGCCATTCTCTTATCAATTCTATGACCCTTCTCCAAAGCAAAACAAAACAAAAACAAAAGCAAAATAAACAAAGAAAGTAAATTTAATGTATGGTGAAATAATTACTTGTTTTCATCATTATAACAAATCATGGCAATAGATTACTTTTTCAACACTATAACAAGAAATAAGACAAATTACTTTTAAAAAGTAACTTTTCATTTGTACAAATATAGATGTATAATTTTATGTATTGAAATTTTAATAAATATATATATATAAAGTAACAAAGTAACTTTCCAAACTCTGTTCTCAACATGAAATGTATGTTCTGTCTTCATATCTTGTGAGGCTCTATCTAGTCTCTTGACTTGAGAGGGGTAAGATCAAGGGCATTTCTAAACAGTTGCTTACCTGCATCCCAATGATTGCATAAATGAAGAAGAGCATCGCAATCAGCAGACAGACATAAGGAAGGGCCTGAAAGTGGCAAAGATTGCAAGGGTGCGTTTTATTATAGGGACAACATTTACATACTTTAAATAAGTATACCCTGCTTTCCCTACTTGAAAAGGTAGCTGATACAGTCAAACTGAAAGACATGCAAATAATAATTTCAACATAACAAAACAAGTTTCCTAATAAATGTGGTGGTTTAACTCACTTAATTGAATGGAAGCGCTGAACTGATTGAATTGAATTGAGCTTTGGAAAGCTGACAACTGTTGAGGAAATAAACAAACTTTGGCCCTATCTTTCTCTCATTCTCTCCCAGAATCCCCTTGATGGGCTGGCTTGGAGATAGTGGAAGCTGCAATCTAAAAAGGTACTTTTCCAGGGTCTGGTTAGAATTGCAGCATTGGCACAAGACTAATTCTTCCTTGTACATTACTCCTCTCAGTTTGTGTGCACTAGTTCCAGTTGAAATAGGATTTGTTTTTCTCCCGTAAGGGATTTTGTGACTGACTTTATTTTGTGATAATTTTGTGATGGCTGACACTCTGGATTAGAACATCTGTGTGGAAGAGCATGGAAACTGAATATGTGATGGTTTAATTGTTTCACTAATCTTGAGAAGTAGACAGGAGGTCAAATTTTACCTTGAATGACTGTACAAAAGTCCACAGCAGGATTCGGATGGTGTAACCCTGGCGAAGTAGTTTGATGAGACGGGCAGCTCGAAACAATTTTAGAAAGCTCATGTTGAAGCTACTGGTATTTACCAGCTTATGTAAAAAAAATAAAAATATGAGAAACGGAGAGAGGGGGAGAGAGAGAGGAAGGAAGGAGAGAACAGTTAAAGCAAGAAAAAAATACTCTTATCCCCATGCTTTGAACTCTCACAATGGACAAAGAAGGAGGATGGAAATGAGCTTCACCTTGCTATCCGTCAAGATAATCTCTGTAATACTACCAATTACAGTGATGAAATCAAAAATGTTCCAGGTGTCACGGAAATAATTCTGTAAGAAGATGTGGAGGGAGAGGGAGAAAGGTGTAGATTAAACCATATTGTAAACATCCAAATAATAACAACATGCTGTAAAAAAAAAAAAAGCTGCACCTACAACTACTATATCTGGGTATACATGCGTGGGACAGCCTATGTTCTAACCAGGTCCAATTCACTATTACAGAATTAGATGTATGGCTCCATACATGTTCATGGCAAAGGTGTCTCTTTAATACTTGGCAATTGACTTCAGGGAATCCTTGGTTGTCACACAAGGCACACAGGGAATAGGGGCAAGCACCATGTTCACATTAAAATCTAAGGGCTAAGATAGAAATGCTATCCGTTGTTTGCCAAGAAGCACAGTGGAATTAAGACAAGGCTGGCATTTTTACCCATGTCTCATAGATCCAAGGTGGAAAACTTTGTTTATGAGGGCACAGTCACATACAACTGCATTAATCATCATCATGATCATAATAATCATCACTACTACCTTTTAACATTGTTTTGCCAGAACTGGTCCATCTATAGACCCATTCATCTCAAATTTGTTTGAGCTTTGCTTTCCAGAAGGAATCCAATGATTAATCATGTTTGCCAGTACATTGGATCATAGATATATATGTTTGTTTGTTTTCTACTGGACACCTGATATGTATCACTGCAGATATTAAATATTCATGGAGCAAAACAGTTGCCAGATTTGTTGTCTCTTTTCTCTAACCTACTGAGAATGTGCACATGGCAGAGACATGATCTGACTCAGTAAGGCATTACAAACTAGATTTCCTATGATCAGGAAGTTAACATCAGATCCAAAATGCTCTGTAACTTACCAGAAAGCCAAAGGCTATAACTTTCAGGACACATTCCAATGAGAAAACCATGGTAAAAGCAATGTTCAGGTACTTCAAAGCCAGTTCATAGGTGTAGGGAGCAGAATAGTACTGCCAAAGAGAGAGAAGGGGGAATCATAATATTCTGGATCCCATTTACACTAATACAATAACCTAAAAGTTTGCTTACCACTGGTTTGCACCTTCTCATTAGAAATTCAGATGTTAAATCATTTAACAACAGATAATCTACATAGCATAGAGAAATTAAGTTCACAAGCAAGAACAGATAGCCTTATAATTTGGAATAACACTGTCCATACTGGCTAGAAATGACTGCTAGAACATTTTAAGCTCTTCCAGCACCTTTCATATTTCTCAATTCTCTATCTGTTGGCATGGTACAGCTGTTCTGAGTATGAAGTGTGGCAAGCAGGGAAAGTCAGTGCAATTAACAGCCATCTTATAATGATAGCACAGAAGGAAAATAGTTGCTACACAAGTTACCCATGAGAATAAAACAGATGTAATTAATTGGTGTATGAGGGGGGATTACCGCAAAACTGAAGGTCCAAAGTAGGGCATGTGATATATTTGTGTTGTATTGTCAGGCTCTTAACACATTTGCCTAAACAGACCAGAAAACAGCAAGAGCTCAGGGGAAACATTTCACACATTACATGGCAGGAATTCAGATTTGCCAAGAACAGTATGATCAACATGGATCCACAGCTAATTATGTCAACTATTAGTTATATTCACGTGCTACATTTTAAGACAGAGTTAGTATTTAACTCTGCTAGTATTTAAGTATGTCAATCCACTTCTAAAATATAACACACAAACTAGCCTTTAGTTGCTTGACAAAGGACCACAGCTCAGTGGTAGAACATTTGTGTTATGCACACACAGAGACACAGGCAGACACATATATACATATACACACACACACGCACACACACATATACACATACATATATATACTGTATGTATATGTATGTGCACACACACACACACACACACATACGCTGTAAGCCACTTTGAGTCTTTACCCGGAAAAAAGCAGGATAATTATATATGGCCTGGCTGATGAAAGGTGCTAACTAAGAACTTTGCAGAACGTATGAATGTTTGTGTTTTAATTATGTATTTTAACTTTGTTTTAATTCTTATTTAATTGCTTAATTTGTGTTTTAACTTTTATATATCGTGATTTTTAACTACATTTTTTAAAATTACTGTAAGCCGTTTTGAGTCCTTACCAGGGGAAAAAAAGGGATATAAATGATGAGGATGATATTTATTTAAAGCATTTATTCTGCTCTTAAGCCTAAGAGTCTCCCAAGGCAGCCTACACAAGACCAATAAAAATAAGTCTGATCCTCTGCCTGAGACTTAAGAGAGGTGCTACCAGTCAGGTTAGACAAGAGTAAGTTCTACTCATAACCAAAATTGGCACTAGGATAAGCAGCATCCCTTTTATAGCCAGTTTAAGATCAAAGGAGCAAAACCTTGTTCTTTATCAGTCCGGATAGACATCAGTGCTTCAAATAATCACTTAAGCCTCAACCATGTAAATCATTTATTTCATCTTGACTGAGGAGAGGACCCATTATGTCACAACTATATACTGATATTTAGTGTCACGTTTCACTCAGACACACCATCTCCTCTTTTCATGAAAACTGTACACACAGTACCCAAGAATTCTGACAATCAGCATGATTGAGTCAGGCTAGGGGCCAACAATTTACACAGGAACTGAGACGGGGCTCCTTGTTTTGCAGGGACTGGTACCAATTGCCTCTGTTTCTCTCTAGGGCAGTCTTGCAGCTCAACATTGTTGTATGTCTTGCTTGTTGTTTGCATGCCTTCAGGTTGTTTCCAACTTATGGGGGCCCTATCATGTGCAAAACTGGAAAACAGAGCAGTTATACAGGCCCTGCTCTTCCCGAGTTTCCAACAAGGTCCATGAACAGGTCCCAGAGTAACCTCTCTCTTATTTGCTACTCTCTTTTCAATACACTCCTCCAGTTCTAGGATCTCAATGAAGTCTCCACCACAGGATGTGAGTGGCTCTCAAAGGATGACTTTCATAGAGCCATAGCCCTATATTCTGTTAAACCTTCACATGCTTTGGCTACTGCCAAAAGCTCTGCACTCTGAACTCTATTCTTTTCAGCTTCAAGAAGTAGACTCTCTCTTGGAGTGGTATAACTTATCTTAAAAGGACACTGCCACCATATATTATTCCTAGGCTGAATATTCCTTTTACGTCTTCTTTTCTTGCTCTTCTTTTTTTAAATGGAAAAAGAATATACAGCTGTACTGACAAAGTTACCAAGCCTAGCAACTTCTTCATATGCTTATCAGTTTTGTAGCACCAGAGGGTCTGATGCCATCATACCATCTACTATGCTGAGGTATATGCAAGTGTTAAGTGTTAAGGAACCTCAGCCTACCACATCTGTTACCATCTGATGATGCATTATGGCCAAAAGTAATGCCACCCACATTTGTAGATACAATAATTCCTTATGACAATACATGACATTAAATAAATAAATACATTAAATAGACATTAAATACATTAAATAAACAGTCACTGAATTATTTTAGCTCAGCTTATACATCCTGGATGACTGCCTACTTTGCCAACTCCTGATTATAAGGCAGCTTTATGCATTCAACAAGTTTGTTTATAGATTGCTTATAGCAGAGAATTTAGATCAGAAGGGAATATGACAATCATTTTTAAAATGGTCAGACTGAACCAGATTGTTGCAATTACCAACAAACCTTTAAATAGCACCCTGAATCCACCTTACCTTCATCATTAGAACTATAGTATTAAGTGCTATCATGGCCATAATGGTGTATTCAAATGATGGGGAGACCACAAAGTGCCAAACCCGGTACTGAAAGGTGTGCCGGTTTTGAGGCATGTAGCGGGTGAGGGGTTTAGCGCTGATAGCAAAGTCAATGCATGCTCTCTGGAAAAAGAAATAAAGAAATGGAATCTGTCAACTGGTGTGCATATTATTATCAGTATTGCTAGTTATTATGTTGTCTATATAGTGCTCTGAGAACTTTACAAAAGGATAATGTGACATCCATGTCTAAATGGCTCATAATCTATGTAAACAAGGAACACAAGGGAGAGAAAATAATTATAATTATGACTGAGCTGAGTAACTCTTCTGAGTTTTGTTTTTGTTTTCTATGACATTGAAAAGGAATTGCAGATTTCATTGTGCCTTCAACTATTTCTTCAAAATTCCATTTATTTTTCACCTTGGTCCTGAAATCTAGGACCAAAATGTGCAAAAGCTACCAAATGCTGTTTTTTTTAATAAAATCATGCACTTACATAGTTACCCAAGTGCCCTCACACACATAGGCGAAGAGAGATCTGCCTAAAACCACATAGGCTTACAGGGCTCAAGAACTTCTGTACCTGTTCCATAGATCCCCTGAGCTGTGACTACCACCCCAAACATGAATGAAAGGCACTTGGTTCTGATAAGACCACCTTCACTTAAAGTTTTTGAAAAGAAAATAGAGACACAAGTAAATATGATTCAGCTTTAGTATGATGTTGCCCATGGTAGCAATGGGCAACATTTGTCTTGAATCCTCTGTGATTTTTGACAGTCCCCATGTCATTTTGAGAACTGGCATCAAGCCATACTGCCGTGGCCAATCCTAAACACTGCACCAGATTATCATCATGATGTTGATTTGCACACCAATGTCTACATCAGGGAGAGCAGTGTGACATGCAAATAACAGCCTTCTTCACTTCTCAGAAAAGTGGTGCACAGATGGTCAAGTTCAAAAGTACAATATATCTGCTTTCAACTGGTAATCAACTGGAGGTTTAAGATAAAACTATGCAACAGAATTTTTTAAAAAAATTATCAGTTCAATTTTTTGAATTACCACTCTACTTTTCAAAGAGTATTTATTTATTTATTTATTTATTTGAATAGTCTTTGTACCTCTTACAATAAAATGTACTACTAAGCCTGTACTGCAACTTTGGAAACCTAGAGACTGAACAAACTTTGGGATGATCTATCTGGTCCCCATTCAAGAAATAACAAAATCATCTCCCACACCATCTTCTCTTATTGTACACATTACCTCATTCTTTTCGAGACTGCATTCCTCCATCATTTTGTCTCCTTGCTCCTGGAAAGTGATGATGATGAGAGCCACAAAGATGTTAACAAAGAAAAAAGGAAAGACTACAAAATACACCACGTAAAAAATGGACATCTCCATCCGGTTGCTACGGCTGGGGCCGCGGTCCTCCTCAGTCACATCCACAGAATGTTGCAAAACCCTGAGGGCATAGTGAGTGAGAGGGTGAATGTGTGTGTGGGGGGGGGAAGAGAGAGAGAGATTAAGAGGATAAACAGAGAGATGGGGGAGGGAAAGAGAGAGAGAAAGAGAGAAAGAAGGATCAGATGCTAATGGTATAGTCACCTTCAATCCTTACACACATTTAGCTTCGCTAGGAGACCACTGCACAAAATGAATCTGTGTCCTCATCTAAGAGCTGATCTACATATGCACCAAAATCAGCTGAAACATTCCTTTGACAATAACATCACATCTCAGATGTGAGAACACTTTCTGTTGATTCCCCTCATCCCTATCCCTTGTAACAAATCACTGCACCTGGAAAATGAATGATGTGGTGGAAAAGGACTCCTGACAGTCAGAACTGTCTGGTAGTGGAATCTGCTGCCTCAGAGTGTGGTGGAGTCTCCTTCTTTGGAGGTTTTTAAGCAGAGGCTGGATGGCCATCTGTTGGGGATGCTTTGATGGGTGTTCCTGCATAGCAGGGGGTTGGACTGGATGGCCCCTGGGGTCTCTCCCAGCTCTATGATTCTATGATTCTTGCTCACTCTCCAATGTGCCAGGGTTTTTCTTTTAAGTGCGGAGGGAGATGTTGACGGGTTGGGAAGGTTCAAACATATGATTTCTTCCCTTAAGCCTTGGAATGCACTAGATTTTCTGCTACAGGGAAAAACTGGCACCACTTTCACAACATCTGAAGTGACCTTTTCCCCTTAATGGCCAACCAGATACCACTGCAAAGCCCACAAGCAAGGTATTTCTTCCTGCCATGGGGAAATCTCCCCAGGTGTTTATTGGAACCAACATTTCCCTTGAAGTTCTGCAGAATGAGGAGGCAACTTGACCCAGAGTCCTGTCCCTGAATCATTTTTTTAAAAAAAAAAAAACTCCCCTCAGAAACAGAATTTAACACCTTACATTTACTTTTGCCATCGAAATATAAATGTACCAGCCATTTATATTTCCTCATGTTTTTGCAGTAGTTTAGGACTAAGCTGCAATGCTTCTTTCCTAGCATTACTAGAGGCGCCAAGGAAAATACTCACTGTGGCCATCCTTCTCCAGTGGAGACTGTGAAGAGGGTAAGCAAAGCCCATATGATATTATCATAGTGGAATTCATGACGCTTCCATTCTCGGCATTTCACTTCCATCTTGTTTTTTTCATGGTCCACATAGTTGCCTCTGTAAGTTTGGGAGAGATCATTAGCCTCTAGAGCAGTGGTTCTCAACCTTCCTAATGCCGCGACCCTTTAATACAGTTCCTCATGTTGTGGTGACCCCCACCATAAAATTATTTATTTATTATTTACAATGCACGCCCCCGGCAAAGGCCGCCTCGCTGGCCAGGAACGGGGGGGCAGGCAGGGAGGGAAAGAGGAGCCGCGCGTCTCCCCTGGGAAAAAACTCCGAGAACACCCCCCCGGGCTCTGCTTCTGCTTCGCTCTCGTTTCTGCTGGGGGGGGGCAGTGTGGGAAAAGTTTCCAGAGTGTTGACCCTGGCTGGGGGGGGGAAACCCCAGCGCCTTTGTCTTTTGCACCGGGCGCAGCTTGCCCCCCCGAAAAGCGCCGCCTTGTGCCCCCCTGGCCCTTCCGCAGTGCCCCCCTCCGTGGCGAGTGGGGCAGGGGCCATGGCGAGGAGGGGGCCTGCCCCCCGTGCTGCCGCCACCCCCCCAAGCTGGCCAGTCAGACAGGAGGTTCTCCCGGTAGCGGAGAAGGGGAGCGATTTCAGTCCCTTCTGAACAGGGGGCAGGAGGACGCGAGCGCGTGGCTCGCACTTGCGCACCACCACTCCTGCTGTGGCGACACTGTGGCTGCATGCGCTCCCACAAAGGGGGCAGGAGGATGCGAGTGCATGGCTCGTGCTTGCGCACCACCACTAAGGAGGGAATGGAGCCTAAGACCATCAGAAATACGTATTTTCCGATGGTCTTAGGCGACCCCTGTGAAAGGGTCATTCGACCCCCAAAGGGGTCGTGACCCACAGGTTGAGAACCGCTGCTCTAGAGTAAAGATGGAATAGGATTTCACGATGGGCAGAAATGGCTCAAATTTTCATTGTATCAGAGAATGGCATTTCTGTCTTTTCTGGATTCAATTTACTTAAGATTTCTTACATACAGATGCACGGATTATGCTTCCCTCCAGTATTTGTTGATGGAACAACCCTTTCCCCACCGTATCAGAGATGCAAAAGAAAATAAATAAATAAATCAGAATTTTTTGACAATCTTTTTTTCCGGGGGCAAATGAAGGAAAATAACGAATGGTTGTTGGTTTTTTGAATGATAAATGAACTTCATAATACAAGGTGCTCATATATTTACTCCTCCAACAATATTTCTAAAAATTATGTTAGCTGAAGTTATATAAGATTATGTACATAATTAAATCATGGCAGTTCCTAGTCTTGGTTTCCTTTTTCAGTTCCTTTCATGGGAATGAGTCTATTATGTCTGCTTGACCCTACACAGAACTAGTGGAAACAAAACATTTTTCTTTGTTTTACTTTTTTTTTTTTTTGGCTGAGAGACTGTGCCTCATAAACTGTTATAAGCCAAGAGGTTCCTTACAGTACAAGAACTTGTAGCTCTTTCTGTAACAAAGTAAATAAATAAATAAGAATAGAAAGTAAAAAAGTGAACTCGATTTGTTATTATTGTGTGAATAAACAAACAATATGATTATTTTATATGAAAACAAATGATATACAACACATTTTATATTCCTAAAATAACAAAGTGACTTTTAATCTGTAAAAGATATTAGTATCCCATTTTTTCATTTTTTTAAAAAAAACTTCTGTCCTCCCCTCTTAAAAAACCCAGAAAAATGTGGGTTTTTTTCCCTACATGACCTCAACATTTTTGGATGTTTTATTAAGCTTGCAATTGTATAATGGATTATCTTTTTGCTGTCTGCTCCTTTTTTAACTTCTGTAGTCTGTTTTTTGGTCTGTGACCACAATGAACATTACTACTACTACCATCACAAAATTTCTGGAAATGTTAAATTTATAGTTCAGCCAAGATGAAACACCTAGCTTTGACAAAGAAAGGGGCAGTGATGAACTAGCCACATCAGTGATAGCTGTCTGCAGAAGACACACACTCAAGCAATGTAAATATAGGGTCAATTCTACCAGCCTTTGTCAGGCTTAATCTTACTCCCAGCACTCCTGGTTTATTACCGAACTGCCTTGCCTCTTGACCTTGGCATGCTTTCCAGCAGGAGGCTTCCTTGTTTATCCGAGCTTGATTTGTTTACTGATCACTCTGGCCTTTTCCACATGACAACGCTGTCCTGTGTCATCCTGTTGCAATCCCTGCAATGCCTCTGCTAGGATGGGAGCATGTCTCCAACACTCCTTTCCATACGTGACCAGCTGCCTGCAGAAGGGAGTGTGAGGGACATGCTCTGTCTTTCCAGACTGCAGCCAGCCTTCTTCCCATCCTGCTGTAGGGAAGGAAGTGCACAGATCACACTTCTAGTTGTTCTGCATAGCTGGCTTCACGTGATTGGGAGTCACTGACAGCTATCATGCCAGCTGGTGATGCAGGAAAGGTGGGACCACAACAACGTTATGTAGAAGCGTTGTTGCAGTCCCGCTCCTCTCACATCTCATCCAGGAATCACTGTCATGCAGAAAGGTCCTCTCTTTACTGCCTGTACAGATGAGAGCACTTCCATAAACTCGGTGTACCAACCCAGACCTGACTCTAAATTCTTTCACTGCTACTGTCTTAGAACTGTCCCTTGTCTAAGGGAAACCTTTTGCTCTGCTGGCACATTCACAGTCACAAAGTAAGACAAACGGCAACTTTAACCATTTTATTTATGTAGGACTGCCCCATTTCTATGAAATGGACACCGAGATAAAAGTACAGAGATGCATGCATTAACATTACATGTATGAGTTCTGGTTATACTCAAATTTACAAAACTCCATGCATATATCTGAGGAATGAGGGGAAAATTTTGAGGGACAGAATGATCTGACATATGGAATGGCTGCTGCTCACTTCTTAATGAATTATTTCATTAGGAAGCAGTGGAATGTGCTGCCTCAGAGTGTGGTGGAGTCTCCTTCTTTGGAGGTTTTTAAGGAGAGGCTGGATGGCCATCTGTTGGGAATGCTTTGATGGGTGTTCCTGCATAGCAGGGGGTTGGACTCGATGGCCCCTGGGATCTCTTCCAACTCTATGATTCTATGATTCTATGATTCTATTTAAAAGAAAGGGTGCAGGAAATTCATACATCCCTACTCTTGGTACACTACCAGGGTGAAAAAGGAAGAAAAATAAGTTGCATACCAGTAACTGTTCTCTGAGTGATCACCTGTGAATTTGCAAACATAGGCTACTTCTGCCTGCACAATGCACCATTTGGAAAGCTCCAGATTGCTCACCCCAGTCCATACATAAGGTGCATAACAATTCAAGGGAGGAACTTGTTACTGCCAATGTGCCAGTGCACCTATAAAGGTCACCCAATGGACACACCTCTGGGAGGATATTGGAAGCTCCTTTTTTTCTTCTTCTTTGAACAGAACTCAGAAAGTTTTTGAGAGGCCCTGAAAGATTTAATGTAGTCAGCACAGAAGACAAATACTCTTGTCATAGCAAAAGAATACAAAGCATGCCTTGGCTTTGATGAAAGATCCTTGATGAAAGTTGGTGAGGACAAATCCTGCTTAAAATTAAAAGCAGAAACTACTTTAGGCAGAAAATTGATATCAGGTCAGAGCATTACTTTATCTAGATGAAACTGCAGATATGGAGGGCCTATGCTCAATGAGCAGAGCTCACTGATCATCCTGGCAAAGGGGGTAGCTACAGGAGAGCCTTGTTCCAAAACAAGAGGAAGATATTTATAGTTGCCATTGGTTTGAATAGCTTTCCCATTAGTTGAGATAGAACTAGAAAAAAATTCACAAAGGCTCTGGGCCCTTTGATGGTAGATAGACTTTTTAAGCTTTTCAAAAATTTATTTACCAAAGGACGTGTAAACCAGGAAGGCCTCCCTGTGACATACAGTGAGAGGGGAAAGAAATAAGAAATAAAGATAAAGTGATGATTGAGCCCAATCCTTCTGACTCAAGTGATGAAGGAAACTCAACTAGACCCCTCTGAAAGAGAGACAAATAAAATGTTCAGTTAAGTAAGAAACACGGACCATTTGGAGGTGTAAGATTGCCTTGTGAAAGGCTTAAGTGCAGGCATTGATATTTGTCATATTTTCTATGGCAAAGATGGCATGGCTGTATCCTCCACACCATCAGCATACAGGTGTCTAAATCCAGATGTCTGACTTGGCTATTTTACTGCTTCAATAGTTCCAGAAGCAGTAGTAACCCTCAAAACTTGTGACAAGACAAGGCACAGGTAGATGCAAACCAAGATTGTCTCGGCCATCATGGAGTCAGTAGAATGCCGTAGGCATTGTCCTCTCAGAATTTCATGTTAACTGGGGCAATCAGTGGGAAGTGTGGAAATGCTTTAGCCAAAGGATGTTCCCAGCACTCCTAATGGTCTTCCTGACACCATGCCTGTGCAGCAATATATCCTTCATTTTGCATTGTCAAAAGATATGAATGGAATGTTTCACCCTCAGAAAAAATAACATACCAGATGAATGAAGATTCCACTTGCCACTGAGAATCTTTGACCAGATGAATGAATCTGGTGAATTGTCTTTGCTGAGAAGATGGATTGCCACCAGAAAGATATGAAGACAGACACAAATTGGGGAGCGACTCTGAATTATTGCCTCCTTGTTTACTGATGTAAAAGACAAATATCGCATTGTCTATAACAATCTGCACTGTTTTGCCATACAGTCTGAAAGCTCCAAATGCTTTCATCATAGCAAGAAACTCAAAGCCATGGACATGTATCTTTTGTTCAGAAGAGGTTTCTCCTCCACAGAAGGCTACATGAGGATCCATATGAGTGCCCTATTCAGTGCACGATGTATCTGCGGAGACTGCAGAAGAAGGATTTAGACAGCAGAATTCCACTCCTCTGTTGATATGGGCATCCATCCACCATCAGAGAGAGTGAAGTACTGGGTACATGTTGCTGAGGAGTTGAAGGGAACGATGGTCCTTTGGGCAGAACATCCAAACAAACCATGCACATGAAGTCTGGTGAATGGTGCCACTATTGTTGTAGATGGCACAAAGCCCAGATATATCTGAACATCTTTGGCTCTAACCTTTCTGTGCCTGGTGCTCATTTCAGCCATAACCATCAAGTGTTGGTGTTTGGTTTCTTTTCTCTTTTTTAATTTCTTGGAAGGAAGGCCTGGAGCTCCTATGACCCAAAGGGTTCCTCCTGTTCACATCAAGTTGGCAAAGAGAGAGGGTATAGGGAAATTGCCTAAAGATGCTGTTCATCTCATAAGAAACCATCTATAAAGGGAAGGAGTGCAATCTCTTGAAGCTGTAACCAAGCTAACTAGGTGATGACTGAGTCATCTCAATATATTCCTGCTGGATAGTGCTCCACTGTGAATCTGGATCAAAGATGCTACTGAAACTGGCTTCTCTGATAGCTTGGACTACATGCCTTGGTCTGAATCATAAAATCATAGAATCATAGAAATGTATTGTTGGAAGAGACCACACAGGTCATCCAGTCCAACCCCTGCCATGCAGGAACACCCTCAAAGCACTCCCGACAGATGGTCATCAAGCCTCTGCTTAAAAACCTCCAAGGAAGGAGACTCCACTACACTCTGAGGCAGCACATTCCACTGCTGGACGCCCTGACTGTCAGAAAGTTCTTCCTGAGGTTCAGGTGGAATCTCCTTTCCTGCAGCTTGAATCCATTGCTCCTTGTCCTGGTCTCTGGAGCAGCAGAAAACAAGCCCTCTCCTTCCTCTACATGGCATCCCTTCAAATATTTAAACATGGCTATCATGTCCCCTCTTAACCTTCTCTTCTGCAGACTAAACATACCCAGCTCTCTACATCTATCCTCAAAGGGCATGGCTTCCAGGCCTCTCACCATTTTGGTCGCCCTCCTCTGGACTTGCTCCAGCTTGTCAATATCCTTCTTGAATTGGGGTGCCCAGAACTGGTCACAGTATTCAAGATGAGGTCTAACCAAAGCAGAGTAGAGTGGTACCAGTACCTCCCTCAATCTAGACACCATACTCCTATTGATGCAGCTGAGAATTGCATTGGCTTTCTTGGCTGCCGCATCACACTGCTGACTCATGTTCAGCTTGTGGTCTATGAAGACTCCTAGATCCCTTTCACACGTATTGCTATCCAGCCACGTGTCCCCCATCCTATATTTCTGTATTCCATTTTTTCTACCTAAGTGTAGGACCTTACACTTCTCTCTGTTGAATTTCATTTGTTAGCCTTGGCCCAGCTCTCCAATCTATCCAGGTCATTTTGAATTTTGATCCTGTCCTCTGGCATATTAGCAACCCCTCCCAATTTGGTGTCATCTGCAAATTTGATGAGCATGCCCTCTGTTCCTTCATCCAAGTCGTTGATAAAAATATTGAACAGCACTGGGCCCAGGACAGAACCCTGTGGCACCCCGCTAGTCACTTCTCTCCAGGATGAAAAGCAGCCATTCAAGATCACCCTTTGGGTTCGGTCGGTCAACCAATTACAAATCCAACTAACAGTAGCCCTGTCCAGCCCACATGAAGGAAGCAAAGACCAAGCTGGTACTTGATCAGCAGAATAAATCTTCTACTTGCTTTTAGATTTTTCTCCCTTCTTGTTTGATTTGCAGGATTCATACTCAGAATGCTTTTATGGTCTACACCTCTTAGGCTGCTAAGTCCAGCAACTGGTGTGAGGTGGGGAGAGCTTGCCTTCCCTGTTGTGCTGATGCTGATGGAACAATGGTCGAAGTCAATGGGTGACTGTTGGACATACTTGCAAAATCCATTCTGGGAAGGCAAGTAAAGAAAATCTGAAGGTGCTACAGGATGACCTTCAAGGTCGAGATGCATTTCAAGGCTAAGGGTAGCAGTGAGGATGGATCTAAAGAAATCAGAAAGTCTTAAAATGCCATCTGAAGCCACATACAGAGGCTTACTATTGACAGTTAATTCAGCAGCCCTAACTGAAGGACATTCAATCACAAAGCTATATTGCCATGAGCTTGGGGAGCAAATGGCTGACAACAGTGGCAAGAAAACATTTATTACCCAAGCAGAAAAGGCTCTGAGAATGACCATCTCAATTACATATCTTTTTCTAACCCAAAACACAATGTGAAAGGACTCCGTTGGGGCCATGAACATTTATAATTTTGACATGAAAGACACTACAAGGAAAACTGACGTCTTGAAAATAAGAGGATTGCAAAAAAAAAAAAAAACCCTCTTGACTTGCAAGTTCAAAAAGAACTGTTCGCAATAATGCAGCTGCTATGATGGATGAGAAGAAACAGAGGTATTGGTTGAGACTCATTTATATATTATACATGTACTAGAACTACTGCTAAAACAATCACTCAGTTTTGAAACTTTGTAAATAATGTACTGCACGGGTGCACATGACCCATATTGTGTGAAGAAGCAGCTTTAAGAGGTAAACATTTGGGATATCTGGATTTTAAGTCTCAGTGTGGAAAGGAAGCACAAGTGAAGAGTGGTGGGTGTGAGAAAGAGCCTGAGGAAAGAGGCTACAGAGAATTAGTAACAAGCACAGGGAAGGTTCATTTTCCCTAATCTGTGTGCTCCTTTTTGAGTATCAAGTCCTCTGCCTCCTACTTTATATGTAACTGGTGATGACCCATGGGCCAGGACCTGGAGTCTGAGCAGGAAACTGTCACTGAGGAAGAGCTCTCCCTGTTGATGAGCAGCTTCAGGAGGAGCAGAGTGTCTCACCTGCAGCTGATAGGTTCTTAAGGCCACAGACATGGCACAGAAAACAGAGAGCAAACAACAAGCCTCAATGAGGCTTCAGCAAGGGAGGGGCTTTGATTAGAGCCAGCTGGCACCAGTCTATTTAATAGCTGGCACTGCCCTAGGGATGGTTGCTGGAAGCAACTTGCCTACTTCTTGGCTGGCATTCTTGCTTCTGGACTTCTGCATCTCAGACCTCTGCCTTGTTGACAACCCTTGCTAGACTCTTCAAACATGGGCCATTTCCACACTAGACTGTTATAGTGATATTATTCCACTTGCAACATCCTATGGAATCCTGGGGTTTGCAGTTTAGGGAGGGGCCCCTCCTGAAACTGCAAACCCCAGGATTCCATAGGATGTTGCAAATGGAATAATAGCACTATAATAGTATGGCCATGGACTACCTGCTCATTTCCCTGAACTTGGACTGTCTGGCAACGCTTTCCTCAACAGCTTTCCTTTGGACTGATACAGGCAAGGACACTTTCCATGCTCTGCTGATTTATTGCCTTGCATGAGCTATCTCTGGGCTTTCTGCTGGACTGGACTGTGATTCAGAAGACCTAGGGACTTTTAGTCTTAGATGTTAATCTAGGGATTTATTTTCAAGTTATCCAAAGTGAAGAAACAGTTGGTAGGACCCTAGATGCTCTTGTTTCTCCACTCCAAACAGACCACTCCAAAAATAACTTTTTCTATTCTACAACTATAAAGTCGTTATCAGGTCCATTTGTACAAATCTGCATGTTAATAATTGTGGTTTGAGAGTTGGCCAAGAGACCAGGGTTTGAATCCCCACTCTACCATGGAAACCCACTGGGTTATCTTTAGCAAGTCACACTCTCTCACAGGCTCAGAGGAAGACAATGGCACCTAACAAATGTTTCCAAACACCCTAAACAAATCTTTCCAAATCCTGTCCTCCCATGGCAGAGTTACCTTAGGGTTGCCATAATTCAAAACTTGAAGACACACAACAACAACAACAACAACAACAACAACAACAATCATAGGACTGCAGCTCTTTTAAAAAAGTCCTATAAGATTCGAATCAGATAAAGGAATCTGAAAGTGATGGATGAAGAATCACCAAGAAGCCTCCTCCCACACATAAAAATGAGGACTAAAACATATTTTTTAACTTTAAGAGCTTCTATCTACTCAGGATGACAACTTTAAAAAAAGCCAGTAGTAGTAGCAGCTCCAGAAGCATTTTAATGTATAGGATTTGGTTAAAAAAAAAAAGTCTGATAAGAACCTGTGAGCTATCAGGGTGTATGAAATGTTGACTATTGTGAGAAGTAGTGTGGGCTGCTCCAGTTCTTTCCTAGAAGCAAATGTACAAAAATCCGTTTGTGTCAGGATGTGTGGCTAAATCCTTTCTGCTATACTTACATGCAGTCTTTCTCTGTATCTTTTGAGCTGTCTGTGCAGTAGAAGAATTTGCCCTTGAAGAGCTGGACTGCGATGACGGCAAAGATGAACATGAAGAGCTTGTAGACAATTAGTATGTTGAAGACATTCTTCAGTGATGTTACAACACAGTCAAAGACTGCCTGAGAGGGGAGGCAAACCCATAAGATGTGATTCATCACATGTAAACAAGCCTCAAAGCTATCAATAGTTAGGGTATTTTCAAAGCATTTTCTTTTCCACATCAAAGGAAACATCTGATACAGAAAACACCAAAAGTAAGAATGTTTACAATAGTGAGCCATTTATACTATTTGGCATTCCTTACCATCATCAGTGTTTCCACACCTGTTGTTTAACTCACACTGACTACAGTACGATGTGCTATATGGTGAGAAAGTTTCAATTTCAATATCTGGATGCTACAGGCCTACTCTTATTTTTCCAGACCAATGCTCTGAGTAGCACCTCCTTTTTTGCTTGACATGTGTGTGTATGAAGAAGAGCAGTAGAGAAGGGACATGGTGGCAAAGCGATATACAATCTTGCTACTCTGGCTTCTTTTGCCTGTGGATCTACCCATCAACCAACCTGACTTCTCCCACATTGGATGCAGCCATCTGATTGACTTTTCCCATGGATGAATGTCTCTCCACAGGAAACTGACTCCACATCCATGCCTGAACTGCAAGGAAGGATTTTACTAGGAGGAGCACTTCCAGCAGAGAGCATTATGGAGACCACATTACAGATACTCCTTGCAACTTATGCAAATAAGCTGTAAATGACAAGGTTTCTAACAGCTATATCAAAATGAAGTGGAGAGCAGACACAATTCTTCTTATACCTCCATGTCAAAGTGCAACATCCCTGTGCCACTGATTTAATCTGGTTTAACTAGAATTCTTTCTTCTCAGCACTTCCTGAGAATTGAGCTTTGCAAAAGAGACAGGATTCTGCAATATCCTTACCAAATTGCTGATCCTTGAATTATTTAAGAGAAGTCATGGCTATTTAAGTGTTAAAGTGTTATTAAAAACAATTAACTTGGTCTAGACATGGCCAAACCATACTAACTAGATCTCCTGTTCCACACAAATACTTGAGGAACAAGTATTCTTTTCTCCATTCCATTTGGAGAATGCTCCATAGCAGAACAAAAGATTCTTTAAACCAACTAACAGTGACAATGGCTGCATTTTATTTTATTTTATTTATTTTATTCATTTGTCATACCAGAGCCAATATATATAAAGCTAGTGAGTATAAAGCTAGTGAGTGAAATCAACAATACCTTGAGTTTTGGCAACCGCTTGATGGTTTTCAAAGGTCTCAAGACTCGTAGAACACGAAGAGACTTGATAGTTTTAATGTCCCGGCCTTTGTTGGTTCTGTACAATTGGAAGGAAAAACAACCCATCCAAAACAACAAGACAAAAGGGAGAGAACAAAATGAACCTTTCAAAGATGGGCTGAGCTTACATTTAAAAGGGTGTTACACAAAATATTACTTTCTGAAAAACTTGAGCCAAATTTTTTTTTTTTTTGGCTGTACCAAAAATAGCCCACATATATGGTGACCTTTTTTTTTTTTTAATCTACCTTTTGGGAACAAATTTCTTGAGACTTTTCTGCTGATGGACCATTGCTTGCAGCAGAACATTCTAGAGAGTGCTCTGGCGTGATCTAGCAAACTATCTCTTGTAGTCTCTGTGTTACGTGCTTATGTTCATTCTGTTCCTAAAAGATTATTTCCACCTTGTGCCATTGTAGATAGCATTATAGCTGTGCAACAGGGCTAGACACATCAAGCATGCCCAGCTTTGCATAATACTGGACTGTTAATGTGAAGAAGTACTCATTACTATGAGTGCTTAAAGTGGATGGGTAATCATCCTGCCAAAATGTAAGTCCTTGGAAGGAAATTTATTATGATATAATGAACAGTCTCTGTGTGTGTGGTGTGCGTGTGTATGTGGGGGGGGGAACTGATCTGAAGAAGGCATAAAAGATTGCAACAGTGCCATATCTTTTCTTTGGCCCTTTCCACACGGCATTTGCCATGTGAAAGGGCGCCTGGAGCATCGGCACGATTGTGAGGAGCGATCTGCATGGTACACTCACAATCATGCGACGCTCCAGGGGCCAGCAGGCACCGATCGTGGACCTTTTCATTTTTGGCTTCCAGCCAAAGATGGTGCACAATCGCGCATTGCTCCCGGGCCCTGCGCGCACTTACCTGGCGTGCAGAGCCTCCGGAGCCACGCCAGTTGCACTTCCTGCCCCAGTGCAGCCTGGGAAAGTCCCAGGCTGCACTGCAGAGGAAGAGGCGGGGCTCTCACGCAAGCAGGCAGCTTGTGCGGAGCTGAAGCAGCAGGGATGCAAGAGCCTCTCACCAGAGGCTGCTCACACAATCCCCGCACCCCAGCGCTGGAAAAAGGTAAGGTGCGGAAAGGGCCTTTGTTTTGAGTTCTTTCACAGCTATTGATAATAATTTCCATAACTTTGGTGGCTTTTGGAAGCAGCTTGCAGAGCTTGGAAACATTACTTTTTAGGACTATAACTCCTACAGTCCCTCAGCCACCATGGCCACTGATCTTCCTGAATTCCACTGATGTCTTGTGTCTGTATTAGGACATGCTGAGAACTCCACTGTAGCTGCTCATTACAGGGAAAGATTTGGAACTGATAGGCAACTTGTCTGCCATGACCAAAGTTCTAGACAGGGAAGCCTGGGGATCCACAGAACACAGCCTAGAAACCATGCCCAGAGACAGGAAAAGTTCCTTTTTTGAAATATGGCTTCCAAATTCTCAGCCATTCATGCTTTCCCAAGCTCTGCCATGGACAATATTTAGATAGGCTTTAAAATTAACATTAATGAATCCATGGTCATAAGCATCAGGCAGTCTATGGGTATAAAAACAAAACCCACACCATCCCACCAGCAACAGCTCTAGAGTATTCTCTTATTGCTAAAACTGACGGGTGGTTTCAAATCCTATTATTGTGAGAAAGAGTGAGATAACAAGGTTAAAACAGGTGATCTAACACTCTCGCTGAGCAGGACCATCTGTCGCCAAAGGCATCATGCCACTAGGCTCAATGTGTCATACGCTCACATGCCTGGTTGGGCTGAGCAATTTTCTTGCTCATTCTTTTCAGCTTCCTTCATCAAATGGAAACAGCAAAATGCCTCTTTCTTCAGGATGGTTTAAGACACAATTCTATCAATTATTTTAACAGAAACAGCATTACTTTGTCTATGTAGATTAATATCGCCATCTGTAGAGGCATGAGATAGCTGAATACTAAGTCTCTTCCACACAGGTTAGAAAGACAAAACTGCGTACACTTCTAGTCCACTTGAAAGTATTTGTGGTATAGGTGAGGGTGGAATACAAAATAATATCCAGATCCTACGATAAGCCAAAGAAACATACACAAAAAAGGAAGCTTCCCAACCCTTTTCCTTCCAGCAGCCCTTGGAGACTCGTTCCATAGCGTTTAAGAGGACCTCCAACCCTCTGGAGAGTCTTTTCATAGACAAACGTTCACTTCAATGAGGAAGAAAAGGATAGGAAACATTTATTTCCCTGAACTTATTTCAGAAGACATAGGATCTTCTGTATTTGCATTTCTGTATATAGCTTCTTCTCAACAGTTTATGAAGGCAATGGATATAGGCCTGGAAAATGATGCAGAGCTAACAGCCGTTTCTTACACTTGAAAAAGAACCTCCTGTTTTGACTAGTAGTTTTTAAAAGAAAGTGCGTTCTGACAGAGCCTGGAAACGTCACTTGTTTGGACATCAGCTCCCAGGATCTCTCAGTTAAAGCTGGGAACTGCAATTCAAAAGAGTACCTTTTCCAAGTTTTTGTTCTGGGGAAGCCTGGGTATCATGAAGGCTCATTGGGAATTCCTGAATGAGAAGATCAGCAGTGGAAAATAAACTTCCTCCAAAGACAGCTTGTCTTCTACTACTGATCTTCCCTTACCATCTGGAGCCGATGGGTGTGCTGGATGTACATTCATGAATAGTACTCTGTTTCCTCTAGTTCCTTGGCACAGTGAAAATTATTACAGACATAGATGATATTCACTCTGCTCTTTCATCAAAAGTAACCCAAATTAATACTGTGATTGCATACATAAATAAGAACATCTACTAAAAATAATATATCAAAAAGAAAGATTATAAGATTGTGCTTTGTTTGCTCAACTGGAAATTGACCTTTTAATTTTAACTGATCATACAGTTATATTTAATTGAAATAATTTAGGAACTTATATTACAGGGAGTTGCACTCCAGAATACATATTTATTACATAATACAGAATGCATACATAGAACATATTCCTGAAATTTGAGACTAAAAAGAAAAATGGATCTAATGTGAGCAGAGCCATGGCAATGAATCGGGACACCAATTTTTTGCCTGGGGCCCTTTGCATGCCCCCCCCCCCAAAATCTGAAACAAACTAGAAGTTCACTACTAGTTTTAAAAAATGAATACTTTGTGATTTTAAACAGTGGGGGGCACTATTTAAAGGGTATATTGCCTTACCTGGAGGTTTTCAAGAGAAGCAGTTTACTACTTTGCCAGAAAAAGGGGATTCCATGGAGGGTTCAAGGGACAGAAATATAGCTTTGTGGGACCCACATATGGTCCCAGGGCCACACCTGATCACACATATTATGAGCCAATCCTCATGTACTCTAATTACTGGAAGTGGCACAGCATGCAGACTGATTTTTTTTTTAATGCTGCTTCTCGGATATGTCATGGCACAGAGCCCTGTGTTACCCTAAGAGCACTGGCAAATGCCAGACATCAATGTATTAACAGTAACACTATTACCTTTTTTGAATCATGATGGACAACATCATGGCTATTATGCATTTCAGCAGGAAAAAGGAAAATTTTTAATTTCTTTCCATTATAAGTAAATTTTACTTCTTATTCCAGAGCATTACTTTTGGGGCATTACTTGAGAGATCTGGGGGGGGGGATTTTTGTATTTTGAAAATCTTCCCTGTCAAGTAAAAAAATCAGACTTTGGTGAAACATTACTAATGAGTAACAGTACTTATTAGGTGTAAATTACAAGTAACTTAAAAATTACTGTGTTTTGAGTGTGTGTGGGGGGGATGTATTTTTAAATAGTATCATCAGTTTTTCAATAATGCTTTGAAGCTCTGTTTCTAACAACTGGTGGAGTCCAAAGAACTGTCTCTGATGAATGTAGTTACACTCACAGACTAAGGCATGCCCACTTGGATTTTTTTTTTTTTTGAAAAATCTGATTTTAATACGTAATATTCCAACACAGCATTATTCAAAATATTCTAAAGATATCAAAAATCTAGTATGCAGTTCAGATGCTCAAAGAAGTTAAAAAAAGAAGAAGAAAAACTCAAGAAGTTCCCCCACAATTCTCTTGAAAGCTAATTTATATGATAGGCAGAAAAATACCAAGCTTCTTGCTATGCATGACTCAGTATGGACACAGTAGTGTCTAACTCTTTCCTTTACAACAAACAGATTTTTACATGATGTGACAAACTGTTTTTGAAAGTCTTCCCAGGTTCAAAAACTGTTAGCTACCTGGTCTTGAGAACTTCACCTCCAAAGTTCCCTTGCGCACACAGGACTAGACGTATAGATCTTTAGATCCTGGCTTGTGAGCAATAGATCTTCGAACTTATCTTGTAGTTCCCAAAGTATCTTGAAAAAGTATCTGCATTTAATGTTTGGGAAGTGTGCCAATACATATCTAAATGTATCTGATTATTTGATGAAAACACAGTGGTTTTCACTAGAATCCTACATGTGTTTATTTTGATATATGTCCCCACTGGAGCTTCCTTATAGTAGGCATAGGCTGGAAGCCTTAGTCAATGGAAGACTGACAAACTTCCATAATGAACATTTAGAGAGATGTTTTTTCTCCTCTTTATCCAGATTATCTATCAGCATAGGAAATAGAATAGACCTCAATACAGATATATAGTGCTGCTTTGCCATCTATCCAGTATTAGAAATTACACATTAACCTGCCTACATTTTGTTTTCTGGTTGACACACAGGTATTCACTCAACTCCACCTTTCCAATCAGGACTAATTAGCAAAAAAAATTGTTGATGAATTGGTGAATGTCATCACTATTGTAAAAGGGAAGTTGCCATTTCATAAGGTGCCTGAGAAAACTCCCATATATTTTAGCTGTAATTGAAGAGAGGTTCTTGGACTGTGATCTAGATGCAATGGAGCTACCCTTAAGCCAATGAGCCTATCTGCAAATCAATTTTGCAGAAGTTTTGGGACAAAGACAAGGTCATTCTCAATAATCTGAGTAAATCTCTTTGGAGTAAAAAGCAGCAGCTAAACGTGGAAGGGGCCAGTCTGATGTAAAGATCTAGTGTTAGAATGGGAATCTAAGAGAACAGGGCTTGAACCCATGCTCAGCTATGAAAAGCCGATGGGTGACCTTGCACAACTCACATTTTCTCAGCCTCAGAGGAGGGAAATGGCAAACCTCCTATGAATAAGTCTTCTAACAGATCCTGGTGATATGTCACCTTAAGTGGGAGGTGACTTGAAGCCACACAAATATGATATGAGGGCTGCTGCCTCTTCTTTAATTCAGAGGTAGGGAAGGCATGGCCCTGCAGATGTTGTTGGAATGTAACTCTCCCTAACCCTAAGTAGCACTACCACCAGGGAGAAATTATAGACATTGATGTCAACAACACCTGCAGGGTCATACATTTCTCATTCCTGCTTCATAAGCTCCAGGACAGTTTATTTTTCCACTAGCTCCTTCACCTATTCTCCTTTGCCTCCCTCTCTTAGGGTACAATAACGTTGCAATCCTAAGCAGTTTTTGACACTGGCCATGCTAGTTGCAGCAGGTAGAAAAGGAAGGTGGGCATAACAGAAATAAGGCAGGAAGGTAGGTCCAAAAGAACTCTGTAAACGCTGAGAAACAGGAAAAAACAAGGCATGTTCAGATTTGGACGTAGGTTTCAAGTAAGCTGGCCTTTCTTAAACTGAACCACTTTCCTCCAAACATTTTGTCCAGGGAAAAAAAAATTCACTGACTCCTTAAAACTTAAAAAGGAGGAAGAGAGGAAAAGAAAAAAAGAAGAATGTGGCAGCACCTTTAAAGCTAACTGTTTTTTATTTCAGCATGAGCTTTCATGAATACCAAGCTACCTCTTCAGAAATGTAGACACTGATGCTACTGTGAAATTTGTTTGTTTGCTCTGGGTGGTTGGCTGTTGCTGGTTTTGTTTGAAAAATAAAGATTGTATAAAATAAAACAAAACAAAATAATAACAGATTGTCAGTCCTAGACTACTCACATCTGCCTGACATTGTCCTCCACCCTTTGTAATGACTATCACATATAAGGCCATAACTACAATCTGTTCTAAAATATATAGCTCATTCACACTTGCTTATGTATGTTCATAGACAAGACATCCATGCAACAGGTACATGCACATGGATTAGACAATTACACAGTGGCTGGGGTAAGGGGGTCAATGCTGGCAATGTTCTGAAAACAGAGGGATGTTAATCCATATGCTGTCATCCTGTCCAGTCATCATCTCCTTGTGGCAGGAAATAATAAAATATATCAAGTTTGTATTAAGAGTCAGCACTGGACTTTTACATGCACAACTTTTACAGCAGACAGATTATGGCGGGGTAGCCATGCTCTGGAGCCCAGAGAGTGGCACTGCCTGATACTGGGCTCCTTTGGAGAGCCACAGGGAATTGTCTGAGCCACCATTTTGGATGACCAGAAGTGACAATGAGGTATTTCTGGTAATCTTTCAAGCCATTTGTGTGGGTGGGGGATGTTTAGGGGGGGGATGTTTAGGGGTGAATGTTGTATGATCCCACAACAGGATTTTTCTTCACATAAGGACATGTTTTGGGCCAAAAAAAATTAGCACTTTGGGGGCAATTTTTGAAGGAGTGCCAAGGCCTTTGGGAAATGTGATTGTGGATTATGGATTTCACATGCCACCTTAGTGGCAAAAGACATTATTTGCAGAAGTAGAAAACCAAGACCACCCAGCATATAGAACGCTAGGCAAAAGTCCTTGTGGAGCTCAACATAAAAGGGGGAAAACAGTATTCCAAAAAGAAAGGTATGGTCCTCTATCTTGAAACTGTTTGGAGGTTATCTAACACAGTCAACCCCTCTAATCCTCTTTGGGCCTTTCTGTACTACATTGTTATAGAACAGTGGTTCTCAACCTGTGGGTCGGGACCCCTTTGGGGGTCGAACGACCCTTTCACAGGGGTCGCCTAAGACCATCGGAAAATACGTATTTCCGATGGTCTTAGACTCCATTCCCTCCTCGGTGGTGGTGCGCAAGCGCGAGCAACGCACTCGCGTCCTCCTGCCCCCTTTGGTGGGAGCGCGTGCAGGCACAGAGTCGCCACAGCAGGAGTGGTGGTGCGCAAGCACAAGCCACGCACTCGCGTCCTCCTGCCCCCTGTTCAGAAGGGACTGAAATCGCTCCCCTTCTCCGCTACCGGGAGAACCTCCTGTCTGACGGGCCAGCTTGGGGGGGCGGCAGCAGCACAGGGGGGGCAGGCCCCCTCCTCGCCATGCCCCCTGCCCCACTCGCCATGGAGGGGGGCACTGAGATAGGGCTGGGGGGCCGCAAGGTGGCGCTTTTCCGGAGGGGCAAGCTGCGCCTGGCACAAAAGACAAAGGTCCTGGGATTTCTCCGCCCCCGGGCCAGCGTCGACACTCTGGAAACTATTTCCACACTGCCCCCCCAGCGGAAACGAGAGTGAAGCAGAAGCAGAGCCCGGGGGGGGGGTTCTCGGAGTTTTTTCCCAGGGGAGACACGCGGCTCCTCTTCCCTCCCTGCCCATTCCCCCCGTTCCTGGCCAGCGAGGCGGCCTTTGCCGGGGTAGGGGGAGGCATTGTAAATAATAAATAAATAATTTTATGGTTCGGGGTCACCACAACATGAGGAACTGTATTAAAGGGTCGCGGTATTAGGAAGGTTGAGAACCACTGTTATAGAACTATTATTCCACTTTCAACATCCTGTGGAATTTGTAGTTTGTAGTTTACTGAGGGCAAAAAGCTCTCTGGCTGAGAATTCTAAAGGCCCCTCCCCTAACTACAAATCCCAGGATTCCATAGGAAGTTGAAAATGGAATAATAGCACTATAACAGTGTAGTGTGGAAAGGCCCACAATTTGTTGGCTGGCTCTCTTACTGGCAGAAGAAAGTGGCAGCAGCTGCAAATACCATTGGAGATGGAGGGGAAAGAGAACCCAGGGAGATACAGGCACTGCTCTCTGCATGTGTAGGCAATGGCAAAGAGAGAACCTGTTTGTCTTTGCCAATGGACATCAGAATGCACTGTTTTTGCTGCTGCTTTAGTCTAGTGCTACTGCTTGCACCATACAGCACAGCAGCATCTCTTCCCCTTTGCTTGCTTCTGTTAAATTCCACACTGTCTTGGATGCTGCCTCCTTCATGATTTCTCTCTAGAAAGGTCCTGAAGGGTAGGCACCTGTTCATTCTATAAAAGCACCAAAGACAGGTTCCCTTCTAGCCTTTGTGCCAATCATCTTAAACATTCCTGCTAATTTTGGGTTCCACTGAAACTACCTATTCTCTGGACTCTTTGTTTTTAACTCTGGGCATGATACATAAATGCACACAGAGCAGCAACCAGGTGAAATAAACTGCTTTATATATACAATAGCTGAGAACAGTGACCATGGAAATTAAGAGTACAGCCACCTCCTGCTGCACATACATTTTCCTCCCACCCCAAAGCCTTCACATTTCTTCACTTTTTTTTTTGAATTTATGATTCAGTGGTTCATTCATAAATTATAAAGTACAAATGCTTATTGGGAAAATCCCCATAGCTATGCTCCCAAGGAGAATCCAAATAACATTGACGCATATTGACAAACCAGTTCTAGCAGGTTTGATTTGCACAAGGAGCAGGTCTTTTCTAAACCTAATGTTCCTTATTTCCTATTCAAGACCAAGGTGCCCCCAACTACCCTGAATTGTAACAGGGATGGCTGCTCACAGCAATATTCTGAAGGCTGGAAAAGCCATTTTCATTCCAGTTACTAGGAGGACCAAAACTGAAATCAGAAAGAAAATAGAAATCTGAGGCAGGATGCAAATAATATTGCTGTCCCTGCTAATAAAATAGTCCAGGTGCTCTGATCTTGTTAGCCTAGGCTCCACTGCTCCAGTTCTGCTTCTGTGACTTTTTAAAACTGGGCTATGCATGAACAGACATGTTACTTTTAAGAGTGCTTTCATGTCTTTGAAATATAAAGAAGGAAGCAATTCTTTATGGGATATCTAGTGTAGGGAAATTAGCAGCTTTTGTGGGAAAGTTGTCCCATTGTCTAGGTTGTCTCACACTTACATTTTTCTTAGAATATGTAGCCTAAAAAGTGGCACCCTGCAATTTCTTTCTATTGTTTATGGTAATGGAGAACAAAAATATTCTGTTTTAATGGTAGCTTTTAACAATGTTGGAATATGAGGCACACTCTTAAGACTGAGCCCAGGTATTAGAAAGTTTGTGGGGGTGAGGTGGGGAAAGAAATCAGAATCTTTGTTCCTGCCTTTTGCAAAGTTCAGACAGGTTAGAGCTACAGATAGGAGGGTAAAGAGGAGATCTCTTCCTGCTAGTTTTAAGTTCACAATCACCAAGGCCATTTCTGCACTAGACTGTTATAGTGCTATTATCCTACTTTCAACATCCTGTGGAATCCTGGGGCCTTTGAGGCCCCTCCCTAAACTGCAAACCCCAGGATTCCATAGGATGTTGAAAGTGGAATGATAGCACTATAACAGTCTAGTGCAAAAATGACCCAAGTTACTGGGTTGGGTATGCTGGTGTGGGGAACGTATCCATTTATTATTGGAATCCACCTTGGGTCCTATTTCAGGAAAAAGACAGCCTACAAATATAACTAACTAACTAACTAACTAACTAACTAACTAACTAATTAATGTGTGGCCCTCAGAACCCCATTTGTAGCCCCTGAAGCCTCCAAACTCCTCATTCAGTTGAGTTTTTGGTCCCCAAACGTGGAAAGACCACCCAAATCACCACAAATATGTGTCAGTTATAGTTCCCTTGCCTCCACCCCAAACTGAAGGAAAGCTGGAAAAAATAGTCATTAATAAGCCAAATCCTGTATGTGGACCAGTGATGCCTGTGTGTGAAGCCATGGAGAGTGGAATGCCCCTAATTCCTTTCACAGCGGTCCATCCTGGGTATAGTATAAGCCAACACATTTAATGATTCATAAGTAGTTCTGGATCCCTTCAGTGAAGGTGTAGGCCTGATTTTGGTACAGAAATGCTTGGGTCGGGTCACCCTGTGGGATAACTTTTCAGCTACTTTGATATCATATCTGATTATATTTTCTGGGGAGGATGTCTGAACTGGGAATGGGCAAGTGTGCATTGCATTGGCTTTTCTTGTATTTAGAGATCTAGTTACAGGAACTGATATTGGGCAATTTCTGCTTGACTTCTTGGCACCTGTCCTTAGATATCTCCCATGCTGTTTATCATCTATATGAAATTGCACATCAATACAGTTCAGGGGTATAGAATATGGTGTCATCAATGCACTGACAACACAACTATGTTTTCCCCAATCAGATCCAGAAGTGTTTGGTCAGTGTCAGGCCATGGATGAAAGCAAATAAACTAGACAAAACAAAGGTAAGAGTTGGTAGTTAGTTCATCTAGTTAGAGCAGCAATGTTCAACCACTTCTGATGGTGTTGCACTCCCCCAAAGGATTAGGTTTGGAGTTTGGAGATGCTTGTAGATCCATCTTGGTAATTTGAGTCAGAAGTGTTCTTAGTGAACCAGAGCACCCCTTAGTAACCTAAGCTGGTATGCCAAAAACAATCTGACCTGCATGCTGATCAGCTGGTATCAGTGATCTGTGCTTTCAATGCTTTTGCCCTTAGATTACTATAATGCTATCTATTTTTCTCTTAAGGAAAGATGGGCAAGGAGGCTCCCAAGGCTGTTTTTCTGGGATTGCATGACACCCCCAAAGCTGTTTTTGTGGTCTTTGGACCCTTTGTCGTACTCAGACCACCCTTTTCTGGCCATAACTAGGACAAACTGGATCTCCTTAAAGCCTCCAGGAGTAGCAATTCACCTTTTAATCAGGCTCCACTGTACAACATTAAAAAAAAAAAAAAGAAGAAATTTCTAAAACCAAATATGGACTTTCAGACACTTCTGGGGGAAGGCAATTTTGGCAATCTGAGTGATCCAGGAAGGTAGGGGAAGCCTATTTAAACTGTGTAACAGACAGATGAACATACCAGTTTCTTCCACTCACACCCTATTACCCTCACTTGCACCCCCAAAAGAGAAACAAAAAGGATAATTACCCCAAAGCATTCCTGTGGTTAAAGGCCCAGATGTACAGTCACAAAGCCAGACCGATAGACAGATGGAAAGAAAACAGAAAAGATCAGGAAATGGGCCATCAGCAGAGAGCAAAGGAACAAGAAGGAGACTGTTGGAAGAAGATTTACATCTGAGAAAAGCAACAACCTCATCTTACACCTTTGATATCCTCACATTTAATTGTTTTTCAATTCTAGAACCCACCTATCTCTTTTTCCCTGATTACATTTACTAATACTCGTTTCACACATTACATTTTTAAGAAAAACTAATGCATGACTAAAATGGATTTGCAAACCACATATATCATACAAATACCTTTAGAACACAACAGAAATAATTACTTTCTTTGTGGCTGCTCCTAGACTCTGGAATCTGCCTTCAGGAGAACCTAGGAGGCCTCCTTTCTCGTTGTCCTGTTGTCAGGCAAAGGCTTTTTTATTCGGGCAAGCTTTTGGAAACTGGCTGGCTGCTGAGGATGCGGCTTCTACCAGATGGTTCATAAACTATTTATTGATGTACATTTTATTGATTAGCTTTTAAACTGCTTTTAATTCAGTTGCGTTTTAATGTTATAAACTGATTACTTGTATTTTAAAACTACCTTTTTATGTTTTTACTTGTACATTTTCAGTAAATCTTGTAAGCTTCCTTGAGCCCCACTCTAAGAAAGGTAGGATATAAATAAACAAACAAACACAACTATCAGGTCCTGAAGACTGGCTGCTATGTTTACAGCAAGCCGCTGTCCAGTTTTCCTCATTCTTCAAAGCAGATGACTGCTCGGGACTGCTGATAAGCATCTGTATGTGCCTTCGAGTCGTCTTCGACTTAAGGCAACCCCATGAATTTCATAATTTTATTAGGCAAGAAATAATTTTAAAAAAGAAACAAAAAGACACAGGAGACCCTAGTCATGCCTTTCCTCAACGATGCCCAGTTTGGCCCTAAGTAACATGTTACTCATGGGGGGTTATTTGAGGTATACTGAAGACAACAAAACCAAGCAGAAACAGAGCAGCTCACCATTAGCCCAAACTGCAGACAATGATGGCCCAGTCCATGCACAGAATTACTTGTGAGAGTAAACACACATTTAAAGACATATGGCTCTGTGTGTGCGTGCGTGTAACTGCATGTAATACAAGTATAGAGAAGAAAAATGAAAGTGCTAAAACACATCCATCCACCCAGCTGTTTCTTTGCTCTGAATCCTTCCTTCCTAAAACTGCTTTTCCTTATAAACCCAAACCCAGTCAGCAGTGTTATATTACATGCACTGAAAGTACACAGTAGTTTTGACACACATCCATACTCTCATCTAACCTGGTTATTTCCCCTGGCTTTCACTCAACGTAGCTACAATTCTGGATTTTTACACAGAATTCCCAGAGCGCTCACAAAAATGTCATTTCTCAGGAACCTTTCCAGGCAAGCCATGGATGGCGCATGTTGTGAACCAGTTTGCAGCTGTAGTTTACATGTGCCTTAATGGAAGATGAAATAATGACCAATCAGGTTTTACAGACACCATTCTTACCTACAAGGCCAACATAACTGAAATCTTGAACCTGTTAATTCTGAATTAATGCAAGTAATTGGGCAGCCCCATAAGGAGGAGCTTAATTGTGTTGTGGGATGAGTGGACGAGGATGTACATATGTTTAGATTCTGAATGTGTGGACATTTTTTTCTTTATTATTACTGGAATGTTCTAAGAGCAAAATATGGGACAAGAGCTTACGATGGAACCACAAAAACATACCCCAGTGATCTTGTGGCTTAATCACGTTTCTTGTTCCCTCTCCCATCCAAGACAACAAATTTTCACTGTCAGTTTCTTCATATTTAAAAATTTTTACACATCTCTCTGCTCCATCATAAGCAGACGATGAACACAAGGATGTTAGCTTGGTTGAGAACTTCTAAACATCACTCAGGGGAGTTCTTGAGGCAGAATAACATTAATAGTGAGACTCTGAAGAATGTGAGAGTTATTCTCAAAGTTAGGATCTGAGCAGAGCATGAGAAGTTCCCAAAAGAAGGAGACTTACGCCAAGGCAAAGGCCATCAGTGCTCCAACCACCACAATGAAATCCAAGATGTTCCAGAGATCTCGGAAATAGGAGCCATCTTGTAGTATCAATCCCTGATCTATCATCTGTGGAAAAGACAGGAGGTGATTTAATCAGAGACTCATAGGAATGAAACAAATTTGAATGTGATAGAACTGAAGCACCCCTTCTCTGGTGTGTATCCTCCAAATTTAAGTCTTGATGGTCCAGATGACAGTAAATAAAAGACTAGATGCTTCACTCAAGAGATGCTTTTCTGTGGCTGGGCAACTATGTCACATCTCATGAACTGTGACTAAATGATCCAGTGACAAAGTGAAACAGCATTGCCTGCCCATATAAGAGGTATGGCCCAAACAGAAATAAAACCAGATGCCTTCAGTATGATTCATTTGCTTGAACCATTTATATTTCTCTACTTAAAAACACTAATGCCATGTGGTTCAAGCACATGGTACCATTTGGAATATGTGGTATAGAATACACTAGTTGTCAAAAACAGTTTCCACGAGCTCTTTATTCTTTCTACACTTTTTCTTTCTACTCCTTTTAAGACTAAAAAGTGTCAATTTTTCCCATATGACACTTTGTTTGATTTCGGATGGATGGTTAATAGTTCTTTTGGCTTTTCTTCTGGAATGTATCTCTTCTGGTAAGTAAAAAGTGGTGCAGATACATGAGGAGATTACAGATGGAGGAAAATGACATCTGACCCACGCCCAGAAAAATTCCATCTTTGAGGCAAGTTGATCACTGTAACAAAGCCTCATCTGGAATCACCTTCGCTTTGTGCCAGCACCAATATTTCATTATCACATTATAGAAGAGTGGCTTTGTGATACTGAGGAATAGCAAGTATCACAGTTGTGTTCAGCTTAAAAGAAAGACAAAACAAAAAACAAAGGAGATGTCCATTATAGTGCTGAAATGGGGGAGCACATAATCTTTAAAAACACCTTTTTAAAAGAAAGAAAACGATTCACAAGGCAGCAATACAAGATACCTATACATTCTCAGTCCCAGCAAAGCCCATGATAGGTTTGCTTTAGGGTCACTATAAGTTGGAAAAAACTTAAGGCACACAACAAGACAAATATGCAAAAGGAATAGCCTCGTTGGTATGTGCCACTTGTGTAAAATGAATGTACTACAAATAACTCCTATGTCTGATCAGTACAACAGGGAAGCACTCTGCTTAAAAGCAAAACAACTTTAAAAAGCCCCAAACAGTATAGTGTGGGAGTTTCAAACCACTGTATCATGCCAAATGTTTTCCAGTATCACTTTTCTGTCCAAGGGTAGCAATCTGGGGCACAAGAAGAATCTTCTCAATCCTCCTTGAATCAAATAAACTAACAAAATTACCCTTTTCCGTATCTGTTTGAAGTCACTTTCTCTCTCTTTGCTGCTGCTTAGGCAACTTCTTGGATGTTTGTTTTGCCTTTTCCTCAAGTGAGGAATGCTGGGGCTCAGCATTTGGATGACTACAGAGTCTTATCGCAAGGGGCCCCTCTCTAGCCACAAGTGTGGCATCTGTAAAATGCTATGCAATTGTGATTGTTGTCTTTCCTTGCACATCTTCAGAACCATTCTGGGATTACAATGCCTGTTAAAACCAAAACTGTATCACAGCCAGCTCACCCACTGCCTCCACCAACATTATCCCCTTTTCATAGTTTCTTTTCTGAGAAGTGTCAGGGAGGGAGAGAGGCAGGGAGGAGAGCACAACTAAGTGGCTTCCCACCTGACTGCAGAACCAGTCAAAAGCCAGTTGAGGGCCCTTCTCAAAAGAGCCTCTCCCATTTCCTCCCCATGTTTTGCAGTCATGATGTTGTGGAAGGAAGCTCGGGCATTAACTCTGAATGGAAGGGGACCAGCAGAAAGTCAAAGCCAAGAACTCCTGTTCCCTCTTTTGTGTACTCCAATCCTACAGCAGCACAACTGTGTGTGTGTGTGTGTGTGTGTAAATGAGAGAGAGGGAGAAAGGGAGAGGGAAAGAGGCAGGCATTACTACACCATGGCACTATACCACTGCACTACTGTAGCAACAGAGACACTTGAAAGAGGCTGGGTCTCCCACCCAAATCACATGTCTACCCACTACCTTGGAGTGTAGTGGAGTCTCCTTCTTTGGAGGTTTTTAAGCAGAGGCTGGATGGCCATCTGTCGGGAGTGCTTTGAGGGTGTTCCTGCATGGCAGGGGGTTGGACTGGATGTCCCCTGTGGTCTCTTCCAACTCTACATTTCTATGATTCTATGAATCTATGATTCTATGATACCCCCTGACCATCCAGAATTGGCATAACAGCACAACTGATCATTCACATACATGAAATCATAGCATGACAGAAGTGGGAAAGGAGGTCAATAACAGATTTGTGTGTGTGAGTAAAAAGAATAGCTTTTAATAGGTCTCCCATGGGAGAACAACTGAAGAGCAAGTGTCATGAGGGAAGCCCCACTGAAGGTGCAATTATCCAGATGTAATCACAATTTACCTGTCTCATGTGATAAGGCCCTACAACTTGTGCTTATACCTGGTCTGGGTATAAGAAGTCACCAACTAGAGGCAGCTTCTAACTTACATGACTTTAAAAAGGGGGGTGGTAGAAGATGAAAATTAACAACTTCAAGGAGGATCAGTGAAGTCCATCAACAGCCAAATGACAGCTTAATGGAAATGAAATCCTGTTGTGGAAAAATGGTCTGGCTTTGAACACTGGTTGCTGAATGAGAATGGATGAGAGAGGATTGTCTATGTCTACCCTGGATGCATCCAGTTAATCACTTCTGGAACAGAGTATCTTACCAGATGGCTGTTTGAAATGACTAAGCAGAGCTCTTCTTATGGGATCAGGTCCTGAGGTTCCCTTGCTAAGCCTATCATGACCTATAAAATCCATATATGTTCATTACACGATCCCAGGTTAAATAAGCCTCAGACCCGTTCAATTTTTACCAGAAATGCATAAAAATCAGTATTCCACTTTAGCTTCCCAAGCACCAAGCTGGTGTCTAATTTTAGAAGTTCTGCTCTGTGGGAGTGACATTTGAGGAATGACAGGGATGTGCAAAAAGTTATCCTAAAAAAAGTAGGGGGTGTATCCAATTTTCCCTTTCTAACTCAAGAAAATGTTTCACATTCTGTTCCCATTGAGGCCGACACACGCCACCCACAAATAGGAAGTCACAGAACATGTCGCTGTAAACTGAGATCAAACCACCAACTTAAACCACCTCTTTTCTCATCCTCCCAGATTTTAGAAAAACTCAGTTACTTAAGAAAGTGAGGTTATTCGTGGCTATAGTTTACTTTTAAAAAGCCATACAAAATTCTTCAGGATTACCCCTTCAGTAAATTCTCTCACTGCCCCCTTCCCCAAAAAAACCACCCTGTAGAGGGTAGATTAGACTTCGGCATGCAAAGTTACCAAAGCAGACGAGACCAAAAAATACATAAATATCTATATTACGTATGTGGCTTGTACCTGCCTAAGCTGGTCTGCTGCCCTTTCCTGTTGTTAGTGTTTAAGACACTATTGCTACTCCAAGTATCTTCTCCATGCCAAACGATGGCATCTTTGCCTCAGGCAGCAATGTATGCTAAAGCCAGCCCTGCTTTCTGGAGGTTAGGAGGCCTTCCCAAGCAAAACTGGGCTCAGGCTTCAGCTAAACAAAGGACACGGTCCAGTCATCAATTAGAAAAGCAGGCTGAGGTTCCAGAAGATGATTTACATAGAGAAATAGAAAGGACCAGGAAATGGGACTCACATAGCTTGGGAACTGGGAAGAGGGCCTGGTGCAGAGGAGAGGATGCAAAGCAGAAAGAGAGCAGAACATTGTGCAGTGCCCGTAAACCTCTTACATTGGCAAAGTTTCTTGACAGGAAGGGGAAGGTTATAGAAGGATGGGAAAAGAGCAGAGTCAGGGACAAATCAAGAAGCCTGCAAAGCTACTTGAGCACAAGGATGCTCGAGGTTGCCAAAGATTTACAGCACATCGAGGACAAGAGTTTCAACAGATTCTGACCATTCACCCCAAGAGTCACGCTCATTTACTGAAATTATGTCTCACTGAAGTGGGAGATGGTAGCATATATTTCTTTTCAATAGAAGAAATATTTAGTAGACAACATGGAGAACATCTCCCATGTGACGGCAGGTGGCAGCACTTAAGACAAGTTCAAGATTGAATGTTAAACATGACACATCACTTTACTTAGAAGTGAGCCAAAGCATTATGCATGAAATGAATATGAACTCTATGTTCTTTCCATAGGCTATTTTAAACAATTTTGTCTCTTACCTTAATAACCATCTCAAAGGTAAACACACCAGTGAAAACATAGTCAAAATACCTCAGGACCTGCCAAAAAGAAAGGAGAAGCTGAAGGATGAGGATCTTCACACATTTAAGCAGTAATTATATTACGCTTTCATAATGTTTTCAAATATGCTTCTTCACTCTGTTTCTGTATCAAATGCCCAAGATATATTCCCTTCATCAATTTTTCTTCTACATTCATAAAATGTCCGTTTTAAAAAGACAACAAAGTCTTGCAGCATTTTAAAGTCTAACGTATTTATTGCAGCGTAAAGTTTAGTAGACGTCCCCTCACATGGGTTCGAGTCTACTCAGATTTATGCCGTGAGAAGTGTTAACTTTTACAGTATTCCAACACAAAGAAGACGCCAGTCACAAACAAAATACATTTAATCCTATCTTGTGTACAAAAATACACATATACAACCATAGCTAGAAAACATTATAAGACTTTCTACTTTGAATCCAATTATAGAGAACTGATACACATCTAAGAGCTAATCAGGTTTATATAATTAATTCTAATTCCCTGAGGGAAGTTTTTCTGTTGTAATTCATTTGTAATTGTTATCAAGCTAAAACCCAATCAGCTACCTAATCAGATGCTTCTTTTTTTTTTACCTGTAAAAGCTCCACCTGTTGTCAGACAGACTCTTTTCAAAAGTATATGTCAATTTGTTAGCCTAGTGCCACACAATCTTTTGTTATCATTGTTTTTACCCATCTTAATTATATTCAAACCAATTTAATATACTGAAAATGAAATGCAGCTACAGAGAACAACCAGAGCTACCTTCACTGTTGGTCAACAATTAAGTACACTCTTCTAAGAGAAGTACCTCTAGTTCTGTGGCAACTCCTAAACCTATTGTATATACGAACATGAGAGAAAGCACTCTACAACTGAGAGTTATGTTCTTACAGAACATGTTTTTAGATACTGTATAAATAAAAAGAACACGTACAGTTATGTTAACTCTAGCAAAACCATGTAAATATAAAAAGACATCTCTAGTAGAAAGTAAATGTTGCTAGGGACCATGCTTTATAGAATGTCCTTAGTGTTGCATTATCTTCTGGTGTCTCTGCAATGAAAACCATACATATTTTGTATTTGAAATTACAATGGAAATACAAATTGAGACAGTGGGTGGTCTTTTTCTATTCATATGAATGAAACTTTCTTCTATTCCTTTAGAAAAATTTCTCTCTTTTACAAGGACTCAAGAGATAAAGTCAATTATCTACTGCACTCAGTACACTGAAATGACCTGTATGGTACAGATCAGGGATTCTAACAATCTCATTTTGACTTTAAAATTGCTGTTGTTAAACAATGTTGTTGTAAAATGATTGCTCTTGGTAAACAATGGGAATCCAAAATCTTTGCTGATCTGCTGAAAATGACCCATCAGATCTCAAAACAGATCTGCTGAAAATCTACCAACAGCAGATGATGCCTTTTCTGTCTACCTCTGCTCATTGCGATGTTCATTCTACAACAATCCACAATTTAAGCTGTAATCTTATACACTTACATGAAAGTAAATGCCACTGGAAACAACAGAACTTACTTATAGCTTAACAGATCTAGGACGGCATACTGTCAATAATCTTAAATCATTCTTGTGAGTTATCCCCACTTAAATGACCTGGCCTTTAGTTTAACATTTTAAAATCCTTCCGTTTTCCAATAGAAGAGATATACGCATGTATTTCATTCTCCTGTTAAGACCAAGGTGATTTCAAAGTGCTTAATTTTGGCTGGATTGTTCCTCATTTATTCATAATGTCAGTGAGACATTCTGGAATCATGAACACAATTATGGGTAGCTCATCATGTTCCAATTATTTTATTAATTATCAGATACAGATCTGATAAAGAGGTCACTAACAAGGAATAGATGCTATGGGATCCTAAACCTACCTAGCATTTTTTTCCTCAGAAGTATGTTGTTACAGCAGTTTGTTACAACTCCACTTAGTCTTTTGAAGATGTTCTTGCTGTTGTTCTTCATGTTTATCAAAACTGTTTCCCTTCAAAAACATATTTTTGGGAAACCAAAGGCAGGGCTGATTGAAACTGGTTCAGGGCCCTTTTTATGTTTTGTTTCCACAAGAAATATAAGCAAACTGCCATAATAAGTTTCTAAAAAGTTTCTAAAGCATGCAATGTTTTTGCAATACTGAAGGCACAATTGAAAACTGTGCCAATAAGGAGGAAAAATGGCAGGTGTCTAAAGAAACTGGAATGGCTGACTGAAGAACTCTCAGCTGAGCTATGTGTTAAAAGAAACATGTACAGGAAATGGAAAAATGGTGAAACCACCAAAGAGGAATTCAAGCAAATAGCCAGGAGATGTAGGGAGAAGGTCAGAAAAGCTAAAGCGCAGAATGAACTCAGGCTTGCCAGAGACATCAAAAACAATAAAAAGGGCTTTTTTAGATATGTCCGCAGCAAAAGGAAACACAAGGAAATGACAGGATCACTGCGTGGAGAAGGTGACCAATTAATAACGGGGAGAAGGAGAAGGCAGAACTACTCAATATCTTCTTTGCCTCAGTTTTCTCCCAAAAGGACAGAGGTACCCAAACTGGGGCGTGGGGAGCAGGTGAGGAAACGAGGGAAATGCAGCACAGAATAAGTAGAGAAGTAGTACAGGAATATCTGGCTAAACTAGATGAATTCAAGTCCCCAGGGCCAGATGAATTACATCCAAGGATATTAAAAGAACTGGCAGAAGTCATTTCTGAACCACTTGCAATAATCTTTGAGAAGTCTTGGAGAACAGGAGAAGTCCCAGCAGTCTGGAGGAGGGAAAATGTCGTCCCCATCTTCAAGAAGGGGAAAAAGAGGACCCTAATAATTATTGCCTGGTCAGCCTGACATCAATACCAGGAAAGATGCTAGAGCAGACCATTAAACAGTCAGTTTGTAATTACTTAGAAAGCAATGCTGTAATCACTAAAAGCCAGGATGGATTTCTCAGAAATAAGTCATGCCAGACTAATCTTCTCCCTTTTTATGACAGGGTTACAGGCTTGATAGATGAAGTGAATGCTGTAGACGTAGCATATCTTGACCTAAGTAAGGCCTTTGAGAAAGCTCCACATGACATTCTTGCAAAGAAGCTAGTAAAATGTGGGCTGGACAGGGCTACTGTTAGTTGGATTTGTAATTGGTTGACTGACCAAACCCAAAGGGTGATCACCAATGGCTGCTTTTCATCCTAGAGAGAAGTGACTAGCGGGGTGCCACTGGGTTCGGTGCTGGGCCCAGTACTATCCAACATCTTCATCAATGACTTGGATGAAGGAGCAGAGGGCATGCTAATCAATTTTGCAGATGATACCAAATTGGGAGGGGTTGCTAATACACCAGAGGACAGGATCAAATTTCAAAATGACCTTGACAGATTGGAGAGCTGGGCCAAAGCTAACAAAATTAATTTCAACAGAGAGAAATGTAAGGTCCTGCACTTAGGCAGAAAAACTGGGAGGCACAAATATAGGATGGGGGACACGTGGCTGGATAGCAGTACGCGTGAACGGGATCTAGGAGTCTTGGTAGATCACAAGCTGAACATGAGTCAGCAGTGTGATGTGGCAGTCAAGAAAGCCAATGTGATTCTTGGTTGCAGCAGTAGGAGTAGATCTAGATGGTGTCTAGATCGAGGGAGGTAATGGTACCACTCTATTCTGCATTGGTTAGGCCTCATTTGGAATACTGTGTCCAGTTCTGGGCACCACAATTCAAGAAGGATGTCGACAAGCTGGAGCATGTCCAGAGGAGGGCGACCAAAATGGTGAAGGGTCTGGAAGCCATGCCCTATGAAGTATTGCAGCATGTGGGGCTCCCATGTCTTAGGGAGCTGGGTATGTTTAGTCTGCAGAAGAGAAGATTAGGAGGGGACATGATAGCCATGTTTAAATATTTGAAAGGATGTCATGTTGAGGAGGGAGCGGACTTGTTCTCTGCTGTTCCAGAGACTAGGACAAGGAGTAATGGATTCAAGCTGCAGGAAAAGAGATTCTACTTGAACCTCAGGAAGAACTTCCTGACAGTCAGAGCTGTCCAACAGTGGAATATGCTGCCTCGGAGTGTGGTGGAGTCTCCTCCTTTGGAGGTTTTTAAGCAGAGGCTGGATGTCCATCTATTGGGAATGCTTTGATGGGTGTTCCTACATAGCAGGGGGTTGGACTTGATGGCCCCTGGGGCCTGTTCCAACTCTATGATTCTATGATTCTATGAACATCTTCAAAAATTATGACCAAACTGCAACCTGGGAAAAAGAAAGGGGATCTGGAGGCCTGAAGTACTATCTGTCAGGCATCCTTCCTCCCCAGCTCCAACCTGCCACATAATGCAGATTCCTGCTTCCTAATCCATGTGAAGGAACAAGAAGTGGGAATAGGATTCAAAATGGCTGATGGGGTCAAATAAAACCTGTTCTGTTTCTGTGTTAACATGCATAAATCTGTAGACGGTCATGGCACTGAACTAAATATTAATAATTGCTGCTTGCTACACGTTCAAGTACTATCCAATAACATGGGCTTGATCAGACACAGACAACTCTTTGGCGATGCTAAATTCTAGCATTCTAAATTTTAGTGCTGTCTTAAGCTTGTTGCACATTGTGTTCACTGTATCACTTTCTCTATTTCCCTCTTTCCTGCCTGCTTGTCCCTAGTTTTCTGCTCTTCTTTTGCTCTCACCATCACCTGAAACGTGTCTAGTGCAGACACAAGAAAGGGTTTTCTTGGTGACTGTTCCCAGTTTCTAGAACTCTGTCTCAAAAGACAGACTGGCTCCTCCCCAGTTGTTTTTCTGCCAGTAGGCAAATCCCTTTTAAGTTGGGCAGATTTTTGTGAACTGACCATGCTTGCTGCTCTTTCTTTTGTGTTGTATCTTTTAATTGCCTTTTAATTTTTTTATGCTTTCAGATATCATAGGCTACCTTGAACCTTGTTTGTGCAAGAAATGCATGATACAAACAAACAGGAAAGATAAGAATACAGTCCTCCCTCTACGTTTGTGGCCTTGATCTTCGTGTTGTGAGGTGCCCATTTGCCTCTCCCCATTCTCCTCCTCCATTCTCTTGCCTTTTGCTCGGGCACACCATGCCTTCCTTCTTTGAGCCCAAGGCAAAAAGCAAGTGGATGGGAAGGGGGAGTCTTACATGCTGAGAAGAAAGGTGTGCACATACTTCCCCCATTCTCCCCCTCCTGTTCCATTGCCTTTTGCTTGGGGACAAGGAAGGAAGAAACATGCTCTCAGGGTAAAGGTAAGGGAATGAGGGGCACACACATGCCTTATCCTCACACAGGGCTGACTCATCCCACTCACTTGCCTTTTGTCTGTTCACATGGAAGGAACGCATGCACGCCTAGGCAAAAGGCAAGGGAATGGGAGGAGGGAGCCCCACATGCTGCAAAGGAGGGTGTGCGCATGCCTCCCTCATATTCTCCACCTCCCATTCACTTGCCTTTTGCCCACACACGTGGGAGGAAGCCTGCGGAAAAGGCAAGGGAATGGGAGGGAAAACCATGTGCATCCCTTCTCTGCATGTGGGGCTGTCCCTGCCATTCACTTGCACACAGAGAAGGAAGGCAAGCCACCCAGCAAAAGGCAAGAGAATGGGAGGGGGAGAATGAGGGAGCATGTGCTTGCCCTCTCTGTGCACAGGGCTGACCCCTGTCGTTCACTTGCCTTTTCTCTGGACATGTGGAAGGAAGGTATGCGTGCTCAGGTAAAAGGTAAAGGAATGGGATGGGGAAGTCCCACATACTGAGAAGGAAGGTGCACGCATGTCTCCCTTCCATTTTGCCCCTTCCATTCACTTGCCTTTTGCCCTGGTACCTTGAAAGAAGGCACAAACGCCCAGGTAAAAGGCAAAGGAATGGGAGGGGGAGTACTCATCTGTATTGGGGGGAGAGTTATTCACAGGTTTTTTTTTTAACTTTCACAAGGTTCTGTGCCCTGAACCCTTGCAAAAGTTGAGGGTCACTGTATAAAAAAAGTCTTGTTTGATTAGGTCAAAGGCCTTGGTCCAGTTTTATGCTTCCAGAGTGGCATATCATATGCTCTTAGGAAGCTCATGGGACCAAATTGCACTCTCCAACTTGCGCTTCCCAGGCAAACTGGTGCTTAGAAACATAACAGTTTCTGATATTTGAGGTAATCAGCATCCCGACTTTCTCCTACATACTGTTCTGCAGCTATCACTGCAGAGCTACCACACAGGCAATAGCTGAAAGTACCAAAAATACAGCCCATTTGCAGAATCTGTGTGTGTGCATGCGTATGTGTGTACTTTTTTAGACCTACTTGTCATCAAGCTGACATACTTGACACATGCTGTTTGGAAAAGACTGGTTCTCCTTGTTTCTAGGATCAGATGACCCAGGAGCCTCTGTTTTAGGAATGAGTACTGTATTGTTGTGACTTCCAAATTCCTACATAAAACAACTGGCATTAACTGCAGCATTTCCCCTCCAAGCTAATTTGCTACTCACAATGGCTAACTAATTATTGCCTTTAGGACTACAATAAACTATTCATTAAACTGAGGATAGGAAGCACAGACCACGCATTACCAGCCTCAGAAGTACAAATGATATCTTTATATGTTCAGAATAAGGCAAATCAGACGTTCCAAACGCCTACATTACTGAAATTGAGAACATGATATACATTCATCCAGAGCTTGGAAAAGTAACTTTTCCCCTTACAATTTTCAGAATCTCCCAGCCACCATGGCCAGTGACCAGGAGGCCATTCAACCTGCCCTGTTCTTAAATTTTACCTGTTTCTATTTGCTCTCCACTCCCACCCCCATTCACTCTTGTTCAAGTTGCTTTTCTTCTACTCTACCTCAAGGCAAGTCAGCTATAGTTAACTGCTTCACAGACAGTATTTTAAAAATTCCCTTGACTCAGGTTCTCAAGGGGCCTATCCTAGCCACAATCACTTAAAGAAAAGAACTACCAGGTGGCCAACCATACCAGCTATGGAAACCTCCTTGCAATAGCAGGCTGTCGTGTGCCAGATGATAACCCCTTGACACATCAGTGCTTTTGCACAAAAGCTGCTGGTGGTTTGAGAAACTTAAAAACCTGTCATTGTTTAACACATCAAGTCTTCTCTGTGCTTCATCTCTATATTTGCTTCATCTTGTCCTCAGATTATGTAAAAGTCAGATCTGGCAGTTAGAAAATGTTCATGTTGTTGCTCATCTATCGGTTCTCACCTTAACATTTAATATCTTCCTTATTCATAGGACTTCACATTTGCATTGGCTGTGGATAAGCTACACCAACAGAGGCCAGAATCAATTCAATGGTATCTGGTGTATAAGATCTACATCAGCCATCTGCAACCATAATGACTGCCTCAAGGGAGAATTATACAACTTTTTTCCTCCCATCTCACTGTTGTAATTGCTCCAGTTTGACCCACATGTGAGCACTTGGCACAAAATTCAACTGCTAGTCCCAAATAGAACTGACTCACTGAATCAATGGGATTTAGATAAGTGTTGAATTACCATTCTGCTGGTCTACTCTAGTTGTGACTAATAGTTGGATTTACATCTTACAGCTCTGGGCTACTAAAGACCAGAAGACTGGAGGCTTGAACAAACTTTTTGTAGAAAAGAGCAATTGAAGCAAACATGAGTACTCCTGTCAAAAGAATAACAAAGACTCTGTGGGGAACACATCTCAGTGTTTTGCTGCTTCTTCCTATACCTGTGCTAGGGAAACAGTCAGAAGACTTACGTGGCACTTTTTCCAGGACTGTGCTGTTCAATTATAGATGAGGAAGTGCCTGTCTGGATCCTCCCTCCCACCACAGACATACCTTGGTACTATTGCTATTGTTGCTATTGGTATTATTGTTGTTTACCTGTTTCCCTTCCTCCCATTAGAGCCTAGGACAATACACCACATAATAAAAATGCACCATTAACACATTATTTATAATTAAAGAATCAACTGTAAAACCAAACTGTTTCTAGTTTGGACCAGACATGCTTCCCTGGAAAGGGAATAATACAATCATAATGTCCTCAATCATAAACCCTTATCTGGAATCCCTACAGCACTGGGAATGCCCACTAGTGGGATCACAGACAGGTTCTTCCTGGCTGGTCTTAAACTGGGGACTGGTTGCTATTGTTCCACTAGGTGCTTGAGTCCAAAGTCATCTTGGGTTTACACACATGTGCAGAAACTCCTTTAATTGGGCCCAGTAGCTTACAGGTAGCTACTACATTGCTTTGGGGATCAGAGAAACAGGTTGCTCACCTGTAACTGTGGTTCTGAGTGGTCACCTCTTAACTCACACAAATGGGTTTACTACACTCCTGCCAGAACAGAGGTGAAGGGCAACTTCAGTGGGCCTTGGACAAGTTTTCTGCCCCAGAACCTTCTAGAAACCAGGCAGGCTGTCAAAATTCCTGGTTTTGAAAAAATATTTCTTCTTAATACAAAACATTACTGCCCCCCCCACCCCCAGCAAGATACTGAAAAGATGAATTGCCTCTCTTAGGCCCTTTTTGCATGTTACCTGTTTGTGTGATGGGGGAGGCGTCTCGCGCGAGAAGCCTCCTCTGAAACGCTGCCGCTTCCCCGCTCCTTGCTACCGCAGGTCGCTTCCTGTTAGTGCGACCGTCATGCTAGCGCCCCGCCCCTTCCTTCCACAGGGCAGTGTGGGAGCTGTAGGCTGCACTGGAGGAAGGAAGCGCGACCCTCCCGGCTCACCGACGCACCGCATGGCAGGTAAGTGCGCGAGGGCACCGCGAGCATTGCGTGAGCGCGGGGCATTTTTGGCTTAAAGCTGAAAATCAAAAAATGTGTGCGCACCCCGCTTCAGCCTCATGAGCATCGTGCAAGTGGGGGTGCGTCATATGGAGCGACGCTCCCATTTGCGTGACGCTCAAGGGGCGCTCACGCAACAAAAAAACCATGCAAAAAGGGCCTTAGTAATCCATCCTTTTTCAGTTACCCAAAAGAGAGAAGTCCGGGGAGTCTGCAGGCACTGACAGCCACAAAAAGAACCTGGGGCCCCATGTGCCCCCAGGGCTGTACTTTGCCTACCCTGTCCCAAATGAACAGGTACATACTCTGCGAGATCCTCCTGAACCCAAAGCTGCCACTAGAGGTGCAGGCAGTCTCAGTATAGCAGGAAGTGCTTGAGCCTAACTGGTTGGTCTGCTGCCTATGACAATTCCTGAACTAGGGGAGCCTGGCTGGTTCTGCACACTCAAATAACCTCATGACTGAGTTGGGCTCTAAGTGGGGCTACAGCTGAAACCAGTACAGAATGTGGCTGTTGAGAGCTAAATAAGAACATGGAGTTCTTCTTTGTAGTCTCTGTGACTCACACAACTGGGTCTACTGTGCCTGTGCAGTGCATCATTGGAAAACATCTTGATTTGTTATGCAAGTATTTTGGTGGTAGCCCCTCTTCCCCTAGTACCATATGACCAGCCATGTTCCTGTTCAAACCCGTAGTTCCATGGCCATTGAAGCAGCAACCCAGGAGTTAAGTATATTGAGCAAGACAAAATTGGGAGGAAGAATGGGTATGTTGTGAGTTCACAGATGGCCACTCAAGGAACGACCATTACAGGTGAGCAACCTGTTCTTCTTTTTTTGTGATTTCTGTGATTCACACAAATTGGAGACTAGCAAGCTACGAACTCAGGTATTGAGTGAATCATGTGACACAGGAGTACAACACTGCTCTCCCAAAGGCAGCATCAGCCCTCAAACTTGAGTCCAGCCTGTAGTGCGTAATAAAGGTCAGAGGCTGAGACCAGGTAGCTGCCCTGCAAATGTCCTCTAAGGGAACACCCGCAGAAAGGCCAAAGAGGTAGCCACAGCTCTTGTGGAATGGCTGTGCATAGTGACAGAAGGGTCTTTCTTAGTTACTTCATAGGGCAGGTGAATCATGCAGGAGACTCATTTGGAGAGATGCTGGGCAAAGACAGGTAGTCCTTTTTTGTGGGTAGAATAAAAGACAGTCCTTGAGGCTGCTGAATGTCAGCTGTCCTATTATACTATAGAAAGCTAATGCGCTTCTAACATCTAAGCAGTGAAGTGTCCACTCCAAATTCAGAGGATGGGTTCAGCCTCAGAATGGTCACTGGGATTCGATGAAGCAGTGTCAACAGGGAAGCTAAAGACAGATCCTCCAAGATGGAAGTCTGAGGCTGCCTGTATTGGGAGGCTGAATCCAACCACCATGAAGTGTCAAGAGATCTGGTCTCAGCAGAAGCTTGAGGTAAACTCTGTGAGACAGGTGGAGGAGAAGGGTGAACCACAACTATCTCAACCACAGTGGGGTTAACAGAATGGAGTTCACTCTGTCTCTAATCTTGTGATGAGAGAGAACATTGGGAAAATGTACCTGGCAACACTCCCCCAATGATACAGGAAGGTGTCGCCTAGGGAGCCTTTGCCTTTGTCCTGGAGCACAGCATCATGCACTGAGCATTCTGAGCCAATGCAAAGAGATCAATCTCTGGCATGGCCCAAGTGCAGAATACAGATTGGAGCATGTTGGGATGGACCATCCATTTGTGGCAGGACACCGGTGTTCTGCTTATCACATCTGCTAAGATGCTCTCCTCTCTGGGTAGATGGATTGAGCAGAATAGAATATCTCTGCATAGACACCAATCCAAGATCTGAAGAGTGAAATTCAGCAGGGTCATTGTCCATGTGCCTGCTTGTTTCTTCAGGCAGTAAATTACCATGGTGTTGCTAGATATTACTAGAACTGCTTGGTGTATTATCAGAGACTCGAAACCACAGAGAGCTTTCTCCACTATCAATGTTTTGAGTGCATTGATGTGGAGTTCGGATTTAAGGTCCATCCAACAACCCCTGACAGAGAGACCACCCGTGTGGGCATGCCATCCAACTTTGGATGTATCTGTCATCAGAGACCTTCATGAGCTGAGGTAGAAGAAAGGGCATTCTGGCTAATAGATTGTCAAAGTGGAACCACCATTCCAGAGAATGCCCTTGGAATAGTCAGTCACATTCAAGGAGAGTCTATGATGATGTCTAATACTGAGAGGAATCAAGCCTGAAGTGGTCTCATCCAGAGGCAAGTGTTGGGGATTACAAAGGTTGTGGAAGCTTTAAGGCTGAGCAATACCTGAACAACCTTGGCTGGCGACCATCTAGAGCAATGACAGTGGAGAATAGCACAATGCAGGCTGTGAAACTGATCCACAGAAAGGTACACTCTTGCATTCAGAGAGTCAAGTACTGTTCAAGTGTGACTTGCTGAAGTTGATGATGAGACCTAGATAGTCTAAGAGCCAAAGGGTCAGATCTGTATCTGAAAGAAGGCAAGACCTGAAATGTGAAACAAGGAGACAGTCATATTTGGGAAGACAATGATGCCTTGCTGGTGTAACCAGGCTGCCACAACTGCTATACACTTTGTAAAGATATGTGGGGTGGTATTCAGTCCAAAAGGCAGGACATGAAATTGAAAGGTCTTCTTTCCTATGACAGAGCAGAGGTAGTGCCAATGCAATGGTCAGGTACCAATATGAAAGTAAGCATCTTTGAGGTCCATGGTCGCAAACCAGTCTCCTTCTTTCAGCAACAGAAGAATAGAGTTCAGGGTGAGCATACAGAAATGTCTGGGACAGATAAATGAATTCATGTCTCTCAGGTCCAGAATGGGGTGGAGTCCACCATCCTTCTTCAAAACAATTAAATAGTGGGAGAAAAACCCCTATGGATGGAGGGTGATGGTATGGGTTCAATGGCTCCTTTCTGGAGAAGAGTATCTACTTCTTCCAGCAGAGGAGTAGAAGGAGTGGTACTGCTAACCATGCTGGTAGTGAATATTCAGCAAATTCAACTGTGTAGCCCCTGTCGATGATGTCAAAGACCCAAGAGTCAGTGGTGATGGTAGACCAGGTAAGGTGATAAGGATGGAGTCTGTTGCAGAAAAGGAGAGTGGAAGGAAGAAGGCCGTAAAAAAAGTCAAAGATGATGTTTGCTTTCTGACTTCCTCTTTTTGTAAGATTGAAACCTATAGCAAGATGGAACAGAAGTCTTCCTCAAAGATGACAGTGAATGGAAGGAGGCTCTGAAGCATTTTGGTGGAACTGGGCTATAAGTCTACTTTCAGCCAGATGGATGTCTCAACCAAGAGTATCTAGACCTGGAGGATCATGAAGACTTGGAAGGAAGGCCAAACTTACAAGTAGTAGTTGGCAATTTCTGGGTATGTTCCAGGGTGTCATCAATGTTTTTGTGGAATAATCCAGACTCGTTGAACAGCAAATTGTCAATTGTACTTCTGTCCTGATGGGACAAACTCAAGGAGTGTAGCCAGGCATGACAACATAGAACTCTGACCAAAGCAAGAGATTCTGCGCTACAGTCTGGAACATGCCTCATTGTCATAAGTTGCTATGAAACTAAAGTATAGGCTTCAGATTGAAGAGCAGCTGCTAAGCATCAATCATTGTCTGAAAGCCTCACAAGAAGTGGTGTCATATGTTCCCAAAGATGCTACTAGTATGTAGACATACAGGCCTTGTAGTTAGCAATGCAGAAGGACAACAATGCAGTGGAATTTATTAATTGATTGATGAATAGAATAGAATAGAATAGAATAGAATAGAATAGAATTTTTTGGCAAGAGTATTGAGCTTTTGCTGCTCATTGTCCCTTGAAATAGTCACCTTCTTCTGAGTTGTCTTGGTCTGTGCAGCCTCAACAACAATAGAGTTGTGCTTTGGGTGCTGAGATAGCCAATCAGCATTTGAATCAAAGATCCTTTATAAAGTATCCAGCTGTTTTGAAGTAGGCTTCACCAAAGATGGATTGCTCCAAGACTGCTTCATAATCTTGAGAACTGGAAGAAGAGGTATGTGAGAAGGTGTAGGGACTCTAGCCTGGCGCCTCCTGAAGACTGGGTCCTCAGGTTCTGGTTCAGATGACTTAGTGTCAAGCTGGAGGGTCTTGGTCATATGGACCATCAATACATAAAGGTGTAGATGTTGTCTGTGGGTGAAACAGATTTGCGCTCACCAAGAATGTTAGGGGGTGACTGTGACTGGACAACAATTGAAAAGGATGCAGTAGAATTACAGTCAGTATCATATGATATGGTGGACCAAGTGGTGATGGTGTGAACTGTGCAGCAGTGGTGACAAAGTAACAGCAAAAGGAGCAGTGGAAACAGAGGAATTACAGTATGGAGAAGACACCACAACAGAAGTAACCATTGGAGCATTGGTAGTAGCAATAGAGTGAAGAGGCGTATTGGTGGTTGAAGCTGATGCCTGAGGCTCTTTGGTGATAGCACTGTTTGCAGGATGCACCTGTGTTTCTGTAGGTAGTGAAGAGACACTGTCTTTCAAGCAGGACTGGTGTGTGTGTAGGAGAATGGGATTATAAACAGTTCCAAGAAGAGTGAGAGGGTCTGCTCCAATCTGGAGATTCTCTATGACTCATTGGATAGTGGTCAGGGAAAGTTCCATTCATAATAGTACCAAGATTAGTTTTGATCCCAATAGAGACAAGCATACCAGTGATGGAATGGACCATGGTGCCTCAAGTCATAGTAATCAGGGTCATAGTATTCCACAGTTTCCTCAGAGAGGGAGTTCCTTTCAGAGAGGGAAGGAGAATACCAACTGCATCGCAGGAATGGAATATGGTGCCTATAGCCAAACTGTGCTGACTCAGTGGCTTCAGGAAGAGGGGAAGGGTGATGGAGTCTTCAGGATCTATGATGAACCAGAGAGGGTTGGTCCTGAGTCCTTGAAACCAACAAGATGGAAGATTGGGATGAATCCAAAAAGGAGAGTTAAGATATACACCCATGTCGAGCAGGAGGTGTAGGTGGAAGTCAAGCATCCCTGGCAAGACAAGCCACAGAAACTGGGGATGGCAATGGTTCAGACTGGGCAGAAAGGCTGGAGAACACCGAGGACCATGATAGGGAGAATCAACTATTTTGCCTTCTGAAATGGTAGAAGCCTAGATGACCTCTGGAGAGTGGCATGAAATTGAAGGCTGAATGGTCTGCGCTGGAGAAGAATGAGATGGTGAGTAGTTAGATGATGCTGGATCTGAAGCAACTGCAGAGACTACCAGGGATGGTAACTGAAGCTGGGGAAGATCCTTAGTCCTCTTTTTCTTTATATGATGCCCGTGTTTGGCATGAGGGGAAGCTGGCTTGAGACTGAGAGAGCATCCTGGTGCAGAAGTAAGAGGCATCACCCTTCAACTTGCTGATACTGATAGTGGGATCACATGTGGGATGCTTGGAACTTTCAGCCAGAGGAGTGTAAATCGATGGCCATGCTGAAGCAACTTGTATGGAGGAAGCAGGACACTGAAGGAACATCCAGACAAGGCAAGTCTTGTTAATACATGAGGGCCTTCAGGCATGAGGAGCGGCTTTTGCAGGCCTGTGGAGTCATTGTCTTACAGTGCAAACAGGACCCAATACGGTGATTCTCTCTCAGACAAAAAAGGCAATGGGAGTGGCCATCAGTATTTGGAATCTTTACCTAACAAGTGGAACACATTTTTTTAAAATCCACATGGCATGGTTATTGGAGACATAGAGATAGAAAGGGTAGCTGTGAGAGGGTAAATCAAAAGAGAAGTGAAGAGAGAGTCCAAGTCAAATTGAGCGAAGTTACTGAGCCAAATCACAGATGAAAATGGAAAAAATTGAAAAGTCCAAGTTAAAACCTAAATGACTGATATAGTCAAAATTCACAGCTAACTGTTCCTTTAGATGCTGCTGCTGTGGTGGACACAAAGGAACTAAGGGTTTGAGTAGAAGCATGGCTGGTCATTTGGTACCAGGGGAAGAGGGGATACTTGCATAACAGCTCTAGAAGATTCTGAACGATGCACTGCGTGGGCACAGTAAACCCATTTGTGTGAGTCACAGAGACTACAAAGAAGAACTCCATGTTCTTACTTAGCTCTCAACAGCCACATTCTGTACCAGTTGCAGCTGTAGAGCCCAACTTAGAGCCCAACTCAGTGATGAAGTTATTTGAGTATGCAGAATCAGCCAGGTTCCCCCAGTGCAGGAATTGTTGTAGCCAGCAGATCAACCAGTTAGGCTCAAGCACTTCCTGCCATACTACGGCCGCCTGAACCTCTACTGGTAGCTTTGGGTTCAGGAGGATCCCGCAGAGTATGTACCTGTTCATTTGGGACAGAGTAGGCAAAGTACAGCCCTGGGGGCACATGGGGCCCCAGGTTCTTTTTGTGGCTGTCAGTGCCTGCAGACTCCCCAGACTTCTCTCTTTCGGGTAACTGAAAAAGGATGGATTATTAAGAGAGGTAATTCCTCTTTTCAGTATCTTGCTGGGGGTGGGGGGCACTAACGTTTTGTATTTAAAAAAATCATTTTTCAAAACCAGGTAATTTTGGCAGCCTGCCTGATTTCTTGAGGGTCCTGTGGCAGCAAACTTGTCCAAGGCCCACTGAAGGCAACTTCACCTTCACCTCTGCTTTTAGAGGAGTGTAATTCCATAGAGAAGAGGCAGTCTCCCCAATTCCTGGACTGGAGAGCCACCTACTCACAGCAACTCCATCTTGTCAGGATTTAGCTTCAGGTTTTTGGCCCTCCTCCAGCCTACCACTGCTTCCAGACACTGGTCCAGCACTTGCATAGCCTCTCCTGATTCAGTTAGAAAGGAGAGACAAAGCTGAGTGTCATCAGCACACTGATCATTTTATAAAGTGAATCATAGAATCATAGAAATGTAGAGTTGGAAGAGACCACACAGGGCCATCCAGTCCAACTCCCTGCCATGCAGGAACACCTCCAAAGAACCTCCAACCTCCAACTGCCTGAACATTAGAACAAATATGCTCACCCACTCACTCTATAGCTGTCTCCATCTGAGAAAACAATCAAAAATCTAAACCTGAACTGCAGTCTGAGATGGCACAGCCCAGTTAGAGGTGAGCCACATGAATCTCTCAAGGAAGTGGTTCATATCTGCATTGGCCTGAAAAGTGGGTATGTAGCTGAGGAATTGGAGCTCATTTACATTAGGTTCTCATGGCAGAGCAGAATGGTCAAGAAACGTAGTAATCACTTTATTCCTCTCTGAGTTGGTCAAGACAGGGTCCTCTGCTGCCAAAGCAATGCTGCTTGCTGCAATCACCAGAAGGATGCACATCTCAAAATAGCGCAGGTTGACGATGTAATGGCAGGCCCTTCGGATTCTGTCAGGGAAACAAGACAAGTCGGTCACTGTTGGTGGCTGAAGCTTTGCCACTGATGATGATATGTTATTTTTGTCATTAAAAATATCATCAGGTTGTGCATTTATGTAGCATTTCAGAGTATCCGAGCTCTTCACATGCATCCTCAAAGTAATGATTATGACATTCCTCTAAAGCAGGCCAGTACTGCTCCCCCAATCCCACTTAAAATATGAATTTTAAATACAAGTTTTTGAATCACTTCAATTTTGGCACAGTTTATTTTCCACTTCTAGACTGATGGCTCCCAGTTAAAGCATGGACTCGAACCACTGATTTATGGTCCCTCTCTATTTAATAGGGCCAAAAAAGGATCCAAAATTGAAATAGTGTTCATTTTCTAACTTGGCTGGGGTACATAATTATGACTGAAACTAACAATGAAACTTCCTATATCAAGGTGATTCAAGACTGGAGATTTTCTGTCTATACATCATATGAGTTTGCTGACCCTGTATCTCATGTGATCTGACCAGCATGAACTGCCAAGGAACCTCTTCCAGAAGATTCTGGGAAAGAAGTATTTTAGGGCCCATGTTCAAATCAAGTAGAAGGCTGGCTAGACACGTAGAGGGCTGGCTGGACCTGCTGGACCTATCAAAAATGCACACTACATCCTAGAGATGCACAGTGCAAGGAGAAGGCTAACAGTGATGGACAGCCTGTAATTCAAGGAAACTTTTCATCCATTACTTAACTGCTCAGTAAAGAACATGTGATAAACTTCCAAGGAGCCGGATTGCAGAAAGCCGTTGACAAACCAGTGTATAATGCAAGAAAAGAAAAGAAAAGAAAAAAGGCAATATATCTCACGGGTTTGTGGTGCTGAATATGAACATGGAGCTGTGTGGCACCATTGGTTTGCCTGACTGAGATTTCTTCTTTTTCTGCTTCTTCTTCTCCACTTCCACCTCCTCCTCATCCTTTGTCTCTGCTTCCTTCAGAGGGCTGGCCTCTCCATCTGTCTTGTTGCTAACTGTAAAGTGAAGATGCTCTGTTAATGGACTGGGTGATGACGATATACAAGGCAAGGAAGAATCTGACAAGGGACTCTGTTGTTTTCGTTGACATAAGAGCGCTTAAGTAACTGATTATTTATTATCTGTCTATCTATCTATCTATCTATCTATCTATCTATCTATCTATCTATCTATCTATCTATCAATCTATCTATCTATCTATCTATCTATCTATCTATCTATCTATCTATCCATCCATCCATCCATCCATCCATCCATCCATCCATCAACCATCCTGTCCTCAACTCAGAACCCAAGGTGGCTTATAGCACAGATTAAAACAAAGTACAGCTAAAAACCTCACAACAAAGAAGTTAAAATACAATCAAATATGCTGCTACCACACTCAACACCTCCACTTTAGGGAGTG
>CAOLHI010003474.1:0-175101 GCA_948474755.1 Ctenosaura bakeri | reverse complement strand
ATGGTTTTGCAGGATTGTCACCAAAAGAATAACTGACACAAGGATTTCAAACAGTTGTGTGTGGTATACTTTGCACCCGCAGAAACCTTTATTATTTGCAACTAAATAATTGTTGTTCCTAGCTGCATGTGGAACACACACGCAATCACTGCAATTTGATATCATTGCTGCCACACTAGAGGCTACAGCCTAATGCTTTGAAGTTATTTTTCCCTCAGTTAACATTAGTTAGATTTATACTCAACTGGCCTTTTCTAGCTAACATTTCCCAGTTTGCAGAGGGGGCAAAATTGTTGCTTTTAATTTCCAGTAACAGATCATCCTTGGTTAATGTTCCCATTTTCAGTTATTCCTAGTTGGGCTTTTGTGCTTTTGGCTGCTTTGTGATAGGCAGAGATCTAAGAGGTACCACTTTTTATTTCATTGTCAGTAATTACACCTCCATGCTAGGGAGAGTGGCAGCAGCCGCATTTCTCTGCGTAAGTTTCTTTACATAGTCAAAAAAGCTTTTTCTAAATTAAGATAAAAATGTAACAAGCAAGATTTCCAGATTAATGATACAGTTCATCAAACAGAATATACAGAAATGAATGAAAATTAGCTATCATTAATGCTATTTAAAATCTGTATGTATTCATTAGTAATACCTCATATATCAGGCTAAAACATCATTCCACAATCCCTGTGAGCTTTAGATAGAAATAAAACATTGGAGGTTTCACTAACATGCTCAATAAATGGATACCATTTTTTAAAAAATTGTGAATTGTTTACATCTTCAATATGTTGAATTAATGTGTCCATCAAAATTGAAATTCTAGCTCTCATCTCTCCAAAGTTAAATCATATGTTTCATCCTACCCCACAGCTATTTCGAGCTGGGCATAGTGAAACAATCAAATCTTTATGTAACAACTTCGAGTTGTCATCCACAAAGATATTAGGCCAAGTTTGCTGAAATTTCAGTCATTACATTACATATTTCTTTAAAGAGTCCTTTCCAGTATTTGGACACATGCACACAAGATGACCACAAATGTACTTTGTTTTATAACCCCTGCAACTCTTATCTGAAAGATTTTAATTGGTATGTTTTAAATGGTCCAGAGTGTTACATCACCTGTGTAGCATCTTCAAATTATGTTCCTTCTCTCTTCACCTCAGAGGGAAGGAATGGCAAACCCTCTCTGAAAAAATCTTGCCAAGAAAATCCCATGATAGGTTGCCTTAGGGTTGCCATAAATCAGAAATGACTAGAAGGCACGCAACAACACCGTTCCCATAGCTTAGTTGAAACAATTTTCATAGTTAACATAGATCACATAGAGTCTCAACATTTATCCTCAGTCAGTAGCTCCAAATCTCTTTCCCATTAATGTTTAATACTGGTTGTTTTACCAAAAAAATATTTAACAAAATTAAATAAAGCTAGATGTTAATGTTTTAAGAATTTTGTTCTACAGAGAGTAACACCTCTTCAAAAATGTTTAAAAGGTTTTACTGTTTAGGCTTTAACAGATACTTGTGAGGAAAAGTGTGTGTTTGTTTGTTTACTGCTCACCCAATAGCATAAGACCTCTCAGCAACTATTTAATATTATAAATGTTGATCAGTTTTTAAAAGTTAAAACAGTCTAAACCCTGTGTATATGTATATATCCACACTACACTGTTACAGTGCTATTATTCCACTTTCAACATGCTATGGAATCCTGGGGCTTGTAGCTTAGGGAGGAGCATTTAGAATTCTCAGCCAGAGAGCTTTTTGGCCTCAGTAAACTACAAACCACAGGATGTGGAAATTGGAACTGAGCACAGTTCTGGAAATAGACACAAAGTTCCTATGTTGGGAAAGCCTTATCGTGGTTCTCAGTCACAGGAGTTCTGTAATTGTGTTCAGCTGAATGAGGTTACAGGGCCATTTATAGACCCCAGAGTACATTTGAAGCCTTGCGGGAAATTTAAATAGGCAGTTCATAAAGATACACACACACACACACACAGACTCTCATAGCTTCCTGCTAGTGCCTGTCAAGTGAGTTCTCTCCCAGCAAAGAACAACCTTTTCCAACCTGAGACCAGTCAGATATGCCTTTGTGGAATTTCCCATAATCACCAGCCACAATAGCCAATAGCCACCCTGACTGTGAAAGCTGTAGTTTAAAACATATCTGGAAGGCAACAGTTTGGGGGAAAGGCTAACTGAGGAGGAGGCTAATGGAGGCCATTTTTGTCAAGTGTCAAACCAAAACACTTAACATTTTTTGGTCAAGTTGGAAACAGAGATTTAGGTTTTGCCTAACACTCACACTGGCTCAGGTTGCTCAGACTTACTTCTGGCATCTGTTTGTGTAACAAAACCATGCACATATTAATTCCATGCACGCTATTAATGTCACATCTAGTTTGGCCTTAAACGCTAGCAAATTGCAGAGCATTAATGATGTTCTATTTTTGACATCTGCTTTCAGTCACAATTTGTGGAAAGCCAAAAAATTGACTGTGACATTTCTCTGTTCAAAAAAGGTCCACATGTAGAAAAACCAAGGCTCCCATAAATACCATTAAAATGTGTGCAAAGAGCAGGATCTTTCCATTGGACTGAACTAGTTAACTGGCCCTGTTTTATAGTAATATAGCATTTTGAGATATGTTCTGTGATTCATCATTCATTTCTAAGGCAATTTGGGGCTTCAGATTTTTATGGAGAATTTTTTTTAAGAAGCAGTGTTTGAACATGGTTAAGAGCTTGAAAAAGGCAAAGTTCAGCTGAAACAGCTTGCTATTCTGCCAAGTGTGGGCAGTAGTTTATTGCTGAACAGTAACTTGTACTCAGTAAGAAAAAAATGGAAATTTTTAGCATAATGTCACATATTTTGATAGAAGAAATTCTGTCAAAACATTAGACCTTATTTTGAACAAAAGCCTCAGCACCCAAAAAACAAATAATAAAAAGATTGCTTTGGCTAGGCCCAGAATACTTTTTGCTTAGGCCTCATTATTTTGGAACAAACCACATCTTACCTTAATAATATGTTTCTGACCTTTAACTGAACAGTTTATTATTTTTTTCTTTTTAAGCCACATGGGGCCTCAATCATGTGAGGTAACACAATGCAAATGGATTACACATACTTTCCAACATTTCAGAGATTAAAATCAGGACACATATGGCCAAGTTACATCAAAGTATGGTCAAGATGGTGAACAGTACTAGTGAGGAAGTACACACAAGTTAGGAGAGGCTATAAGCAGTTTGTTTTACCTGAGCATACAGGGAAGGGAAATTCTGCCCTTTTCTCTCCTTTACCCCTTACTGAGTTAATGGAGTGCAAACAAGTCTGCAGGAACAAAGGAGGAAGACAGACAGCAACTAGGACTTTTTAAAAGCAGCTGTAAAAGTGGGATGACAGAGGATGAATCACAGACTTCTGTCGCTCTGGATGGTTGTCTGGCTTTCAAAGTGGGTTTTAAGGATTGGATATGGAATGACAGTGTAGGCATAGCTTCATGTCTATATGTTTGATGCAGGATCTTGGTTGTATTTATTCTAAGAAGCTAAAATAAAACCATTTTGTAAGGTTAAGCAGAATTTCAGTGCAGGCTTTATTATGCAAAATATACCCCACTCACTTTTTCCAAATGGGCATTGAAATCACTGTAGACTCAGTTAAGAATTCATACATGCATGTGAGTTGTGTGTGCCTATTTCCATATCAGGTATTTTAATAAGTGTAACCTGATGTTATTAGACCTTGCTGATTTATGATTTTTAAAAATGAATGGGTTTAAATTTATAAATTATAAATTAACTAATTTATCTATCTAATATATAAACATCAACGCTTATTTGTCTGTGTCAGGCGAAGACCTCATATGATTAGCTGCCTAAGAAGATTCTATGGAATCTTGGGGTTTGCAGTTTAGGGACGGGCCTTTAGAATTCTCAGCCGGAGAGTTCTTGGGTCTCAGTCTTCGTTCTCAGTCAACTGTGTCTGTCTTGGAGATGAAGCCTAGCAGCAAGGAGGAGGGCAGTGTATTCCCTCAGGAACCCAACCTCTGTATATTAATAACTATGTTAATAACAGATTGGATTGGGGAATATAGGGAAAAGTTATAGGTACAGGACAAGAAAGTTTGGGGAATTAAAGACACAGGATCTCAAATCTTTCTAACAAATATTACCTATGAGAAAACAAAATCCCAGGCAATGCTGGGTATATGCTAGTTTTCTATAAAACTTGGCTCCTTTTTCTGCTATTACTGTTGCAATGATGAGTGCTTTCAAAGGAGAATATGGAGAACTGGAGGAGTTTGGGGATCTATGACAATCTACTTTTGGCTTCAAAATGGAATACTCCAGGGTATGGCACTGAAACAACTGTAAGCCTTGTAGCTCAGAAAGGGGGAAAATGATGGCGAAGTGCAACTATTTCCACCTATTTCCAAAGACAATAAGTTCAGCAAGAAATTCTGCATCTAATGTGAAGATACCAGATACCAGATACCAGAAAAGAAAATGTTCGATATTTTGAATGCATTGTAAATGTTAAATGCCTTTATTTCTCTTTTTGAGAGCCAGCATGCTGTCGTGATTTGAATGTTGGACTAGACTCTGGAGAACAAGGGTTCAAATCCGCCCTTGCCCATGGAAATCCAATAGATGACCTTGGGCAAATCACACTGGCCATTCCTCACTAGCCTGCTATAGTGCTATTATTCCACTTTCAACATCCTATGGAATCCTGGGGTTTGCAGTTTAGGGGTTTGAGGTCCCTCCAGGATTCCATAGGATGTTGAAAGTGGAATAATAGCACTATAACAGGTTAGTGCAGAAATGGCCATTGTTTTTGCCTTAGATGAAGGCACAGGCAAAACCATCTCTCCATAAATCTTGCCAAGAAAACCCTGTGATAGAGTCACCCAAAGAGTGACCATAAGTTGGTAACACCATAAGCTGGAAGTGACTTGAAGTGCACAAAGATGTTTCATTTCCTCTCTGTTTTATCTGTTTCTCTCACAAGACTACAAATCCCAGGATTCCGTAGGATGGAGCCTTGTAAGTGTGAGTGATTTCAAAGTGGTATAATTGTGTAGTGTGGAAATGGTATCTTTTATTTTTCCTAAATTATAATTTGCACTTCTTTCCTACCTTTACATTCTAAATTAAAAATTCAAAACATACTGAGATAGAAGAGCTTTTCCAAAATTATATCAGTGATATGGAGTTGTTGACGAAGAAGGACTCTATGAAGAAGAAACTCTCCAGATATGTGAATATCCACAGCAATTACGTGTCCTATTCTTTGTGTGAATTTAATTGTACAGTTTCTTGTAACAGCGCTAACAGGAATATATACAAAAAAGGGGGGGGCATTTCTGCACTAGACTGTTATAGCGCTATTTTTCCACTTGCAACATCCTATGGAATCCTGGGGTTTGCAGTTTCGGGCCCCTCCCAAAACTGCAAATCCCAGGATTCCATAGTGGAAGTGGAATAATAGCAAGTGGAATAGTAGCACTGTAACAGTCTAATGCAGAAATGGCCAAGCTCTCTTTGCCTGCAGTCTTTCCACTTTCTCCTCCAGAGCTGTATCTAGAAGTTAGAAAATGAGTTGTCGCTACTGATTTACACTTCACTGGTTAGCATGCTTCCACTGCTGCAGCAGTATTTCTTTAGAAAGAAAGTCATAAAATTTGCATACTAGCACACATCTCCATGGTGTAGATATTTATTTTGCCACAGGAATGCAAGCAAGAAAGTTACTGCAACAAAACAGAGAAAGTGGTGGAGTACAAATATTTGGTTCTTTTTTGTATACTGAGAAATATCGAATGAAAGGCAGGCAGAACCAGCTAAGTCACAGTGATCAGCAGACTCCCTGAACCTGAAGGCTCTCTTTCTTTAGAAAACATTCAGAACTTCTTGATAACAATCTTTAATTTTTTAAAGGTTTGGCATCTGATCAATTGCATCAACAATGTGGGCTAATTACGTCCACCACATTCCCATCAAATCAAGCTACTGTTTGTCCTTCAAAAAACAGGATGTAGTGGGTCTAAATGGGTATCTTACACTTTGTGTCTTGGATCTGTCCAGGTGGAAAAATACATGTTATGTGCCAACAGCATGGCCACAGTTGGTATCCTAGTGGGATTCATACCTGAAGCTATATGGAGACCTTTTATTTGTTTGTGTCTATCCTGTTGGAATAATTGATACTCACATTTCTAAACCTATTTTATGTCTTTAAAAAAATCTCGTGAAAATGATGTATTATCCATCTTCTAGCAAAAAGGCTGCCACTTCAACAAGCAGGGTTTGTGGGGAGGGATCTTCTACACATTGTGGAAACTTTCAGAGGTGGACAAGAACAGATTCAAAACATCTCTTCTTTTCTGCACTATCCATAGAAATGCACTGCATTTCCATGAGATCTTTCTTTGTGGATCAGCTATCCATCAACTGGGTTAGGCAGTGGATTTGGTCCCTTCCCTCAACATTTTCGCTGAGCTTAGTGCTTTGTTTCCTTTGGGCCATATAAACCATTCACTTGTGTGGCAGAAAGTACAGAGAATGACCATTGGTGTAGGAACTAAATCTGCCTTCTGCTGTTGGTTTTCCCTAATGTCCTGAGCAGGGGTGGACAACCCATGAACCTTACAATGGCACTGGACTGTAGTTCCTATCAGCCCAAGGCAGCATGGCCAACAGAAGGATCCTGAGAGGTGCAGTCTAGCAGAAGTGAGATGACCACAACTTTCCCCCCAGTCTGTATTAAGAGTGTTCCTTCATCACCATGTCATAGTGTATACCACCCTGTCATGTGGAACTCAACTTGAAATAACTCAATCCATGTCTATAGAATCCCGCCATTGCCTGTCTTGAATTTACAGAACCCTCTTTGAGAACTGAAAGAACACATCAGGAGGAGGAGGAGGAGGAAGAGGAGGGGGAGGACATCATCACAGAGTCCCACGCTGGGCTTCTATGTTCAGTGGCCATGCCCCTGAGCACCATACACACAGAGAGAGCACATGCATAGCATCCCTTCTGATGTGGGGGTTCTATGTGTGAGTCAACATCAATTGTATTAAACATGATGCTTGTGATTCTTCCCCTGCTGTGTAACAAGCTACATTACAGCCAGTCATTTATCCTAAATAGCACCCACTCAAAGGAGTTAAAAATAGCATGTATGCACTCTACTTTGTTTCTTGGGAAACAGGCGTGTTGCTGAACATCTCTGAGGGAACGGAAAACTTCCATGTCTCTGTGATTCTCTTGCAGCAAAAACCAACAAAGATGCTGAGGGCACCTTAGAAACTAACTTATTTGCAATGAGACTGCATTATTTGCACTTACTGGCAGTGGGATTCACTTCCTTACTACTCATGCACATATGCGTGCACACACACACATGTTTCCTGTAAAATCCACACAAAGAACAGCAGTACAGTTTAGAAGGCAAAATCCCATATTTTTTAGTTTCACCACTTTATCAGAGAAAGTCAACTTTATTCTGCCTTTTACAAATTGGGTGCTGAACAAAGTCTTGTACTGGGTATTATCCTTTTCAGCAGCAGTTAAGTATTGTATTGTACTGAATTGAAAAGATCTTGTCAGATAATTCATATTTGCCTTTGTAACCAGGGCCAGTCCAAGGCATTTTGCTGCCTGAGGCAAAGCAGGAAATCCCCTTTTCTGATCCAAGATACTTAGTGTTACCCTGTATGTTGGGGGTCCCAGGAGGGATGCCCAAATAACCAAATAAAACACAAGATGGGGGAAATTAGACTCGAGCACTCTCTTAAGCTAACGAGAGGCAGGGTAACTTTAGCTAGGATCTTTTACCCTATGTATACAGCGTCAGGTCAGAGAGTGGCTAGACAGGTTCTAAAGTAACAAATAATATTTTGTTGAGAACAAACAACACGAAAGACACAACATACACTAACTAACTGAGAAATAGAAATGGAAAGCTTTGGGGAATGGGTAATACGACATCTGGTCTCATAGTCCTGGAGAGAAGATGAGGTTGCAGGGATGGAAGCTCAACGCAGTTTGCTGAGGGGAGTTCACTGGACAAACTGACAGCAAGGTGGGGTGGAAGTCCAAAATAGTCTGAGGTAGTCCCGAAAATGGGGACTTTTTATAGGGTGGATTTTACCTACAGGCCATGCCATGCTCGGTGAGAAGAAAGGAAATTTGGAGCTGGACAAAGGAGTTGGAAAAGGTCAGGTTTACATGATGAGCTTAGCGCTTCATGACAATAGTATGGCCAGTATGCAAGTGGCCCAACATAAAGGAATGGCTCGGCACTTGGCCGGGCGTCTTTGCAAAGTCACACTGAGCAAGGCTGGTTTGCAAGAAGGTGTTCCCTGAAGCATTGGAGAGGCTTAAGTTGCCTGCCTAAATGAGGTTTGGAATTTACAACCATTAACGGCCGCGCCTAATACGTGCTTGTCCGGTGGACCTCTGCAAACACGTGGAGTGGGGTGGCAGAGAAAGGTCAGGTAAAGGCCAAATTATTTGATATCGAGAGATATCTAGTGTTCTCACCAGACATATCATAACCGTGGTAACATTAGTACGCAAATACAACTTAGAACAACCCACAAGTGTCTCTCCTCATCCTGAACAATACAAATAAATAATAACCACTTAAATAACAATTTGTTGCTCTTTCATAATACCCCAGATCTGCTCACTGAGGCCAACTCCTCTTCTAACAGTGGTCTGTTACTTCATTATAGTAATACCCCAGGTCTTTGTTGACTTGTACACAGGATGTTTCATAAATGAATATTCAAGTCACTGGCTTTCTCTCTTCATTGTCTGTGTTATGATTTTTCTTACGATAGATTAATAGCAACTGCTTAATCTTACTACAGTATTTCTTCAAGGGATTCTTCTGCTGTAATGATTTTGTGTAATTTATACTGCATAAATATGCTGCATAAATATAAGGTACTGCTCAGCCTTAGGCAAAGAACCAGATTTCCTCATTGATTCTACCTTCAATGTACACCAGCTTACCGGCTAGTGATGTGATGGCACTATTTGTCACATTTAAAGACTTGGTTCGGGGGACACAGGAAAGGGGGCAGACCTAGGACCTTTAGTTGCCTAAAGCAAAAGACAAGATTCTCTCTATTCGAGATATCAAAACAACAGATTGAAAGTCAAATTTTACTTCAATATCCCCCATAGAAGTGTCTTCTATTGCACTTGAAGAAAGCAGTTCAGCTCAGGCTGCACAGGATACCTTCCACCAAAGACAGCTTCTGTTGCCTTATAGTAGGGCTGGCAATAATGTCACCAGAATTTTTCTTGTTTCTCCTATAAAATTTAGATCCTGCTGCCTCTGACGATGTCTCCATATTTAATTCACATTCATTTAGGCCCTTTCAGCAGGATGGCAGCATCCCAGCATGGGGACATGAGAGGAGCAGGAGCAGCACTTCCACATGATGCCATTGCAGTCCCCCCTCTCTTGCATCGCCAACCAGGGCAATCATGGGGTATATCATTGATGGAAAAACTCCATCAATGCCCTCTGATTGCCCTCTGATTGCAGAAGGACCAGAAGTGTGATCATGTACTTCCTTCCCCACTGCAACATGGGAAGAAGGGCAGCTGCAGTGTGGAACGAAGAGGCATGTCCCTCATGCTCCCTTCTGCAGGCAGCTGGTCAGGTGCAGACAGGAGTGCTGGGGACATCCCGGCAAAGGAGCAGCCAGTATTGTGATAGGATGATGTGTAAAAGTGTCATCCTATGGAAGGGGCCTCAGGCCCTTTCCGCGCGATGCGAGTGAATCTCTCCGTGCCATTACTTACCGGCTCTTCTTGGGTCTGAAGTAATGCACACTGTCCCTTGAGCCCTTCCGCAGGGCTCCTCTATTGGTGCAGGGCAAACCAGAGCAGTGTGAGGTCTGTAGATCTGCACTGCTCCAGCTCAAAATGGCGGCTTCCAGTGTCTTCGTGGGAGTGGACCAACCACTGACGCTGGCCATGCCCACAGTCCGCCCTCCGCTGATCGCAAGCTTGCAATGGTGCGAGCCTGTGCATCTGTACAGGTAAGTAGGAACGCAATGGTGCATTCCAGAAAATGTAAAGACCTGGTTTTTCCTGTCTTTACTTAGTGCGGGGGAGGACCACTTGGGGGCAGCTGGGATCGGACTGAGGTGCGGAACTAAGTTAAACAGTCCACACCTAGTCTGATCCAAGGTGCGGACGACCTCCATGCCAGGACGCCTTGGCCTGCTTTAACTGCCTCATGCGGAAAAGGTCTCAGTTTCAGTGTTATGCTAGGCACACTATACTGTTCAGAAAGCTCTCTTCCTGCAAAGAAATTGAATTCCAGCAAACTTCAAAATGTCTCTTCTCCTAAAGACAACCTACCTGACTTATCACTGCAGCAAGAAGGAATATTTCTTTCTCACTTCAGTGATGTCATGGAAATCATTTGAAAATAAATAAATCACAGATTGACAAAGTGCTTTCCATATATATGCACTGATTCTAAAACACACTGCTATGTATATCAAGGATTCTACAGGGAGTATATAATAGCTTTTATTTAAAGTTTTCTTTCAATGGAGAGGGATAGAAAAGATTTTACAGTTTGAAGACAAACATGGAGATTTGAGGCTGAATGTGGCACTTACTAGCACTTTATTAAGACTATCAAACAATAAGAGCACTGGCATATCCAACAGCTTAAACCATGATGTATGGTATTAAATATAATGATGTATATGGGGGGAAATTCTAATAACCAGGAAGTAAATAAATAGCTGGTAGGTGTTATGGATTTTTTTACTTATGAGCAAAAGAATATTGGTTATCTCCAGCATCTCAATTCAAAATCAAAGTGTATAAATTGCAGGATTTAAACAGACTCTGCCTCAATGGTAGGACTTTGCAGCAGAAGACTAGGTCTGGACTCAGTGGAATGTGCAGGAAGACCCCTGAATCTGAGATACAATTAGCCCTCCACATTCACTAGGGTTAGGAGCACAGAACCCTGCGAAAGTGGAAAAACTGCAAATATCAAAATGTGTGTGTCTAGGGGAAGGGGTCCAAGACATAGTGGGGAGAACAGGTACCCAGGCTCCAACCCAGGTTAGGGAAAGGAGATGGAAAGGGGATGGGTCACCATGATGGCCCTGTACTTCCTCTCTCTTGCCCATCACCTTCCTTGAGTGTATGTGTGGGCACTGTGAGAGGGTTTGTTGTGCTGAGAAATCAGGCTACGATCCATCCTTACCTGGCCAAGTAGTGGCTGGTGGAGGAGGATAAGGACCAGAGGTGGGTTTTTAAAGAGCTGCACAGGGTGACTGGAGCCACTAAGAGGGAACGTTCCCTTGGAAAAGAGGCGCTTGAGGTTGGGGGGCAGAGATTGGAGAAACTCACAAATAATCAAATCCATGAAAGTGAAACCTGCAAAGGTGGAAGGCTGACTGTAATCTAAAGCAGAGCCTGGCAACATTTTTTACATGAAGGGATGATACATGTTTGGGAATGGCTGACAACAGGCAGGGCAGCAGTCACCGGATGGGGCCAGGCCACAACTGTGCATTTCACAAACACACATTCATACTCACAGATATATTCACTTGCTTACCTTCGGGGCTTGCAGAGAGCCGGAAGCCTGAAGCCTGCTCCCAGCAACCCATATAGGCAAGATGGGTATTTCCACACAGCTAATTATCACTGTGATTGTTTTTTGGATTTCAACTTGTAGAATCTCCTAGTCATGCTGATTGTGGCTTGTTGGCTGAGCATCAGAAACAGTGGGCCTAAGCCCCTGCAACGTATACTGGTCTCACACTGCCCACCTATAAGTTAAAACACACACTCCTCACCATAACTCCATTAAGTCTGCAATGTGAAACTTCCCAACTCCACCACTGCTCAGCACAGGATGACTTAATGGAATGTGGCCTAAGATCATAGTACAGCAGGTATCCAAAGCAAAATCTGGCTACTACTAAGGCTTCCAAAGGAAAAAAGTTATAGAGTGTGGATGGAGGTACAATATCCAGTATGGTATTTGTAAATGTAGCATCCCCCAAATAGCATTTTGTTTCATATTTTTCTGTATCCTCTGTCCTAATGTTATAGGTTTGTATGCAGAAAAACTTGCCAAAAGTGTTCTTTTCCTTTGCTTTCAAGGCAAACTGCCAATCCAAACCAACAAATTGCACTGTAAGTAGAACTCTCTGTGTGAGTACTATTGGGGGAAGAAGAGAAAAGAAAATGGAAAACAAAACAAAGATGTCGCAACTTGCAGAGCTGGAAAGGTCCAGTGACTACTGTCCCAGTTCTGCTGTTTCATCTGGTGAACACCAGAGGGAGTAAGAGGAACAGAGATTTGGCCAACTGCAAAAAGAAAGAAAGAAGGAAAGAGAAGTGGAGAAAAGGAAAGGTGGAGGGGGGGAACCCTGGCAGAGATTAATTAAAATTGATTATTGAACTGTACATCACATTTCATTGTGTGTGTTTTTTTAAAAAAATCGATACATTAAAGACACCCCCATGATGGAAAATATTTTTTAAAAATATGTTATATCATAATGTGTGGTTAATGTATACACACTCATTTGTGACACTTGTACAGACAGAAATTAGAAGTAACTTCTTATTCATTAATTTTTTTAGAATGATTCATTACTTGTCAATGTTACTTGTCATTTGTTGCTGTGTTGGTCATTGTTAACACATTAATAACCTGTCACATTAATCATTACACATGAGTACATGCCATGTTATTAATGCGCTACTGTCAATGTTAATTTTTAAAAACAGAAATATCAATAAAAATGATCAGAATAAACTTCCAAACTCCAAATCTTCCTTACAAGTAATATTTTTATTTTGTAGAAATTACTAAGATTGTTGCTATTGTAACCCTTATAAGTGATATTGTAATCCTTATAAGTGATATTGTTGGCTCTGGTTGTCATTGTTCATGTTGTTGTTGTGTACCTTCAAGTCATTTCTGATTTATACAGACCCTAAGATGAACCTATCACAGGGCTTTCTTGGCAAGATTTGTTCAGAGGAGGGGGTTACCTTTGCTTTCCTTTGAGGTTGAAAGAGTGTGACTTGGTTGAGGTCAACTAGTGAGTTTCCATGTCCAAGCAGGGATCTGAACCCTGGACTAAAGGGTTGTAGTCAACACTCAAACCACTACATCATACTGGCTTCTCATCATTGTTCTTAACTGCCAAGTCAGTTCCAGCTTAGGGCAACATTCTGAGAAAGTGACCACTCGATTACTAGCAGCATTGCAAATGTATTGCAAACTCAGGGCTGTGGCTTCCTTGATTGAATCATTCTTCCTGTGTCATGATCTTCCTCTTTTTCTACTGCCTTCAACTTTACCTAGCATTATCATCTTTTCTGTTGTCACTTTCCTCCAAAGTTAACAAGCAACAATCTTATTATGATGCTTCTCAAGCTCTGTGAGAAGTCTAATCTTGTGTTTATAGGCAAAACTGTATTGCCAGTAGAATACTGAGATCTGGCCATTCCATTTGTGTTTGTTAGAACAACTATTTTACTTTTAGCTGAACATCTCTAATGAGACAGGTGTCTCAAAGCTGTTCTTCCACCAGGGTTGGCCCAAGTCATTTTGCTACTTGAGAGAGAACAGCAGCAAATAGTGTTACCTTCATCCTCATTCTCAAGGCATAGTAACCTACATCAGCCAAATATATTTGGCAGCTGAGGCAGAAAATTGAACAAGTGTGTCCTCCCCTACATGTTGTAAAAGTGCAAAAATAATGAATGATTCTTTCCTTCCTTTTAATGACACCATTAATCTGTTGCCTGAACTGATCATCTTACTCTGCCCTATGGTAGGTCTGACCCTGATCCTAGCTTAGGTCTTTAGAAGGCATATATTGTTGTTTTTGTTATGCTTTGTTTCAGATTAATCACTCATAGAAGCCCATTTGTTTCTTTTCTCACCAGTGGAAATAGGATACAAGGCATCTGTTTCCTGCTCAGGGATTTTAGGACTTGAAGTTATGAAGGCTCCTGGAAAATCATGGCATCTAGGAGCCCTTGGTACAGCAACAGCAACAGCAACAATTCTTTATTACGGTCCATAGACCCAACAAGTTCAAACTAACATTAAGATAAATTAAAATACAAGGATCATTTGGAAGAGCAGCTCCTGAAATAGCCCATACAGTCCATAGAGTATACAGGCTGTACTCAATTCAGATGTCTCTCATTAATACAAAAGCTAACCATTCTCTAATCCTGACTGCCTCTGATAAAAACTTGGCAGCAACCAAGATCACACTGGAATTCATATCTTCTAATAAGAATTTGACATAAAATTGGGCCAGATGGCCTGGTAGATTAACCAATAATGGATTAATCATTTCTTGTCAAACTTGCTTGTAGAATCCACAAAACAAAAGCAAGTGCTTCATGGATTCTTCCTCCTGGTTATTGAAAGGACATGATCTTGCAGTGAAAGAGACACCTGCAAATTTGCTTGAGAGCATTTGGGAGGAAAAAACACTGAATCTGGGCTTTGTAAAAAGTCTATAAAAATTAGCAACAGTCAAAGTCTTTAAATACTCAGGTGAAAAGGACTGGCACATTCTATACTCGAGGAGTGTGGTGAGCAGGATGAATATGAATGAGCCTGAAAGTCTCAGGGCCTTTCTGTACTACACTGTTACAGTGCTATTATTCCACTTTCAGCATTCTATGGCCATTTCTGCACTAGCCTGTTATAGCGTGATGATTCCACTTTCAACATCCTCTGGAATCCTGGGGTGTGCAGCTCCGGGAGGCTTCGGGAAGCTTGAATGGTGAACTTGCTGGAGGGGTTGCCATGGATGCTGGATCTATACTCCGCAACAGAGCCTTTAAAATCATCACATCAAACACGAGCCGTCCTTTTTGTACAACCTCAGTATGCCACTGAAAAAGGCAAAGGACCACAACAGCAGTAGTAGATATTTTGCAGCCTGAGGGAAAACAAATGGCATCCATCAGTCACCTCCACTCAAGACATGGATTTTGGCATCTACTAATAATAGTAAGATAATTAACTGTTGCTGCTTTTTCATGACACCCCAAATTAACCACCTGAGGCAATCTGTTCACTCTACTGGGATACTTGTACTGCTGTTTTGCTGCACTTGAAATAGGGTCTGAAGTGCAAGGAATTAAAGACAAACATCTTTGGGGATGCCATTTTAGATCTGAGAGGAGCACAGGTTTCTGTGGAGGTGGGATGAGATTCTCGACGAAGTCTGAAGGGCTATTCTTTACTAAAACTGTAGGAAAGCAATGCATTTTATGGAGTCTGTTGTTGTTAATTTAAATAATTTACACTTTGGTTTTCAGCCAATTTTTCAAGCGATATATATTTAAATAACATATAACATACAAATCAAAAAACATAATATGAATCATCACATAAAGCACTAAAAGCATACTGCTATTTGGGGCACCAGCAGAACATAGCAGAAAATGCTCTGCCCAATCAGTCAGACATTTGCTAGTGATGGGCCAGATAGCACTACTCACAGAGCAAAAGCTCTGGTGATGATCTTAAAATTCAGAGAGGCTCATATGAGTGAAGGCACTAGCACTTCAAATGGGGCTCAGAAACTTAGTAATGTGGTGCAAAACACTCCAACAAACTTGCTCTTACTAACACCTTGTGGATGGATTTTGCCTTGTCTAATGTTTAAAGGCATCCTCACAAAGAGAGACCTGCAACCATCCAGTCTGGCTGATGCATGAATAACTAAGGCCAAATTTGTCCACATAGTTAGGGCCCCCTTAGAATTATTCTTATAAGTGAATGAATAATATTAATTTGGCTTAGTCCTGCTTTGTATGTCATGGATCAGCTTAGCACACTTTGCAACATTACATATGTTCTTCAAATTTTCTTAATCCAACAGGGAACACTAAGGATAAAATTGCAAAACTGTGCCAAAGGGAGACTAGCATCTATTTTGAATGTTGTACATTAACTCTGTACAAATTACAAAATTGTGTGTCTGTTCCCCTGCCTCCTTAGCTAATTTTTGGCAAGATGGGTGTGTGTTGACTTCAGACAGCTCAGTGGAAAGAACATGCAAAATCAATAACCATAAAATGAAGCTTGGGTGAGATTGACCCAGCTTGAGAGTTGAGATGACATTTCATTTAAAGGCACTGAATTTTCTGTCATGTTAAGTTCTTCTTTCTCCCCAGTTCTTTCAAATAAACACTTTGGTAGGTGTATACTGTATGGCTTTTAGACAACAGTTCCCATACAAATTGCTGTTCTGAACTGAGCTGATGTCCAATATTATAGCAACTGTAAAGCCAGAAAATTAAGCAGAACACAATGCTTCAAATAAATGAAGAGTATACATGCACTGTATGCTCTAACACCAGTTTTGTACTTGAGTCCAGTTGCTAAACTTTGTAGAAAACACATTTCTGTTTTGAAATCATAGTATATAGAACTTTGTTTTCCAGTGCTGACTAGATGGCCTTTGGTCTAATCCAACATGCTCTTCTTATGTCCTCACTGCTCTAGAATGTCTGCCTTAATAAGCTAGTGAATTTAAATAGAACATATCTTCAAATGTTAAAAACTCCATCTTTTAGAAAAAGGTCTTTGCCTGAAATGTGGTAATCTTCATTCCTTAGAAAGGGTGCTTTTGCTTGAAATTTTTATCCAAGTCTGCTAAGAAATATAAAAAGTTATAGCTATTGTTTGTAAAAAATCCTCTGATTCTAAAGACACCCAGCACAGAAGCCCCTGACACTGTTTGCTTGAAATTTTATATTCCCCATTCACTCAGAATCTGCAAATTTAGTACAAGTGTTCCAGGGTATATGTCTTATGCCAAAAAGCAAGCTCGTGATTCAAAAACCAGAGCGGTGCCCTCTGATCCAGTGAAATATCACAGAATCAGCATTGCTCTCAGTGGCTGTCTGGGAGAAAAGAATTACCTGCCCTGCAGTCCAAACTTCCAATTCCAGGTCAGCTGGTCAGCATGCAATATGATATGCAAAATGTGAGATGTGATAATTAGATATCACTTGAAAAAAACTAGTTGCTTATCTGTAAGCGTGGTTCTTTCAGTGGTTATCTGTGAGTCTCATAAAGCCATGCTCGAAATATTCTAGATCTTTATAACTTTTAGAAGAATCTTACCCCTGTGCTTCTAACACCCTAATTTAGGTGTGCTGATACATTATTCCTTCAGTTCCTCTACTATTCCTCTACTCTAAGAACCAGCCAACATAGAAAAAGGGAAGAGGACATGTTCTTTGGATGAATGACCAAAGAACCAAAGTTACAGGTAAGCAACCTGTTCTTCATGGTCTTTGTGACTCACAGAAGTAGACTCCTTAATGTTTGAGGCTTAAGAGATTATTTATCTACCCTCTGGTTTGGGGGGCAAATTATATGATATGAATGTACATTGTAAAGGTACCACTAAGTAAGTAACTTTTCTAATCTCTCCACCACCCACCCAACCATTGATATCCTTGTCACCCTCCAGGAGTTGTTGGGAGATTGCCTACTCATATAGGCTCTCCTTGCAGTTTAGAAGCCTGATTCTCCAAGGTACTGTACTACATCAGCAAAGCAGATTCCCTGCTTCTGACTGCTAATGCAGTCAGCCCATCTTCTGAGTATCCTTATTTGACAGGAACAGTCCTGATTCATCCTTTTATTCCATCTTTTCAGCAGGTTTTCAAATGTCCCAGTTCCTCCCTGCTCCTCTTCCCACATTCCCCCTTTGTCCTCATCGTATTTTACTTGCTACAAACTGAGTTCAAAGTACAAAAGTAGTTTACACCATTTATCCCAATATGATAGGAGAGAAGAGGAGCAGAATCTTGCCCTTCTCTGTAGACTCAGGCAAAAGCAATCTGCTGCAGCCTCTCCTAGTTTGGGTGTTCTTGCTTATTTGGAACTTTCCCCATGCTTGGCACACATGTCTTGGTTTTCATCTGTAAAATGTTGAAGGGTATGAACTTACAGAAGGTGGAACATGTGAACTTGTGGGTGGTGACAAAGATGTGAATGGTGGGGAGCAGAGCTAGCTCAGCCACCTACTCCACTCTCATTCACACAATTCTAATCTAATCCTATGAGGGAAATTAGTGCCTGAATAGGGCTTTAGAAATTTACATATCACTGGGGTTCACTATGTTTCCAAGAGCTATGGTGCAGAAAATCTTGCCTATTCAGTACTGTATAGATCTGGACTTTTACTCTCAAGAGAACATTTTATAGGGAGAAATACAGACAACTTCAAGTACTGTATAGCAAGACTATTGATAGGGCTAGAAAATCCTTTGAATAAATTTACAGAGCCTTGCAATGAATACAAAACCAACAAAGAGTACTTAGGAATGGCATGGGCTTGTGAATGTCTAGATTGCTACAGGAAAATCTACAGCCATTCATTAGCGGAACAACAGTCAGACATACATCAAGGACACTACATTTGTCTGCCAAGTCCTGGGAATTTCTCACATCACGTTCTTGTCAGTTCTTTTTGAGAGCCCAAAGTACTGACACACTGAAAATATTGCTACTACTTGTAAAAACCTGCACACACTAAAACTCTGTATAAAATCCAACCCACATCTGGACAATTAGAATGACAGCAGATGCCGTGGATTGGGGTTTTAAAAGCTATATCCTATATAGATGAAAAATAAAATAAGACCTTACTATGGAATAGTGACTTATTTAAAGTCTTTACGTATGGCAGAAACTTTGTGCATGGTTTTTTTCCTCCTCTGACATAAAAAAAATACTTATAGCCATAGCAAAATAAACATTTGCATCTCATTAGTTAAGTTATTGCGTACCCGTTTTTTCTACTAAGAAGAAACAATCCCAGTGTCGATCATAATGTATAAAGCAAATTAACTGTAGCACCAGTAATCTGAAACATCTTTTCACAGTTTTGCTCTTTGATTTCAGATTCATTTTTAACATTCTTTTCTATCTGAGAGACTTGGAATAATTTTGCCCTATGAGGTATTTTGTTTTGTTTGCCCATACACACTGTTGCTCAATTTGGAAAGCTCTTAACCAAGATTTCAGACATATTCAAAACTTTTTCTCTGTGGAATGTTATATTGCCTTTCAGAACAGAATTTTCTGGCTTTCTGTGGCTGTTGAGCTGCTTCTGCTCTTTTTGAAACTAGGGCTGAAATGGGGTGTGTTCCATGACCTTCTCTATTAATTAAAATAGAATTTTTTAAAAAAGAGGAATATCATTTTATGGCGAGTATTTTTTTTTTTTTGTCCTTTGCAGTTATTCAGAGGATGTGAAAAATGGGATGAATATTTCATCCATTCAGAATTGAAGAACTGCCCTCACTCTGTTTTGTGATGCCATAGGCATATCTGACTACCTGTGTAATGTATACTTTCAATATTTTGCCAACAGGATAAAGGTTTGGCTGGAACTGCTTCAAAAACAAGGCCTTGAAAAAAACAGTGCTGAGCCTACACATTTGGCGGCAGCAGCAGAGGCAGCATCTAAGAGGAATAACTTGGAAAGAAAGACATATGAGAGGTTTTTGTTTGTTTTGTTTTTATTTTTTGTTCTAGCCAGTCAGGGATCCCATAGACATCATAATGACATGACATCATCATACAACCAATCACTATACTTCTAACGATATAATTTATAATATGAAAATGAGCAAGCATCTTCTCATACACTATTCTCCCAATGCCTTCTATCAAAATTATTCTAACTTGTGACAGAGTATAGAAATGATAAGGTAAGAACTGAGAATAAACTTCACCCTTGAAAATAATGAAGAAGGAATAAGAAGAAAAAGTTTAAAAACATGTTTCTGTTTTTATTGTTTATTGAGATCAGGTAGTGTCTAAGAGAGCCAGCATGGTGTAGCTGCTTGACCACTGGACTATGACCCTGGAGACCAGATTTCAGTTCTTTGCTCAGCCGTGGAAATCCACTGAGTGACCTTGGGCATATCACATGCTCTCAGTCCCAGAAAACCCTTTGATAAGTTTGCCTGAAGGTCATTGTAAGTCAGAAATGACTTGAAAGAGCACAAGTACAACAAAGTGCCTGAGAAAAATAGCAAGAAAACAAGAAAGGTAGATCTGTTATTGTTACTTTGGTTTACTTTCAAAGGGAACATTCTAAACAGTGAGAGACAACTGTAATGGTGACCCACAGGCATAACTGTACTAAGCACAGGTGCAGGTGTGTAACATTTTGGAAGTTATTCTTTCTTCTAGCCTGAAAGGACATGATCCTTGCCACTGAAATGCTTTTTCTAAGGAAAAATGAGTCCCTCATCATTGATTACTCCAGGATATTACTGTTACCAGAGAGTTCAGGACTCCCCCTCAAGACAGTATCTTTGGGCCTCTGGAAAGAAAGATAACACAGTCTGTGTGAAATCCACCTTTTTCTCTTCTCCAATTAGCTCCACTACTGCATGGGCTGTCCCATTTCTCCATCTACCAGGGGCGTTCACACTCAGATTGATAACACCATTATTCCACTTTAACTGCTACGGCTGTGTGCAATGAATCCTGGGATTTTTAGACTGGTGAACTCTCTGGATAAGAATTCTGAATGTCCCTCCCTAAATTGCCAAACACTGGATTCCATAGGACAGAATAATGGTAGTTAAATTGGAAGTGTAGTGCTATAATTCTGTAGTGTCAATGGGCCTTGGGCCTGGAACTTGAGCTAATATAGCTGCTGCCAATGTGTAAAAGATGCTCTCAGGTAAGCTGCAGAACAGTGCACTGTGGGTGGATTTGGAGGTAAAGACTCAGCCAAAGATATTGTGGGTTTTGCCACTTCCTCCTTCTACAAAGCTGATTTTGCCTCTTTGACACCAACATTTTCTAAAACTGGGTACAAAGGTTGCCACTATTTCTAACTGGTGCATCCCCACCATTAACAACAGCCCAAAACATGTATAACAACCATGCAACCTTGAAACTCTTCAGTGGGCAACAGGGGAAATGATTAGCATTATAAACAGCAGCTCATATCTGAACTTTCTAGGCACAGTCAGAAGATGGAAAAGAGGGGGGTTGATGCTTCACGAGGAGAGAAGTAAGTCATAAGGGGGAAAAGTGGAGAGGCTGTTATCAAAGCTGACAAAAACCATAGCTTGGGAAGTCAGTGTTTGGATGTCAGTGCCCATAATCCTCTATCCATCATAGTCAGTGGCCATGCTTGCTGACGGATTCTGGGATTTGTAATCCAAATTCTGGTAAGGATCTACAGTTTGGCTTAAAATGCCTAATCAATTCAGACAGAATTTTTTGGTATGACAATCACCATTTCAGGTGGATGCATTGCTCCTACATTTCACTGGACCAAATAACATTGCCAAGTCTTGCTTGAAGTCCTGTGAGATTTTGAAATCTTTCAAGATTTCCCACAAGATCTGGCATGAAATCACCCCACATCCCATTCCAAATCTCATGATGGCTATCTCATTGCAGACTTAGGCAAAGTGCTCTCAGCTGCCACTAGTAACAGGTGGAGGAGCCGATGCTGTCCCCGCTAAGGGGCTCAGCACAACACTGCCTCTTCCATGATTGGAGGATGCTATATGCTCCCTTTAACCAGCCCTGGTCAGCAGTCTAGCTGAAGCATTTTGAATCTGTTGACATTTCCAAATAGTTTCCAAAGGCAGCCCCACACAAAGTGCATTGCATTGGGTTGTGTGTTGAAATGTGTTCCCCCGTCCACTTTCTGTTCCAGTTAGTCATCTGTATGTGATTGAACTGGAGTGAGGAAATTTCAGTTCAGAAGGATTTTCTTTTTCTCTGGAGGTATCCACCCATTTGGAAGCACATTCTTTTGCAAAAAGGTCTGAAAAGATAAGTAAAATGAGTTCTGTTTGAGACAGGGCAAAAATGTTCTCTAAAAAACAATCACACCCTTTCTGACTGAGTGCTACCCTTAAAGTTTCATTTTTAAGTTAAACTGATTTCCCTCCACTTAAGAATTTCACCAAATGAATTATTTTAGGAGAACATTAAGACTTTCTCTCTGTGAATCCAGATCATGAGTCCAATTTGCTCATCCAAAGGCACATTCCATTGATAGAAAGGTAGTGCATGATGGCCAGTAACCCAGATTTGGGTGGACATGCAGAAACAGACCTATGGAAAAGGGGCTCATGAGGAATTTCACCAGGACTTCAGCAGCTCTGAAATAAGGAGGGAAAAAAGAAAGAAGGCAATGATATGGTTAAAAAATAATACCAGTTTCAATTTGTCCTAATAGTTTACTAAAAGTCTAAATAATATAAAGGGTATAACATGCTATTGTATAGTTACATTCTTAAAGCTAGCTATTTTAAACTACAGTAACAAGGTTGACTATCAGGAACTTCAGTGTTTTCAGTGATAGCTATATGAATATAGGGGAGAGGTAAAGGTGCAATAGGGAAAATCTAATGGGCGTTTTAGCATCCAACAGCAGCAGAATCAGAGGCCCTTTCATGTTATACAGCTACAGCACCATAGTTCCACTTTAACTGCTATGATAAAATCTTGTGAAATCATGGGTTTTGCAGTTTAGGAAGAAGTATTTAGAATTCTCAACCAGAGAGTTCCAGTGACTCACTAGAATACTAATTCCAGGATTCCGTATGATGTTTTCAGGGCAGTTAAAGTTGAATGGAGTGCTATAATTGTGTTGTGTGAAAGGCCCCAGGACTTTTTTCTCCTACCTCTGCAGTTCCCTCAAACGTCAAAAATCACTCCAGGGGGGCTTCCCAGCCCTCCAGTGAAAGATTTTGTTGGGGGGAAGTTCATGAGGGGAAGTTGTCATTTCTAGTAGAAGCAGAAATATACATCTGGATCTTGTACAGAGGTGGCTAGTGGCTTCTGCATGTAGTGGGTTGATGTATCTAGTCTGGGTTTTAGGACAAACTTTAAAGTAGGCAGCCGAGGTCCAACACCTTGGACAATTCCTTTAAAGACTGAGTTAAAAAGAAGAATGGATTCTCCACCTGACTGACATGGGAGCCACAACCCAACACTGTTCCTGTGCATTATATTTTTATTAGAGTGCTCAGTTCTTTTCTGGCAAATCTATGCTGAGCATGGTATAGGATTCAAGATTTTTCTTAGAAGACATACAACAGCATGAGATATCTTAGGAACCATAAATGACACCTAAAGCGCCATAAATCACCTCTAAAGAAAATTGGAAATGTGCAAACGTGCTATAGTAATTCAGGATGAATTACAAGTGGACTGGTTAGCAAAGGGGAAAGCCACAAGAGTTTAGTATCCAAGGTTTAGCTGACAGTAGTATTCAGACTGCAGAGGCATTAGAACATGTACAATTCATGCTTCTGATTTAAGACTGTGTTTTTGGCTTTTGTTGAATAAATTTGCTGGGAAAGGGAAAGATGTACTCTCTCTGGCTCTGTTATTGAATCTGCAGGAGACAAAGCAAAAGACTAACAAAGGGACTTCCTATGCAGAAGCAATAAGTTACCAGCAATCCCCTAGCATAAGAACATCCAGCAAAGTGTGTGCTCTCTGTGAGTTCAACCAATATGAACAACTCTTTCATTCCACAACTCCCTTGAAGTCTCGATGTTCTTTACAACCATTGTCAGTTTTAGTACAATTTAACAGTACCCCGCCCCCCGCATGTAACTACTAGTATATTTCAGTTAAATAAGAAAGTTAGGATTTGTGTTTTTCTGTCAAGGAAAGGATCTACTAAAAGTTCTGAGACTGTAATGTAGACAAATGGCATTTAAATTTTCTTCATATTCCACTGTGCTCTGCACACTGAGTATGTGAATGTCATCATTCGAGAAATCTGTTGGGTCTCTTAAATAAAGATCTCACACAATAGATATGGTTGGTCTTTTGCTCTAGAATGTAAGGGCTAGGGAGGATAATAAAGTGTAGAAGACTGTCAGACTTGGACTGAGATCCTGCAACAGAGTTGTACAGAATAAATCTTTGCATGTGGAGCTATGCGTTGTGCTTTGCAATTGTTGGATTGAATGGAAATACTAAACAACTGAACCAAAACCATGAATGCATAACAGTGCACAACTGAACACACATGGCTATCATGTGCAATGTGTATCCATGCACAAGGACACTCCATGTCCAACTTAACTTCTGACACCTTGGAAAGAATGTGGATATTCATTATTGGACAAAAATGCCCAGTCTCCAAATGTCTAGCACAGCAGAGAATTAGGAAATTTATTATTTAGATGCTTAGACTGTATTTCTATATGCTCAGCTGAAGTTTTAAGTTAGTGCAATGCTAGAAATTTGGAGACTGAAGGAAAATTTCATGGGAGGAGTTCTTATGGTGGGCAATGCCCTCATTTTGCCCCCCCCCTTATTGCACTTCTACTGTGGGGAAACTTATGCATTCAAAATATGCCAACAGGATTCTGGTCGAGGACTGACACTCTAGTCCCCACTCAGGACCAAATTATGCTAACAAAGAAAACATTTAAATTGACATGTTTAGAACTGGCTATATCTTTCTTTAGAAAAGGCAGCTGTAGACCACCCACTCTAGCTCATAACTGTGGCAAAGGAAGCAGGTTCCCCTGTACTATTTTCTTGCCAATACTCCTTCCCAAAGATTTGAACCCAATGATATCTTGCCACATTTGGTTTATTGGACCACTATGAAAATAGTTTTCTGTTTTCAGGATCTTGTTTAGCTGCTGGTGTGCATTAAATATAATAATAATGAAAACCCAAGATATAGCCCAAGTTGAGAATATAAAATATCTTATGACCGGTTACAGCTGGCCACATGAAAGAGTGCTTATTTCATTACCCATTAAAGTCATTTTGTACTGCAAGGTTTCACTCTTTTTGCCAAGGAATAAAAGTAAATGTGTTACACCTGTTGGAAAACTAGGGAGAGTTTAAAATTACACTGGATTAGATTCTATTTTCTTCGGGAATTTTGGAACCTGGTTAAAGCAAGAATTATGAAAGGAACACATTCCTGGAAAAAGTTGTTATTCTGAAGTCTCTGATTTTGCTCTGTGATCTTTTTCTCCTTTTAAACTTCAATACTAGTACTAATAATAATGACTGATAGCATACTTTCAAATTGTTCTGGTTTGGCAGGGCCAGTCCTTATTAAACCTGTATTACTTTTCCAGCTGCTTTTGAAATATCCTAGTTTTATTCTCCTCTTCCCACGTTCCCATTTTGTTCTCAGCTTACTTCATTTGCTGCAAATTGTGTTCAAAGTGCTAAATACTGTGCACTCAATTAATTCAGCAAGGGGAATTGATGAGGAGGAGGTAGAATCTTCCCCTTCCCAGTATGCTCAAGCAAAAGCAAATTGCTGCAGTCTCTCCTAGCTTGTGTGTCATTACTTATTAATAACTTTTTACCGTCTTGACCACATTCTGATGTAGCTTGGCCCCATGTGTCTTGGTTTTCATCTATGAAACATTAAAGTGTATGAGATAGAGACAATGAAATGTGAAAATATCTGTTCCAAATTATCTATCCTCCATTGGCATTATTACCAGATAACCCCAGTCGTTTTTGAACCTGGACTTTCAGGTCTATTTGCTTTGTGTAACAACTCAAGAGCATCTGAAGATGGATTCAGCCAGCGTGTATTTATGATTCCTCTCCATATCCTGCCCATTTAATATACTGAGAGCCTTGCAAAGATGGAAAACAGACATTGAATGGTTGCACCAAGATATTGCAATGAGAACTTGAAGAGAAAGGTATAAGACAACATGTAGCTATAAGATAACTATAAGACAACTATAAGACAAGCTATAACATGTAGGCAGGAAACTAGATTATTGGGTGGTATTTTGGTCCTCAGCTATTCCAAATCGGTGATAATATTGTGGAGGAAAGGTAGCACCAGGTGACTATGGATGGCAATGACTAAGGAACAAATTCACTCAAGCCATTGAGGATAGTTTCCCCTGTGATACTGAATACTTAGATTGGCCCAATACGTTTTGCTACATGAGAGAAAGAACAACACAGCACCCACTTCCCCCATTCCACAATACCAACAACATCCATATTGCATCCTCCACCACACTTGAAGGCAAAGGGCCAATTTAAAGGAATAGGAAAAGACCGTGTGGCACACACAGTTCTGTCCTGGAACAGAAAGGAATGTCCAAAGGAACAGCTTTTTTCCTGTCCCTCCAACACTTGCAACCTGAAGCATTTATTCTAGAGCAGGGATCCACTAAACACACACATGGAGTGTTCTGTTTTTGTTTGAATGGAGCCTAACTCATTAGTCCTATTTAAAGAGGAGAACAACACTGCTGGTGGATGATGGTATATATCACATTGCAAAATAAACAACTGTTTGAACCAGGCTGCATTACAGATTCAAGCTTTTCATTTTTTTCCCCTTTGGGATCTCAGATTTCCAGTTGACTAATGTTCTTGTGATGTGTAGTAGTAGTAGTAGTATAGTATTATTATTATTATTATTATTATTATTATTATTATTATTATTATTATTACCCCATTTCCCCCCAGGTTGTGACTCAAAGCAGCTTACAGATTTTTTAATAGTTTTTTAATAGTTAAAAACTCATAAAATAAAACAGTTAAAACATAGTTATACAATTGAAACCCAGCACATTTCTATCAGACGGGCCACATATAATCATACATGGAATGCCTATCTAAATAAAAATGTCTTTATCTGATTACGGAAGGATCGTAGGGAGAGTGTCAGCCTGACTTGTCTGGGAAGGGAGTTCCAGAGCCTGCAGGCAGTCCACTGAAAAGACCCTTTTCTGTGTTCCCACCAAATGCACCTGTGAAGGTGGTAGGACAGAGAGAGGGCCTCTCCAGCAGATCTCAAGGCTCAGGCTGGTTCGTAAGGGAGAATACAGTCCTTCAAATAACCTGAACCCAAGCTTTGTAGGGCTTTAAAGGTCATCACCATCACTCTGAATTGTTCCTGGAAATGAACCAGCAACCAGTGGAGCTATTGCAACAGGGGAGTTGCAACATGAAGTCATGAAGATGCCTGTTTGGCATACTATTTGGTTGATCAAGATCATGGATGGGCAACTACACTAAAGGTGGGGGCCACTTCTCAATCTCACAGAATCCTCCCACTTTCCACACAGGCCTCAATGACCAATTTTTTCTGTCTAAAAATGAAGTGTTCCCTCTTCCAGTCTGGGGCCCTTTTCACACAGCATTCACCATGCGAAAGGGTGCCTGGAGCATTGCGCAATTGCGAGGAGTGGTCCACATGAAGTCCTCACAATTGCGCGACACTGCTGGGGCCAGCAGGCACCGATCGTGCACTATTTCGTTTTCAGCTTGTAGCCTAAAATGGTGCATGATCACACATCGCTCCAGGGCCTCACGTGTACTTACTATGCATGCGGAGCCTCTGGAGCCATGGCACTTGTGCTTTCTGCCCCAGCACAGCCTGGCAAAATCCGAGGCTACACTGCGGAAGGAAGAGGAGGAGCCCTCATGCTTCCTGCTAGCCAGCAGGCAGTGGCTGCGGAGGCGAAGCAGCAGGGACACGAGAGCGTCTCACAAGAGGCTGCTGGCACGATCCTCATGCCCCAGCAACGCGAAAAGGTAAGATGTGGAAAGCGTCTGGGTTTCAAATGATTGTTTACTGGTTTTTCAGGGACATGGGGGCATGAGATGTGTAGCAAGTAAAGCCACAACATTATGTGGGGGGGTACCATAGTTTAGGGGCAACTGGAATGAAAATTGACCCAAAACCTAATTTAGAGTTTTACGTGTTATCAATTTCTAGGACATAGGAGGTTTCAAAAATGGGATTGCAAGTATATGAAGACCACAGACCATCCTTCTCCCAACTCTGATCTAGACAGTAGAGACTGAACCTGGGTTTCCTAAATGTATTTATTTAAACTGATATTAAACTGAATATGAAGAAGCCATTTCACAGTAATCAGATAATGAAGCTTCCCTTCAAATATCCAGAGACATCCCACACACATTTCTTTTAGGAGACAGCAGAAATACATTGCTATTGAGTGAGAAGGGTTATTTTTATGGTCTATTCCAAGCTCCTTATACTACTTTAGATTCAAGCTGGCAAGCTATCTTGGGCCTATATATTGAGATGCTGCATTTGTGAAGTAATAGTTTCCCTACATAGATCAACAGTGTTCTCACATATCATATAGTGGTGTTGGCACTGGCATTGTTTAACATGGATCTATCCATTCCTGACATCTGGGCTTCCTTGGCTTATGACCATAAAAACATAGTCTCCCTTGGTGCCAAGTAACTGTAGATAATTGGGCACCATCTCCTATTAGTAATTCTTGCATTTATGAGAATTTTCTAATTGGCAGAAATGTATATATATTATATACACTTATTTTCCCCAGACATATATTGGATAAGCTCAAACACCTATTTTGGCCTTATTTCTCCTAAACGTCCTTCACAATTCACATAAAATAATAATGAGATTTTCCTTTGGAAAAATAAAGATCAGTAAAAGCAGTTCACATAATTCATGTGTTTCTAGGCCTATTTTCTTAACCTGCACTGAAAAATAATAGATTAGAGTTCTTGCTACATGGATTTACTTTTTGCAATAGCAAGAGAATTCTTGCAAACTCATTGTGAACATCCAAAACAAATTACAAAATTGTATGGGAAAATGGATCAATTCAGAACCAAAGGATGACTAGTATGAAATCTAGGCTACCTCAACTAAAATTTCACTTTAAACATTTTGCAGCAAGCCAGCATGGTGCTTTGTGTTTAGCGAGAACAAGCACAGATCACATTAAATAGAGACAGCCACCACATTACAGGTTAGAGCTGAACGGGCACGTCACACAACACGGGTCTGGTTCCAGGCATCTGTCAACCCACCTGCTGGCCAATGGCAACACAGCCATCTGTTGACTAGCTTGCTGCCCAGTGGAAGCCCATTCACTCAGTCAGCCTGCTTGGCAGTGCAGGAATGACAGATGTAGGAATCTGCTAAGATAGGATCCATTGTGTGGTTCCCTGGCTATCTAGGAGTGAAGTAGAGTCATCTGCCCCAAGCATGAAGTGTTTGCCTACACTCCTGAGATTCCTTAAGGGGACCCCACATACCAAGTATGATGGCAATGCAGGCCCCCTTTATCCACAAACTGGATCTGGTCCCCCATACCACAACTGGCCAAAGTTAAGACAATCAATGTTAATAATATGATATCTTTAATAAAACATTCAGTGGTGACCACTGAAGATGACTGACTGCTGGGTGAAGCAGCTTATATGAGTTGGGAATGGACCTAAGTGAAGCTCTCACTTGCTCCTGAGTCCTGCCTCCTGCTGGTCCAATAGGCTGCCTCTGATTAGCCAGCCTTCCTGCTCCATACCAGAGCCTGGTACAACTACGTGTGCTTCTGGGAAAGAGAAACAAATCCAGTACCTGGTAGGTGGCACCCATCTTTGCTTTGCTCCTGATGGATAATGAAGCACACATTACTCTCATATTGACACCTGATCCCAAAGCAGTATACCATATAAATAACATTGACAATGGATGATACTAGAGCATGGTCAACAATAACTTTGTTTGGAAATTATCACATAAGAAGATAACAAAGTAATGTTTTATTGCTGGTGCTAGTTCCAGAAGAGTGCTACTGAATTTTGAAAAGAGATGAACTTGCTTGTGAAAGAAATTGAATGTCTGCATCATACTTTTCTGACCTAGTGCCTTCCAAATGTACTGGAATAAAGTTCCCAATCCCAATGGCCATGCTGAGTAAGGAGGATGAGAGTTATAGTTCAACACATCTAGAAGACACTTGAGTTGGAGAAGGCTGGAATCCTGTTGGTTGCTCCCAACTACAGCAGACCCATTCAATGAAAACAGAAGTGCTTTAAAATGCAACCTTTTTGTCGTTATTGTGCTATCAAATTTTGGTAACAAATTCAGCACTGTGGTACAGTCCCTCTCTGTGAGAAACAAATGAGGCAAACTGGTCCCCAGGTCATTGGAATTTTGCAGTGGAAAGTCTTTACATCAGCATATTTTAAGGCATATGAATTAAATTTAATTCCTCTAGAAAAGCAAATGCATTGCATATTAGCAAATGATCTTGATGAAGGAAAGGCATCCACAATATTGTAAAGCAGTGTCAGGAATCTTGTGAATCTTCAGATGCTGTTGGACTCCAAGTTGTAGGCTCCCAGCAACACCAGCCAGCATAGCCTATGGCAAGGAATCCTGGGAGCTGAACAACATCTGGAGAATCACATTATTCCCACCCATATTGGAGAGTCATGATTTAAAATAGTTGAGGTCAATAAACAATTGAAATAATATTTGGCAGATGCTATATCCCTCTTTAATTTGCTCACAGTAATTGCCTTTTCTTCATTGCAACATAAAGCATTTTGAAGCTGTTATTTTATAACCTTAATCCGAATAGTTAAAAAAAAATTGCACTGAGTGCCATAATTTCTGACACTCATAAGAATCCCAGTGCTTCATGGCATGTAAATCCACAGGAGTATTTTGGGGTACAGCGTTCCACAATACCCCATCACCCAGAGGAAGAAAACATATGCATCCAATTACATGAGCTGGAATATTTGCATATTGTTTGCAAAAAAAAAATTGTATTGAAAAATAGCTGTTTCTTGAAATTCAAGCCTTTTTTCCCCCAATTTTTCAAGTGACATTAAAATGCCTATAGTTCCATGTGAATTCTGCAGGCAAATGTGACTGGGGAACTAAAAAGTCCTGTTTGCCTGGCTGAGAGGTTTAAAAAAATGAACACAGTTCAAATAAAAATATTTAAAGTAAAAACATAATTTATAATAATTATACATAAATAATTTCATTCACACTCACTCATTATTAATTGGGCAACATTATAATAAGTTCCTTTACAACCACCCACTTTCCTTCACTGCTTGCCAAATGTATGAGATTACATAATGTTCTAACTCTTTGGACTCTTTCTATTACTTTAAAGCAAATAAATCATCTTATTTTAAAGTGCCAGAGCTTATTGCAAAGGTAGTGTTAGGAGGAAAAACTAATGGAGAAAAGAGAGACATCCTATTGGGATCTTTTACATTTCTTTAAAGCTATGGGAAAATTTCGGAATGTAAACTGAAACCTGTTTCCTACTCCACCACCTTCCCTTTTACATAATGGAAACAAACAAATCTGCCAACAGGTTCAGCGTTATATCAACAAGAAGAATTAGCCAAGAAAACAATAGTAGAATAAGCTCTGAAAACATGATGGTGGGCAAATTCTGCTGAGTTGTTACTTAAGGAAGAGAAACAATTGCTTTAGTGAAGACTGGCATTCTTAAAAGCCCAATAAAATCATAAAATCACGACCAAACCATGTTTTTCTCTAGTTCTTTCCTTCTAAACTTAATATCTCATATGATAGGAAATGACCTTCCGTTTCTTGGCTCACTGGGACATTTCAAACCTTTCCCTCTCATATTTTTTTCTGCAGTGCTATCAATTCTAAGTTAATCCTGTTGCTTTTGGGTGGACCCTTGGTTGATATATTACAGTCATATCCCTCTAACGTCATTCAAAGATTGAGTTGCTGGAAAAATAATCTCCCAGACATGCAGTTATAGCTTGTGCTGGCTAGACTGCAAGCCTGCAGAGCAGTAAGCAAAACCTACAGGAGACTGACTAGTACTGGAGGTCATCTCACAGTGAAAAAGTTGGGAAGAACAAGTAGTTGGTGTCAGAATCTGGGGAAGGAATTGCAGAAGCTGTGAATTTCCAGGCCACCAAATTGGTCCCATGCTCAGGCAAGGTCTTGATGTGCAATAAAATAGATTTAAACAATTTAAAATAATATCAAATGGTAAAAAAATAAAAAAGATTAGAGGCATGTCAAACAAGTTAACTTGTTTTAAAAATTGACAAGTTAAAACAATTTAAAACTATAATGCTTGCAGAGATTGGGATAACGTAAATTTACACCTGGAAGGTTTTATTAAAAAGCTATGGGCCTTTCCGCCCTACACTGTTATAGTGCTATTATTCCACTTTCAACATCCTATGGAATCCTAGAGTTTGCAGTTTAGAGAGGGACATTTAGAATTCTCAGCCAGAGACCTTTTTGGCCTCAGTAAACTACAAATTCCATAATTCCACAGGATGTTGAAAGTGGAACAATAGCGCAATAATAGTGTAGGGTGGAAAGGCCCTATGTTTCTGCTTAGAGATGGAATGAAGCAAGTATTGGCACCATGCTGAGCTGTGAAGGGAGGGTGTCTCACAACTAGGTTGCTACAGCAAAGAAGCCCTCCTCCATGTCTGTCATGCCCTGCCTTGGAGACCCTGGCAGCGAGGAAGAGGGGGATTCTGACTCTGAGGCAGAAGCTTCCCCAGAGGCAGGAGCCAGAAGCTGGCCCAGAGGGAGATAATAGACAACAACAATAACAGTGGCCTGAGCGAGGGGAACAAATAGAGGAAGACATATCAGAGATGCCATGAGAGGGAGGGCTTGTGCCGCTCGGCACGTTTAAGTAGCAAGCGAGCCCTAATGAGGGAACATCTGTGACGACAACATCTATAGATAAAAGGACTCCAGCTGGCCTTTCCTCCCAGGGTCAGTAACTGATCTCTTTGGTCCTGAAACCCTGCTCTCAGATCTGGTTTACCTTGGAACTCTATTTATTTGGGCTACATTTTGGATTCGCTCCCTTGGACTTATTTCCTCTGGACTTACATTCTATTTGGGCCTTCTTCCGCTCTTGCTGCGTGAGCAGGAACTGAACAACTGCTCATAATTTATTGCCTGCTTAGCCTGGGACACGACAATATCCTTCCATAGTGTATTCTCCCTGACAACAGAACACAGACAAAGGCTCCTCCTGCAGACCCCAGTCCTCAAGTAAGGACATAGAAAAAGAGGTACTCCTTCAAGTATTAAAATCCCAAGGCTTTTAGAGTTTTGAATGTCACTATTAGCACCTTGAATAGAGACCTGGTCTTGAGTTCTTTTTCTCAGTTTATTTTATGGAAATAAGTGGCTTATGTCTGCTTGACAATACAGAGAAGTGGTACAAACAAAAGAACTTCTTCTGTGTTACAACTTTGATGTTTTGTTCTTTTTTTTATTGCGGTATTTAGCCTGCTCCTCAAATGGGCAAACCAAAGACCCTCCTTATAAGGTCAGATGTTCCTTACAATTCAGGGCCTTTTAGTTCTATTTGTAGAAAAAAAAGTTCAGATTGTAATTATACTCTGAATAAGCTCTACTTTTAATGTATTGAAAATGATAGTTTTATGCTAAACAAAATTATATATCATGAATGCTATGCTCCTGAGGTAATAACATTTTTACAATGGCCCCTCCACTTTCACGAGGGTTCAGGGTACAGAACCTTGGAAAAGACATGGATAACTCCCTCCTCCATGCTGTCCCTCCCACTCCCCTCCAGGGCTCCCCCATTCTCTTGTGTTTTGCCTTGGCATGAGTTATTTCTAACTATTTCAATGAGCCTTTCTGCACTACACTGTTAGTGCTCTTATTCCACGTTCAAGGTCTTTTGGAATTCTGGGGTTTGTAGTTTACTGAGGCCAAAGAGCTCTCTAGCTGAGAATTCTAAATGCCTCTCCCTAAACCCACAGTTCCACAGGATATTGAAAGTGGAATAATAGCACTATAATAGTGTAGTGTGGAAAGGTCCCATGTCTACTTTTCATTGTCTATTTTAAAGTCATCTTAATCATCTCCGGTCATTATTTTTGTTTTCTTAATATTCAGCTGTAAATCTGAGTTTGCATTGGTTTTTCCCTCCAAATTCAGCTTATTGCATATGATTTCCAGTGCCTTCAAATTTTCAAATGCCACCTATAAATATGTAGTAAATAATCTGGGCCTAAAATGGTCAGAGGGAGGGCTAAAACATGAAATCAAAGAGGGTTTCTGGGGACATTTTTAAATAGTTTTGCAGGGGTCACAGTGGAGGGGTTCAGCCCTCCAAGTTCTCCTGGGTGGGGCTTCCACAGATGCAGACTTGATCACAGAGTCACAAAGTGTTGTCTGGCATCCTGTTAATGGTATCTGGCTATGGGACATAGGCAGACACTTATCCAGTCCTCTCTCTACTCTCTACCAGCTGCAGAATGACCACTGGGCAGATGAAACAGTTCAATGTTAAGTCCAATGCTGTAGCATAGTTCCGTATGCAGAACTTGTATGCTGCACTGTGCCCTACAGAATTCTGGTCTTAATTTATTGTCTTCTAGGATCAAAACAAAGAGTGTAGCAATGTCTCAGATCCAATCTGGCAACTACTTTAGGTATCACCCCAATAAGTATTCTTGATTTCTGTAATTTTTCCCTTCTACAGTACATGTTTATGGATCAGTTTTGATCAAACCTAAAACAGAGGCTGGAATCCTGTTAGTGATGTATGCATTCATATATCAGCATAGTAAGAGCCAGTGTGAGGTCATGCTTTGAGTGTTAGACTAAGACTCTGAGAGACTAAGGTTTGAATCCCTGCTTGGCCATGGAAACCCACTTAGTGACCTTGGGCAAGTCACACTTTCTCAGCCTGAGAGAAAAGCAATGGCAACCTCCCCCCATGAACAAGTCTTGCCAAGAAAACCCCAAGATTGGTCCCCCTTAGGGTTGGAAAACAACTTGAAAGCACACAGCAACAATATCAATACAGTGATTTGGGGTTACTTAGCACATGTCTTTCTTGGACATAGTGAATCAATCCTTGCACAGTTTCCTTAAGAAAATCCCAAACATCTACCCAAGGCAGCTATCAAATCCTACTTTACCAGCAAGGAAGGAAGAGGAAGGTTACCAGGCATCATACATCCTGGGTGCAGTTCCGCCTATGTGGGAAACACAATGAGGTAGAGATCTCCAGATTTCCAGAAAGTACAAATGCATCACGGTGTTGTTCAATCACCTTCCCATCCTCCACTGAACAGTAGCAGTGTCCCTGTGGCTTGAAAATTGAATTATGAGGGCAGGAGTAGCACAGAATTGAGTGTGTGGAGTGTCACATTCTACACAACCTATTACAGGGTTGTGTCCTTAGACATAGGTTGACATGTCTTTGATGGTGATGACGACGATGACACAAGTCTGAGATCAAGCACTACTACTTTTTGAAGAAAATTACTGGTTTAGTTCCATTTTGCATGGAACTTGGTATAAAACTTATTTTAAGGATAGTAGCTGTTATCACTCACATGTTTATTTCATTCAAATGGCAAAAGAAATCATCAACATCAGCCTGGGAAATTCTGGGTAAATTTCTTAGTAAAAAAAAACAAAAAACCACTCAGAGACAATCTTTAGTATCTTAATTCTAAGGTTACAAAAAAACCATGGAATAGTTTAACTTGAAAACTGCAAAAAAAAAAAAAAGAATCTTTTTTTAAACAACATGTGATCCTATACCTATCTACTCAGAAGTAAGTTCCGTTAGGCTCAGTTGTGTATACTATCCTATATCATTACATTTATATATGATTGGAGTGTTAATGTTGTTTCGAGACTTGAAATATATCCCCTTGGTAAGGCCAGTTATCCCAAGGACATATAGGGAATAAATGCTTTCAGACTAGCAACATTCTTTTTTGTCTGTAATGAATGTGGGGCGGCTGGATTTTCTGACTGCATTTGTGAGGGTAAAAGTTTCCATTGCTTACACAACTCCATTCTGGCCTTGTAGTTGTGTGGATAGTGTGGGAGTATGAGGAAAAAATACGCTTGGTTCATTGCACATAATAGGGACTTGCCTCTGGGACTTGTCTAGTGTGTTTTGTCTTGGCTTTGTTCCATTTTTACTAGACTGTTTTCCCATTTCAATATCTTTTATTGCTGTGTTTTCAAACACACCACACTAGTTCCAAGAAGAGATTGGAAGCAATCGTATTAGAAATTCAGCTGCAAACTTAAATGAACATTTGCCTGTTACAAGCCATTTTCTCCTGCTGTGGGTAGTTAACACAGTCATTTGCTTCCATGCTTAATGTTTTGCTGAATGTGATGTTCAGACAAACAGATGACTCAGTCTAACGTAACTCCTTGAAAACCATTCAGCTCTTGCAGCAGCCAGACTGTAGTACATATCCTGCTGGAGGAAACAGACAATGAAGAGTTTTCCCAAAATGCGTGAAAGAGGGTTATATATGGCTGTGTAATAATTATACTAAAAGCCAAATTGTACCAGCTGCGTGTACATCATATTGCTGCTTTGATATTTATGGCCAGAGACAGTACCATCCCAATGTACTATTAGAATATGTTTACCTTCCAGAATACAACTGCCTTAAGAATGTTTTTCTGATCTTACATTAAAAGGGTTTAAGAAAGTATACATCCTAGAGATGGGCTGTATAGAGATAACGGAGGTTTGTTAACTTCAGTTTTGTTGGAAGAGGTCTCAGAAGACTGATTGCAGGTTTCTTACGAGGCTTCTATGACTCAAGATCAGCAACTTTGATCAAGATGAGTTTTCATTGACTCATAGGGTTGAAAGAGATGAGAAAAATAAATCTAATGTACTGCTCTCTCATTCCTGATTGCGGCTATAGAAGTGTTCCTGAGCTCTCTGGTCTTTGGGGAAGGCATTTATCATGGTCCCATCACCTTCACAGGACATCTGATGGGAATGTGGGAAAGGACCTTCACTGTTGTTGCTCCTAGACTCTGAACTTCTTTGTTAGGTAGGCTAGGTTGGCTTCCTCTTTGTTGTCTTTTTGTTGACAGATGAAGACATTTTTATTCCAGCAGGCTTTGGGGAACTGATAGTTTTACCAGGAAAGGGCATTGTAGTATGCTGTCCTGGTTTTATTCTTTGTTTTAAATTAATGTTTTAAATGGTTTTAAATTTGCTGATAGCTTAATATGGACTCAGTGACAACTTTTATATGTTTTTAATGATATGCACTTTTATTTGGAATTTTCTCCATTTTCTAAGCCATCTTGAGTTCTACTTTAGGAAAAGAGCAGGGAAGGAATAGAGAAAGAGTAAAACACAGACACAGAAATAAAGAAAGGGGTTGCTGGATAGATAGGGGGTCTAAACCTTTGTTTTAAAACATTTGGAAACAGATTGTGGAACCATTAAATGGTTTGCACCATTAGTGAAAAAGTTCTTCCCAATATTTAGTCAAAATGTCCTTTCTTGTAATATGAATGCATTGTTTCAGTTCTGATCCTCTGAGGCAAGGATTTATATTTAGACAAAGTTTCTTGCTGACTAAAATGGCTGTATCATTTTAAATTATTTCTCTCTTCTGTCAGTATCACATCACATCACACAAACAGATGAGGGCATTTTCCTGGACTATGATGTCTTTCTGCTTCTTGGAATGACCACATGAACCAGAGAAGGGGAAAGGGCATTTTCTCAAAACTTTGTGATCTGGACAAAACTATGATTACAATGACCACAGGATAAACAAACAGAGAAGCATTAATTGTGAACTAGCTATGATCTGGAGAAGAAAAACTAGCCTGGCCTCTTGCTGCTGTGATGGAGAGGTTGTGATTAAGGGAGTGCTTGTGATTCATGTCGCTATATAAGACATTGTTATTTACAAGACATCATACCAGCTGCATTAGACCACAGCATGAGCCTACTTCTATTGGGAAAGGGTATTTGTGTGTTTGTGTGTGTTCTTTTCCTTTACAGTGTCTAACTTTTAAAGGAGTTTATACCTCACTTGCGTGGTCGTTTGCACCTCAGGAAAACCTGGCTGTTACGCATCTGTAAATCTAAATTCTAATTTAAATGCAAAGGGATAAGTAGACTGGGTGGAAGCTGAGGGTGAGGGGAAAGCCAAAGTGAAAGTATTGCCCCCAAACTATCTCCCAGTTCAAATAACCTTGGCAATGGGTCCCCTCTGCTGAAAATGTTGCTGCTCAGTGCTAGGTTGATGAATTGAAAAACAATAATCCAGCACCTTATCCTAGATGAGCATGCCAGCACATTTTGCATTATAGAGATATGACTGGATGAAGCTGATATCTGTTAATCTCTCAGTTTTGATCACTGAAAGTTCTGTGGCCATTTCCGCACTAGCTTGTGATAGCGCGATGATTCCATTTCAACATCCTCTGGAATTGGTCCCTCCCGAAACTGCAAACCCCAGGATTTCAGAGGATGTTGAAAGTGGAATCGTTGCGCTATAACAAGTTAGTGCGGAAATGGCCTGTGTGTAGCAGGAGAAACCCAAGGGAGGACTGAGTAGCAATGTGCTATTCTGATTCCATCCCCCTTACTAGATGTCCCCATCCCACAGCTGGCTGTATTTAAGGGAGAGGGAGGGGGCAAGCTTGGGAAACCATAATAATTCTTCCACCATGTTGCCTGTGCAGGCTTGTCTGGTTTTGGCCATGATGCTGGACTCCCCTTGGTTTGTGCTGAGGGATTCCCGTATCCATTCTAAAGCCACAATGCGAAGAGTGCCTCAAACTTCATCTCCTCCATGATGATCATGAATCTGTTGCAAGTGGTATCTGGCCCCCTGATGCTGCAAACCATAACCCAAACCTAGTTTTCTATGCTGAGTGGAATGATGGTGATCTGGGTGTGGAGGAACTTTCTATATTTCATTGTTATGAGATGTGATTTAGACTTAGGACAGGCAGCTGATTAAGATGGTCCTGTTACTCCACTGGCATACCCTATCCCAGAGACTATAAATTTAATATCAAATATGCCCGCCAGGCCAGAGAGGTTGCCCAAGTGGATATGGAGGCTCAGAGCTCAAACGACCAAAACTAGGCCAGGTCAGGAAAATCCCCAGTAACATAGCCCAAGGAGACCTCAGGCTAAATATGTTCGTATAGACAAAAGATTGATAGCCAACCTGAGTGGCTTATTGGGTTTTCCCCAGGTTGAGCCACTCAGACTTTGCAAAATCCTACGAGGTGATGTACTTTTACATGACCCAATCATGCAAACTATCCAACTGCTATTGTACGACATTTTTCCTTTATTTTGGCCATTGTTCTTCCTGGGAGAGGGCCTGCCCTTGAGGTACATACTGCCCTATAAGTAGTCCTAGCTTTGGAGGGTCTCTTCAGAGAATTCCCTGCCATGCTAGCAGACTGGCACTTTTAGTTGAGTGATCCCCTCAGCTGTCTCTTTGCTGAGCTCTGTTCTTCTCACTGTTGTCCAGACTGAAGGCTTCAGGATAGGTGCAGTTTTCACCACCTCTACATTCCCTTTTGCTATATCCCCTATCCATTCTTCACCTCTTTTCCTTCTCAATGGGCCTTGTGTACGTGACTGAGTGCGTTGGTGCAGGATAATATATTCATTTAATAAAATTTGTTTATTTGGTACATCGTCTGGCTTTTACTTGGCCTGATCCCATAAAGTTGGGTAAAAGATCCTGCTGGGTTAGTCTGCCCCTCGTTTTCCTAATGCCAGTGCTCTGCTAATTTCCCCAACCTTTATAACTTGGAGCGAACCAAGGTGTCCTCCACGGGACCCCCAGAAGTCAAGGTAACAGCCTTTCCCAGGAGACCGATGGATCTAAATAGTTTCCTGAAGCTCTTGGGGAGTTTCCTGTTGTTAGGACAACATTTCAAGCTATTTTATACCATATCTGCAATCACTGACAAAATAATCAGCTTAAAGAAACCTATTGAACCTTAAAATAAATCCTCAAAACATGGGGATGCTGAAATCCTATTTGCTGTACTGAGTTAAGTAAAATAAATACATAAACATTATATATGTTTTTACCAATAATTTCTGATATCCTACATCACTTACATCGTTATGAATACATAACTAGGTAGCTTCTCCTGGCCTGACCTCCCAAACCTCAACTTAATAGCCAGCAACTGCATCAAGCAAAGGAAGTCTGTTTAGCTGGCAATCATGGAAGATGACATTTTCAGCCCTCTCCTGTCAGTGAGCGAGGCTGTGAAAAGGAATTGCAAGAGGGATCCTGCTTCTGATTGGCACTCCTCCTCCTCCTCCTTGCACTCTGATCAGCAGCTTTATAGTTCTCTGTTGGCAGAATGGTTGCTGGCAAATATTAGAGACACATGCACACCATATATATATATACACACACACACACACACACACACACACACATATATTCTTTTAGCTCCTGAAGGAGGGATGGGAGTGTGATGGGAATGGAGTTAAATGAATGCAGATTTTGTCACACTTAGAGCTTTGAAATTAATGGGATTAAAGTTAGCCAAGACAAACTTAAATTTCATTGATTTTAATGGGTCTACTCTAAGCATAATTAAAACAGGATGCAACCCAATGTCTAGAATTTATATCCCATAAAACTAGCTTTCTAACAATTTTCTTTAAAAACCATAAATTCTATCCCACCTGTGAAAATTTGTGTAACACTTCCTCTGCTGAATACATTGGCTCACGAAGTTGTGACTTTAAAAAAAAAAAAAAGTGTAGAGTTACTCAACACAGGATGACATAAAATGTTTATGAGACATATTTAATGCAGTCACACAGCAGGTGTAGATTATCTGCCAAGTCTTACCTCAGTCAGAGTTGGATTTTTATTCTGGGCTGATCTATACAGGCTGCTTTTTTAATAATCATTCTAGAATTATGTTGTTGTTGCGGGGGGGTGTGGAATTTTGGACATTACTTATATATCATTTGTTAGTACCCCCCACTGATTTACTCACTGATACAAATATTTGGAACTGGAAATAAAACAATGAGATAGTCTCAAACTATCATTGATTTGAACAGGGAAACTTGTAATCTGCTTCCCATTAGTCCCCCTCAAGCATTGAACAAGTGGAGAAGGATACAAAATGAAAGGAAGATATGGAAGTGTTATTTTCCGAATCTCAGAATGCCTTCCCTGCTTCTGAATGGTTGTCTCTGATTGGGCCCAGAAATGGAGGAGGTTGTGTTTTTGGACTACAAATCCAAGAACAGCCAACCAGCCAACCAGCCATATGTATAACTATGTTTTATTGTTATTGATTTATGTACAGTGTGGTGAGCCATTCCAAAAAAGAAACTTTTCAACTCCAGACTTTCAAGTTTCCAACTCCAACTGGGCTATCTATACAAGCTGAGTTATTTCTTGGGTAAAAGTGAGCCTATTGTGTGATTCTCCTGTCTTTTTCTGATTGAATCTTGCTTGCCTACTTTCCTCCCTCAATTAAGTACAAGGTCCACATAGATTCCAACATTTTACAGATCAAAACTGAGACACTTTGGCAAATGTTATTAATGTAGGAGAACACACAAACTATGACAGATTGCAGCAGTCTGCTTTTGCTTGCATTTACTGGCTACTTTTGCACTTTGAACTCAGATGGCAACAACTGAAGTATGCTAAGGACAAAGGGGGAAAGTGAGAGGAGAGAAACACTGGAACATTTTAATAACAGCTGAAAAAATGGAAGAACAGTGGATTAATCAGGTCTGTTCCTGCTGAATTGGGACTGTTGGAAGATATGAGTTCTAACCCAGGTGTTTGAGTTTCTTGTAAATCTCTTCTTTTGTCTTTTCGTTATGGGTGTAATATTTCACTGTGTTCTTGTTCATTTTAACATATAGTTTGGATTATTGATCTTGTCTTGCCTGAATTCTTTAGAGTATAAGACACTGATATGGAACATTTAACACTCCATACAGTTTGGACATTCAGTTTTCAAGACCTTTAGCCATCGTGGCCAAGAGGAAGGCCTTGTAAGAGTTGTAGTCCAAAACATATGGTATGCTAGCTTTGCTGTAAAAGTGCCATCAAACATGAGCACTGTTACTGCAGTTTAGGCCTCCTTGGAGATAGCATATAGATATCATTTTGATATGAATAATTTGGCACTCTTCCACCACCCCTCTCCACGTGTTTGAGAGGCCCCCAGAAAAGCACAGAACTAGGCTCGGCCACTAATCGCTGAACATTCCATTCTCCACCCAGGCAGGCCAGAAATAGCCAGATTCTTGCTTTAGGAGACCTCTGCGAACACCCTCATCATGTATGCATGCTGTTTACCAAGAACTCCCTGCCCGGAGCAGGTAACCTGGCAAGCTGAATACTCAACTGCCAAGCACTGAGCATTTGCATACTGTCTACCTCTTTGTCAATTTGGACTTAACTTAATCATGCTAAATTCTGATCTTTCCAAAGCTTTGTCCTGCTCCTAAATCGCATTGTTTTCCCCAAGTATGGCATAGCCTGCAGTCACATTTCTCCCTATAAAAACCCCTGATTCCAGGACCTTCCTTGGATCGCTCCCGAGTTCCAGACCGCCTTGCTGCCACTTTGCTTGGCGAGCTTCCCCTCAGCTTCACGTGCTGAGATACATCGAACCCCAGCATCGCTCCCTATCTTCTTTCCGGGCTTCAGGAACAGGTTTCGTATCACCCGAATCAACTATCCCTCTGAAAATCCCGCTATCATTCTCACACCTTTATTTTCCTTAGCTATCTGTGTGCGTGTGTTGCTTACCTTGTATACCTGTATTTAATAAAGATCATTCATTATTTCCAACATGGTTTGCTTCTTGACTTGGCCTGACCCTGTAAACATCGGGTTACAAGATCCTGCTGCGTTACCCTGCCTCTCGTAGTGCCAACCAGTGCTCTTGACTAATTTCCTCCCATCTTGTGTATTGCAAGATTATTTAGGTGTCCCTCCCGGGATCCCCAGTAAACAGGGTAACAGCACCTACCACTAGAATCTGATTTTTGTGTACATTTATCCATCTTTCCTTTACATACATATGTCCCTGTGTTCTGCTCACAGTAAGATACCCTATTTGCTGGTATAAAACTCACTTTTTTTCCTGAAAAATACAGTTTGAAAATGGGGTGTATCTTATATGCCAGCAAATAGTATTTGCTAGTGTATAAATGGGGTGTGTCTTATATGCTGGTATACGCTGATAGATAGATAGATAGATAGATAGATAGATAGATAGATAGATAGATAGATAGATAGACAGACAGACAGACAGACAGATAGATAGATTCTTGGGTTACAGATTTATTTTTGCTTAGAATGTTTGGTATAGCACACTCCTGGTAGAGGTACAGACAACCTGTTAAGCATCCTTGGATCTTATTGAAATGAATGGGACTTAAAATGTGCTTAACTGATGTTGGATTGCACTCTGTGACTGCAAAATCAAACATGAACCTGACTGAAAATCAAACGTAGTCATCTTGACTCTCACCCAGAAAGGTGATATACAAGCCACAGCAAATATCTTTCAAAGTAATGTCTTCCAGAAGTTGGAGAAAGTGGTGTTTAAATCTGATGAGGAATGGGGTTAATAGATTTTCTTCCTCCTCTTTCTGTTTATAATATAATACTGAAATGTAAGTGAGGACTGAGTTGTGGGGTGAAAGCCTGAGCAACAAAGAACATGGTTTATATCTTTGACTTGTGGCCACCACATTTATGATGTGCCAAACAGTAGTGTGGGAATGTTTGCAGTGAGTTGGCACGGGTGCAAAAAGAGTAAACAAATGTGTAAGAGTTTTTATTCTTTGGCAAGCACACATGCTCATCTTGCAAACCCATTAATGGTCTTGGGACCTTCACAGAACCATCAATTAGCTCTGTGTATCATTGCCATGGATTTCCACTGTTTGCTCCAAACCTCACAAAGCTTATATTTGGGCTCCCATTTCCATAAGCTGACCCAAAGCCTTCCTTTCACACACAATAAATACTTTGTTAGAATAGGCTAATTTTAACAATATTTCTAATCTAGTGCTTTAAGTGCAAATATGTACAAAAATTAAAATATTCTAACATTGCTAAGCAAACATCTTACAGTCCAATGGATAGTTGCAGCTATTGAATAGAACTCATTCTCTTACGAAACCAAGCATTTTGCACTATCCAATATGCTATTTGTTAAACAATTTCAGCTGTTGAAGCCAAACTGAACCATTATTGAGACTGAAGCAAGTTATTTAGCAGTTACAAGCATTACAAAACAATTAGACTTTGGGATATTTACTATGCCAGACAGAATAAAAATGAGTATATATGCTCACATTAAAAGTTATTTCAAGTATTTACTAAATAACTTGCCAACATGATTATCAATTATCTCAATTTTAAAAAAGCAAGTTGTTTGAAAATAAAGAACGACAAAGAAAATGAAGATTTTTCAAAACAGTTGCTCCTGTTCTTGGTGTCATCTGGTCTTTTCTTGTTTATGCTTCTAATGGTAATAACAAAAATTCTGGGCCTCTGGCTTTAACACAGAGATGTAAGTAGCAACATTTCCTGAGATACATTTCTTTGTGTATGTGTGTGTATATGTGTGTGTTAAATAAGATTACCAATATTATAATTTTTAAAAAATAACTTAACAAGTGATAGCATAAAAAGGAGGAAGAGGGGGGAGTGAAGAAAAAAAGAGACTATGGCGGCACCTTTAAGACTAACTGGTTTTTACAACATCATATTTACATCCCACCTTTTTCCCTATCTGAGACTAAATTTGGCTTGAAAAATCACAACAGATATAACTTTTTATTATTATTATTATTTTTATTAAAATAAATATACTAATTATAAAAAAATTATATAGATTTACAGACTTGTTTACATGACGTAAAATTTTCATAAGTATATATATATTCATCTTTCATTAGAGTTTACATAGAAAATTATAAAACTGAGTTTTGACCTCCATTGCCAAACCCTGGTCAAATATCTTCCCGCTAGCGTTCTACCAATGAAATTCCCTTATATTCAATCTTTGCTATGTTGAACACACCTTTTGTTGTACTTTCTTAACTTCAAATACAAACTTGTTTGATCAAGGAATCTTTCTTTCATTAAGAAATGCAATAGCGTAAATAAACCGAAGCTTTACCCATTTTTCCACATGCTTTTAAATACTATACTTAGATCCTCTATAACCTTGGAATTATACTGGATCTCATTTTTCTTTACTCTTACTCCATGTATTTGAAGTTTCTAATCATCCGCTTGTCATATAAGGTAATCAATAACTGGTTGCCATCTTTGTTCCGTCCTTTCCGTTTGCCTCCCTTTTAAATGCTCTAAAAACTCGTCATATTGTTTCATTTCTATGACTTTTAACCGCCACGTTTCTAAACTAGGTACATTGAGAAGTTTCCAGGATCCTGCAAATAGCATTCTTGCGGTTGTTATTAAATATAATATTACTGATCTATTTTGATGTAGAAGGTTTTTGTTAAACATATGAGTCATATTCAATAGGTAGAATTCCAGGTGCATTGGAAATGTTATGCTATATATTTCTGTTATGGCTTTATGTGTTTGTACCCAATAATTTTTTGTAATAGGACAGGTCCACCATAGATGATAAAAGGTACCAGCTTTCTGCTTACACTTCCAGCACCTGCCGTCCCCTGTTTGATATATTTTGTCAATCTTAACTGGAGTAAGATAATACCTGTACATCATTTTAATGAAGTTTTCTTTTAGGTCCTGGGCTCCGGTAAATTCTATTGTATTCTTCCAGGCAGTTTCCCAACATTCTAATGGGATTTCTCATTGAAAGTTTTGTGACCATTTTATCATGGCTTCTTTCACCGTTTCATCCTCTAATTTTTGTGTTAGGAAGTATCTGTATAACAGTGAAATTTTCCGTTTAGATTTCAGAAATGTTATAGTTTCAAATTCGTTGTATGTCTTTTGATTTGTAATTCCTTCTAGTTTCATATCCATTTTGAATCGCTCTCTTAATTGCAAGTATGGGAACCAATTTAATTCTATATTTTTTTGTTTAAGTTCCTCTCGTGTTAGTATTCTATGTCCTTCTTGCTTATCTTGCATTAACAACTCACTATATCGCAGCCATTCTTGGTTTGGGTCTTTCCATTGTCCAAAGAAAGCTTCCCGGGGAGAGCACCATAAAGGAATTTTATTGTAAATAGTTCTCTTCACCTTCTTCCATATGTTTCATAATGATTTTCTCACAAAATGATTGTTAAATTCTCTGTCAATTTTTTCCTTTCCATACCATAAATAGGCATGAAACTCAAACCGCATGTCTGCTCCTTCTAAAGTTAATGTTCTTTTGTCTTTTAGCGTAAACCAATCTTCCAGCCACATAATAGCGCTAGCATAGTAGTATATTTTTAAATCGGGAAGATCACAGCCTCCTCTTGTCTTGTGTTCCGTCAACAATTTCCATTTAATTCTCGGCTTTTTGCCATTCCAGATAAATCTTGCCAATTCTTTCTCCCACTGGTGGAATGGTTTATAGTTTGTGATAATGGGTAGATTTTGAAAAAAGAAATTTAATTTCGGCAGGACATTTTTTTTTTTATTTGTATCCTGCCTCTCCATATGGATCAAGGCGGCGAACAACTTACAAATAGCATGTATTTTGAAACATTTTCTATACATGCCCCCAACAAGCTGGGTACTCATTTTACTGACCTGCGAAAGGATGGAAGGCTGAGTCAACCTTGGAGCCCGGCAGGATCGAACTCAGAACCTTGTGGCTTGTGGCTTGCAGTACTGGCATTTAACCACTGCATCGCGATTTTTCCAAGCAATGTCAGATTCAAATTGGACCATCTTTTCAAGTCTGTGGATATTTCTTTCCATGCTCTGGTGTAATTATTATCAAATAGATCTCTATTGCTTTGAGTCAGCCATATTCCTAGATATTTTATTCTCTTCTCGATCTTAAATCCCGTTTTTAGAATTACTTCCTGTTGTTCTTGTTGTCTTACATTCTTCAACATTATATAAGATTTATTCTTATTAATTTTTAAGCCTGTCAACAGATATAACTTTTAAAACTGTACAATTACATCTGAGAGATCCTGTTTAGTGCCAGTGGAACATAAAACTCTTCAGTATATTTTCAATGAGCTTTCCTTTCCAGCTGAATTTCAGCTCGAGCCACCAGGGCACAGACCTTCAGCCAGCTCATTGCTAGAAGAGCTCATAGGCACCATCCTGTAGCAGATTTGCAGCTGGAAAAGAGGAAGAGCCTTTAGCCTCTTGGACTTCCAGTGCATGTACTGAAGATCAGGAAAAGTGATGGCTCCTCTGTTTTCTCAGCTGCAGAATGGCAGCCAGCTAGTACCCTGGAGTCTCTCACATCTCCAGCCACTGACTGTGGAAATGCATGCTAGCACCTCAAGCTGTGGTTATACGTGTGGGGAGAGGTGTCATTTGGGAATGTGGTACAAGTTGTTTACCTCCTTCTGCAACAACCGAAAAGGTTCTTACATTGGTGTAATGCAAAGTTATGCCAACCTATGTCAGCTACAGGATTCTGGCCTAAATCTCCTTCAGTTCACTGTGTCATTGCATTAATTGGTAGGTTACAGTTGGGAAGCCTAATCTGTTTGGTTTTTTTTCTTTGATGCATCCAGTGAAAGATAATCCTGGTTTTAAAACAAAACTGTAAGGAGGATAGAAGGGGGAAAAAATTAGAAGGACACAGTATTTTTGGTTGATCATACACATATTGATATATAAATACAAGCTTCCCTAGCTAATTAATTCAATGATCCTTAACGTAGATCTATTAATGTGTGGCACTACTTCACACTCTATACTGTCAGACTGTAGGGAACTACTGTTGCTAATTAGGTATCTTTGAATCTTACAAGACAGGATATTAAAGAGATTAAGTTCACTGATGCAGAGATCAAAAAGAGAGCATCAGATAAATAATTGCTCCTAGTGCTTAAATTTTCTCTCCCCTTCTCCCCTCCCTTTTTTTCTAAAGTCTTTTAAAAGTACCTTCCCTTTTTGTGCATGCAATGTGTTTTTTTCTTAACCATATGTTGATTGCTATAAGGCTGTTATCTATCTCAATGTGTTTAATTTTTTTAATGCTTAACACCTGTCAGACTCCTCCTGCTCTTGCTGATTTTACCAATCCTGAGTAGAACAGAGCAGAAAAGAGGGGAGTGCATCAGTGCTTAATAATGTATTTCGGATACAGCTTCAAGATAGCCGTGTATAGATAGCTTGAGCTATGATAAGCTGTGTATTAAATAAACACATATTTATAATCTGTAACTTTTCAAAACATAATTGTTAGCTTAAACTCTTCATAATGCAAAGAAATAAAATTTCTTAAGCTGAAAATATTGGGTTTCATTCCTGAATCACATAACAAAAGATTTAAGATTTTTTATTACTTTGTATATTTTGAATTAACAAAAAAATAAAAAAAACCAGTCAGTACAAGGACCTGTATGTCACTTTCTTTTATGAGAACTATTTTTTCTATTCAGTGGTATCACGTAACTAAACCACTTTCAAAGAAAAGACCTAATGGGCAGATTTGGGCCATTTCCACACTACACTGTTATAGTGCTACTATTCCACTTTCAACATGCTGTAGAATTCTGGGATTTGTGGTTTAGGGAGAGATATTTAGAATTCTCAGCCAGAGACACTTTTTGGCCTCAGTAAACTACAAACCCCAGAATTCCACAGGATGTTTAAAGTTGAATAACAGCACTGTAACAACATAGAACAACATAGAACAGAAATGGCTTTCTGGAACCAAACCTCTAGATCTGGGTGGTTAGTGCCTGAAAATACTTGGTTAAAAATAAATGTTTATCCCTAATTCACTAAATTCTTTTAACAATTATTTTAAAAATTGTACTCAAAATCATTAAATGTTAGCAATATTAACAAGCTGAGTTAACAGTTGATGTTTCCTATTATTTTTAATTATTTACTTTTAAAGTAATGGGGGGCATGTTTGCTATTATTTTAGTGATGGTGATGTACAATAATCCAAAGGCTGTGGTAGAAGATAATATGAATCAGTCCAGGTTTTACCTTCCCCTTCTATAGATGTAGATAGTACAACAATCTACAGTGAAACCAGAAGCAGTTTTGATATAATTGATCCTGTATAATTGCATCATTTGTAGATATTAATGTAGCTGGAATGAGTTATTAGATGAACCATTGCTAAGTAAAGCTTCAGTCACACACAATGTTTCTCCTTTCCCCATCAAAGCAGCTAATGTCTTACATTACATTCATAATACATTCAGCACTTGTGAGTCATCAAACATTCCGAACATTGAGCTCCGATAACCTCAAACGTTGTGTTTTGAGCAATTCGGTCCTAATTTATTATTAACACATTACTAGAAAATGCCTTTGAAGTTCTGAAACACTAAACCATGCCAAATGCACAAAACAGCAGCAACCATAGCAAATAAATTGCACTTTCAAAGTTCCAAAATACTCATCATGATGCCATGGAAAGAATGAGGAAATAATTATGTTGTATAACCAGCCAGAATCTCTGGAAGCCATAGAATCAGACACATGGTTCATATCGACCTGTTTGTTTGTTTTTTTCTCAGCTATGCACATGCATGCATCTTGATGCTGCTGCTGACAATCTGCCCACAATCTTTACAAATTAGAATGTCTCCTTTGGTATACATGTCTTGTTGAGGACAACTACAATTATTTGCTGTGCGCCTTCGAGTCATTTCTGACTCGAGTCATTTCGAGTAATTGACCTTAAAGCCAAGCTATCACAGAGTTTTCTTGCCAGAATTTGTTCAGAGGGGTTTTTCCCTTGCCACCCTCAGAGGCTGAGAGAGTGTGACTTGCTCTTTTAAAGCCAATGGCTCTTTAAATGGTTGAACCTGGTGTCCATCAAGATGTTTTTACTTTATGAGCTACTCCAGATGGGGCAAGTATGTCAGTAGGTTGTTGGAGGTTGCAGTATCTGTCTCTATAGTTCTTTCTTTCTTTCTTTTTTAAATATCCAAATGATGCTCTTGTCATCACAGATGATTTGCTGGCAATTCCCAGTACCAACTGCAGAAACTTATTCCAACCTTGAAGTGAGTTTTTCCTCGACATATTGGAACAACAACAAAAGTCTCCCTGGCTCCTCCTTTCTCTACCTTAAAAAGTTGTTTAGTATTATAGTGCATCAGTGAACTTGCACTTTTGCACTTGTTGTTGTTGTTGTTGTTGTGTGCTTTCAAGTTGTCTCCAACTTATGGTGACCCTGTTGTGTGGTTTTCTGGGCTGAGAGCATGTGACACGCCCAAGGTTACCTCAGTGGTTTCCATGGCCGAGCAGAAAGTCAGACCCTGGTTTCCAGGGTCATAGTCCAGTGCTCAAACCACTATAAATCTAAGATAATTTTTGAAACAAGTAGAAAGAGGACAAATTTTTGAAACAAATAGAAAGAGGACAAAATTTGCTCGTCAGACCTCAGCATCGCATCTTCGTGGTTTTAGAAGGAAAAGCCTTGGTGAAGATCTAAGAAACCACTAAGAACAATCCTTTGAAAGAATGGTAGAAGAGAACATGGATGTGATAATAACTAACAAAACTTGATGAAATTCAAGGATGTATATTATGAGAATTCACACTTTTAAAAACCTATCTGAAAGACCCACTTGAGTGGGGGGTTTTCCATTTACAGTAGAATCCTAAAGATATTTATTCAGACATTTCTGAGTAAATATGTTGATTCAGAACTATATTCAGTGACACGTACTCCCTAGTTAGTGTGTTTAAGATTGTAGTCTTCGGCCATTTCCGCACTACGCACTTATAGTGCGATTATTCCACTTTCAACATCCTATGGAATCCTGGGGTTTGCAGTTTTGGGAGGGGCCTGCCCTCCCGAAAGTGCCGGCCCCTCCTGAAACTGCAAACTCCAGGATTCCATAGGATGTTGAAAGTGGAATAATTGCGTTATAAGAGTGTAGTGCTGAAATGGCGTTAATGTCACAGAATCTGGAACAAGAGATGATTCTAATTGTTTACAATGGGGTGGTCAGCTTTACTCCACTAGATCCCACTCTAGGCTGCATGCTTATCAACCATACTATGCAAGGCTCAAATTCATTGGTGCCACAGCAAAGAAAAGAAGGCAGATCACTTTGTGGGAGGGGGGTCAGAACATGTAGGGGACATGTCCATTGTTCTACAGGGGAATCATATTTTTTGAGGGGGTACCGTACTCACCAAAATTCAGTGGTGTCATAAAGGAGCTGCAGGGGCTAAAAAAGTGGCCAGGAAACCACACATGACTTTCAAGCTGCATGTTGTACAACCATGGGTGACAAAACTTTACATTCTTTATTATAATAAAAGTTTTTAAATTAAATATTAGCAATTGTGTACTTGTGTCTTCCACATGGCTGAAACACATTGCATCTAGTCCTGTATTTTCCCCCCTCAGGGCCTTTAATACATCTGATTGACCACTGACTATATTCCATGCCCATTTTCACTTGCTAAAGTTGGCCATCTTATTATATAGAGAGACTTTTCTTCACTGCTTTCCTGTTCAAGTTTTGTTGTTTGATTTCCTGTTGATAATCATGTCAATGAGCTAGGTGGCAACCATAACCTATATTGCTGTGGCATCTTTTTGCACTGTCTGTCTAAGTCAGGGTTTTCCAAATGGTGTGTCGCAACATATTAGTGTGTTGCCTGAAGAGTGTAGGTGTGTCACCTTCCCTGGAGTGAGAACAAGCCCCTCACCCGAGCCTTGGAAATGTATGTTATATAATTAATCATATATTTTTAAAAATATAAATGAAAGGTTTTAATGAGCTATATTGTCTCCATACATTTCATTATTACAATTTATGTATCTGCCTGGATCTCTTGTAAGAGGTTAGTTTAAAAGCGTGTCACCAACATGAAAAGTTTGGAAAGCTCTGATCTAAATATTCTCAGGATCGGAACTTCAGACACACATAAGGCAGGGAAGGGAACCATACAGCCTTCCAGATGTCATTGGACTATGACTTCCAACATCCCTCACTATTGGCTAGCTTGATTAAGACTGCTGGGATTTGCTGTCCTCCAGCATCTAGAGGGCAACATGATTCCTACTCCTACCGTAAGGGGAGAGGCTGACAAAGGATTGCCTTCTACCACAGCATTTTTCAAATGCTTCCTAGATTCCCATCTTAGTAGTAAAATGACAAAGCAGGGTCACAGAGGAAGGGGCCTTATATGACATTACACTGTCTACCATTCTAGCGCAAAACTGTCTTTTCTAACCAACAGCAGCTCTCCAGGATCTCAGGCAGAGGTCTTTCCCCCAATAGTTACCCAGTTAAAAAAAACCCCAAAACCTAGATCTTCTACATCCAAAGCACCTGCTCTACCCCTGAGCAATGGCTCTTCCCCAAAACTTCACAAGTTCCTTTGAAGTTGTAAGTAATTACTGTGAAATCACCTTCAACTTATGGTGACCCTATGAATGAAGCCCTCCAAGACACTTTATCATCAACAGTCTTTCTCAGGTCCCGCAGACTTAGGACTGTGGCTTCCTTGACTGAGTCTCTCCCTGAAAATGAGCATTGGTCAGAGAGAGCACTACTCTGCCTGGTATCTGTCATTCTGACACTACTGAAGAATTATGCTATTTGATCATAGTATGACATTTAATACAAATTAAAAGGAAGAACTAAGAAAAGGGTTTTTTTGGGGGGGGAGGGAATAACTGCACCTAGAATCGCCTAGATAGTGGTCATATTGGCTAAGGGATTCTGGAAACTGTAGTACCAATATCTTTCAAGCTGTGGCAAAGCATAATCATTATTGCCACAAGACACATGTCTTTGAAGAGATCAGTTGAATTGAAATGTCTAGATGTTGCATGTCTTATATATTATATATGCCTAGTCTTTGTGCAGAAAAGTTGCTGTTTTGGACAACAGCTCCCAGAATTCCTTACTGTGGATTCTGGGAGATATGGTGCAAAATGACACTTTTTCATGCTCTGTCCTGCCACAGTCACATTTATTACTGCAGGGAGGATTCACCACAGGATAGCATGTGATCCTCCCTAGCTGCTTTGATTTTCTGTTACTTCTCTTCACACATAAAAAATAGATCTAGAATAAAGTAAGATAGAGACAGCAGAGCTCCCTCCAAATACATGTGCTTCATTTCATTAATTTCTCAGTCTCAAGATGCTCCCACAGTAGCATAGTAGCTGTCAGTAGGGTTACTCGAGTGAAAACTGGAGCGGGCTCCTGTGCCTTTGAATTTCAGCAACTGTTGCTTGTTACCTGGTTGTATGATAAATGACACCTGCTGAAATTCCCTTTTCTACATAACCATTAAAAATAAAGGAGCTCTCTCCAGTTTTTACTTTAGCATCCCTATCTGTAATAGCATTAGTGCTAATGTGACGTCCCCCATCTGAATCTTTTGGTCACTTTCAAGTTCAATATATATTACCTATGTGCAAAGGCTGCAGTTTGGTTGCCAATATTTCATTAGCTAAGTTGTTGCTGATAATCATAATTTGTAGAATAGAGTCATGCAATAGCAACTTTTGATGGTTTTTCAATCATATCATCAATTTGTTATGTCCATAGCTCAAAATCTTGCTCCAAATACGAGTATGCATTTCATTTTTGCTTTGCTAACTTTCATAGTGGAATAAAATTGCTTTCTTCTCACCATTCTTTGAGAGACAGGTCATTTCCGCACTAGCCTGTTATAGCGCTATGATTCCACTTGCAACATCCTATGGAATCCTGGGGTTTGCAGTTTCGGGAGGAGCTGGTTGGCCCCTCCTGAAACTGCAAACCCCAGGATTCCATAGGATGTTGCAAGTGGAATCATAGCGCTATAACAGGCTAGTGTTAAAATGGCATTAGTGTGATGTAATAATTAGAATGGCAGATTTAGAAATAAGGAAGCCTGAACTCCAGACATTAATCACATGGGACCAAGTCAAGCTCACTAGTTCTCAGTGTGAACTGCTTCACAAGGGTGCGGTGGGAATGAATGGGAAGGAACATTTATATTCACTGCTCTGATCTTGTCAGAAAGTTAGGACAAGAATGCAATAATAACCAAACCCAGAATGAATTCTTCTCATACCCTGCTGTTTTCAAGATTCTTTGTCAGATTAAAGGCAATCAAAAACATTCTTAAGCTCTGGAACAAAACATGTTTTTTTTCAGATGAGCCACTCCCTTGTTTGGGAAGGAAATTATGAATAAGCAAAGTAAGTTGTGCATCTTGATTATTTTTCAGCTCCCACCACTACCAGCTCCAGCTTATATTACTCACAAGGTTTTGATTTGATAGTGTGAGAACAGTGAGGGCATTAGGACCAAGGGAAAGACATTTACATGCACACAAACACACACGCGCACACACTTGCTCTGTTATGTCTGGCAAAGTGCGTACTTGTGTGTAAAACCAAGTTAGAGGCTGAGTTGTTTGCATAAATTGTGAACTTGAAGCATCAGAAGAAAGAGGGAAAAGCTATCAACTCTCCTTAAGCAGAAAATCTTTTTTTGCTGCACCTCTGACAACATTTGGGATTTTATTTTTGCTGTATCAAGCCATATGTGGAAGAAAACTGTCAAGATGCGGACTTCCCCTTTGACTCAGAATTAAAAGGAAAGTAATGCAACTATAAGATACTCTTAATGGACTTTCTGGCCAACTGATGATATCCTCTTTCATCCAAATCCATTTGAACTATCTGGTATTTGGTACCACAATAAGCAGCTATTCTTTTGGTCAGTGAATTGATTCCGTCTTTCCTTCACAAGTACCAAGAGTCAAGGAACTCGTATTTTTTGCTCTGGCTCTAAGAATAAGGATGCAGCAACTATAGCAATATATCAAGAGGATGAAAAATTGTTGACTGTTTCTTTGTTGCAATGAAACAAGACAACTGGGATGGAAGATGATTTTTTTAACATGACTGATTTTTTTAATATGTCAGTTTGCATCACTTTGTTGCTGAAACTATGTTTCTGAGGAAAAGATGCAGGCAAAGCTCACGAAAATGGCAATTTCTCTTGTTGTTCCTAATGCTAGCCTTTTTACTAGTGATGGTAACAATGCTCAACCCTGCATCCAAAGATCTAAACAAGGAAGGCGCATCCCAGCCAGGAAAATCTATCCCTAATGAAGGATATCAGGTAGATTTCGGAGAACCTCAAGAAATCTTGGACACTCAGGAGGACAGTGAACAGTATTTGTCCATGGAGGGACTGTCACCTTTCATCTCCCTAAGAGAGGACCAGCTCTTGGTGGCTATAGAATCACCCACAGTCAAGAGAAATCACACCAAAGTTAGGAAAGAATACCGGATGGTCAGGCAGCAAAGCAGAAAAAAAGAAGAGGGCAGGCAGATGCAAGGCTCAGAATTTCTGTTCCAGTCCCATCTGGTAAAGGAGGATGGATTTCAGAACCAGACTGATGCAAGTGAACTGCTTATAGGTGGTCTGGAAATGTATGGGTTTAATGAGGCACTCAGCAAACAGATTCCTTTGCACAGGAAGCTACCTGAGGTACGGCATCCTTTGTAAGTAAGACTTCCTCAGTAAACTTGAATTTCCTAGACCTCATGAAGCAAATTCCTTTTCTCTCTCTGGAATGTGCTTCCTTGATCTCTTTTCTCTAAATGGGGTGTGTGTGTGTGTTTTTATTTTCTAAAAAAATATGCTGTCTTTTACAATCAGCATGTTCCAAAGCAGAATTCTAAATACTTATTTATTTGAACTGAGGTTGTGGCAGCATGTGCCATTCAAAATAATAAACTTGGAAGAAATTTGGAAGAAAGTAGCTTTCAAGTACTTAAGAAGCTGCCATATACTGAGACACTGATCTAGTTAGAACATTGTTTTCTGACTGACAACAGCTCTCCAGAGCTTTGGCCTGGAGTGTTTCCCCAGTCTTGCCTAGAAATCCCAGCTGTACCTGGGGCTCATTCACACTAAACCATCGCAGTGCTGTCGTTCTACTTTAACTGCCATGGCTGTATCCTATGGAATCTTGGGGTTTCTAGTTTGATGAGGCACTAGAACTCTCTGGTAAAGAATTCTAAATGTCCCTCCCTAAACTGAAACTTCTAGAATTCCATAGGATGGAATCGTGGGAGTTAAAGTGGAATAACAATGCTATAATTCTGTAGTATGGAATAGGTCACAGTGGTCTCCCATCCTAAATCAGACATGACACTGCTTAAGCCTCTGAAATAAGAGAAAATTTGGTGTGTTGGGGTAGGATTTTGGTATTTTATATTTTTCTTGGTTTGTTTTATTTTGCTATTTGTATTTCATTTTTTTTTCACTCCAACCATAAGAGAAAAAAGTAAATCAATGTAAACATAAATTAAAACAAATCAACCACTTGTAAGCCACCCTGACAGCCTTTTTGAATGAAAGGTGAAGGATAAATGATCTAATCAATGAATGAATACATAAATAAATCCACCTCCGTGTGGGTGTGTCACATACAAAACAAAGAGCAAATACAGAGTGCACACAGTATATGGGAAAAGCTTGGCTGTTCTCAGAATGTCACTATATCAGCCCTGTCCACTCTAGTTAGTAGAATCAAAGACATTCTTTAACAGGTATTCCAAGTTTGGATTACATTGGACTACGACTGTGGCGATCAGGGTTCGAATCCTCCACTGAGCCTTGGAAACCCACTGGATGACCTTGGGCAAGTCACGCTCTTTCAGCCTCAGAGGAAGGCATAGGCAAACCTCCTCTGAACAAATCTTGCCAAGAAATCCCTGTGGTAGGTTCACCTTAGGGTAGCTGTAAATGGGAATGGACCTGAAGGCACATAACAACAAAACCAAGTTTTAAATCTCAGTATTTAGTGTTACTGTTTGATGAGGTGTATGGTGACCTCTACTGGAAGGTGTGAGAATGACATAGGATTTACAGGAAACTGCTGTTTTAGCAGGTGCATATTATTGTTTTGTTTTGCTGTGGTTTCTCGCTTAGTTCCAATGAAAACCTAGAAAGCCAATAACTGTAGATTCCAGTGACTGAGGAGGAGTCAACCAATGACAGAAAACCTTGTGTATGAAACAAAATGAATTCACTTTAGCACTAAGTTCTGCTTTTCAGGGGGGTGCATGTTTGTGTGTGTAAGTTCTGTAGTGTGATGAGATTAGCAGGGTGTTGTTTTAAAGCAGATTCCCATTACGCAAATTCTTCCACAATTAAAAAAAGCTAATCAAATAGAAAGCATGCTTTTTTCCTTGCTTACATCATCTCCAGTAATATCCTCAAGAATCAGTAGTTCTCATGTACTATAAAGAAACAATTCGTGTATGAATCTTTGTTCCTTAACTAACAGGCCCCAATCCATTTACCTGAATTTCCCCAACTCAGTAACTTACCAGTCCAAGAGCCGTTCCTACTGTCAAAATTGGTACCATCTCACAATTGGGCTTCTCCTGTTTTTAACAAGCTTGCCTGAAACACTGGCCCCTTCTGTAAATTAGAACAGGGCAGAACATCCTTGCAGGGAGGTCATCTGCACCTTGGAGTGGACTAGGAGCAGACTACTTACCGGAGATCTGCACCTCAGTCCGCTTCAAAACGACCCCAAGTGGTCCTCCAGCGTGTTTTTGAAAGATCGGAAAAAACAGGTCTTTGTTTTCCTGGAAGGCGCCATTGCATTCCTGCTCCCTTGTGCAGATTTGCAGCTCGCACCAATGCGAGCCTGTGATCTGCGGAGGGAGGGCTTTAGGCATGGCAAGCTTCTGTGGTTGGTTGGGACCCACGACCAACCAGAAGCCGCCATTTTGGAAGCTGGAAGCCACCATTTTGGAAACTGGAGCAGTGCGGATCTACAGACCTCGCACTGCTCCGATTTGCCCTGAGCCAAGGAGGAGCCCTGCGGAAGGGCTTCAGGGACAGTCCATGTTGCTTCGGACCCCAGAAGAAACAGTAGGTAATGGCATGGACCCCAGAAGAAATGGTAGGTAATGGCCTTATGCGGAAAGGGCCACTGTCATTTATGTGTTTAATAAACACTTTAATGTATTTAATTTCCCTTCCATTTTTTTTGAACTCCACATTATTAGTTTTCAAACTGCACATTTTTTTTTCTATTTGAACAATTTGCATCCAATGAGCAGTGAACAACTACATCAACAGAGCTGGAAGGAAGTATACAAGCATGTTATAAAGGATATCAACATGAAATGAAATCTCTGTCCATAGACCCACCTGAACACAGTCCAAATGCCACTGAGGAGGAACTTATTCAGGTCTGTCACGGAGAAACTCTACACTGCATCATTTTGGAGCTATATTATGCTTTTAACTGTCCTGGCTCGGTCCTGTGGGATTCTGGGATTTGCAGTTTCATGAGGCACTTAGAATTGTCTGTGTGATCTTTCTAGTACTAAAGCTCAGCTGAATGGAACTACAATTCCTCGGGTTCTATAGGATGGAACCAGGATATTTTAAAGCGGTATCAAACTTCTGTAACTCCAGTATAGATACACTTGCAGTCAGTCAATAGCCACCGCTTCTCTAAAGTCTCAAGCTTTCTCTGCTTTTAGTGGTAAAGGATCAGAGCTTAGAAAAGTAACTTTTGTGGACAATCATTCTCCAAATTCCCCAGGAGTCTGGAGTACTTTAGTACAAAAAGATAGCTTTCCCATCGTCTAGTAAAGACTGTGCATTTTTGGTAATATGCATATGTAAGTATTACATATTGTAGAACACACTAGAGATTAATGACTGTATGATCAAATACAAATAAAAAGTCAATGGAAACAATACATCAAAGAACAGGGATTTCTGATCTATTATTTTGCTTCATTTGAAGAGCTTACCTACCTAAGAAAATATCCATTCCATGGAAATCTACCTCCAGCCTACACATTATTAAGCCAACAGTCTCCACACGCTCCATGCTCCATCAATCGGACTGTATTAATCAGTCATTATAATATCTAAGCAAAAGATTGCAGTGGCATTGTAATCTCACATAGTATGATATGTCATACTCTTCAAGCTGACAAATACTGTCTTCAGTCCCAATTGTAAAGTGCTGCGGGAATGCTGAAAGAAGTCATGGCTCATTTTATGTATGTGCCACCTACTGGGAAACAGAGGCAGTTCTTTTCCACATTATTGTAGCAGGTGGTTCACTTCATTGCTTCACAGTTTGTTGCCTCTGGAGCCAAATATCGTAATTTACCATTTATGCCTCAAGCAGAAAACAAATTTCTACCATTCAGACAATGGCATTAATAATTGAACATATTTTTCCTGCCGCGTCATCACATTGTGTACAATATCTTCTAAATTTAGACTTAAGTACGGGTTAACAATACAACTAGCTAAAAATTAATTTAATAAATCAATTTATTTTGAAAAGGATACACATAAAAACAAAGCATGGGGGGAAATGTACAGTTCATTCAAGACATTGCTTGGAAAGTTACCTTTTAAAGGCAATTCATTCCTGTTACTCCTGTTATTAAATGTAGCGCTTCGAAACACATTTCCTATGTCTGTAATCTGAAGTAGGAAGTCAACATTTTAAATTAGAAACAATGTGTTATCAATAATCCTTTTGTGTGTATAAAAAGTTGTATTACATTGTTTTATGCTCTGTTGATGGATTTATACTGCATTTAGATTTTATGATTATGTAGTTTTCATTCTGCGCTCTGTTTTGCACTGTACTGTATGCCAGTCAGAGAATTTTTGTTATTAGGTGGCATAATATATATTCCCTATGAATATCTAACAAGAACATAAGTGGGCAAAAATTAGCATTGTAAAAGCAACTGTAGACATTAAATATTTCAATGTCTAAGGATATTCCATTCATTCAAAGTAATGTTCCTTTTGTCTAGAACATTGTATGTAACATCCTAGAGGTTGTACTTTTTTAAAAAAAATAACACCAGACGTATAATCCTTTGGGCAATATGAATCATTGTCTCACTATATAAATCCATGATCACAGATTACAATACAGTCATTAATGATACGCTTAAAATGCCCCCCGGGAATTCTTAGCTTATAAGTAACATAGCTACTTAACAAAAGTATTATGTAAAACAGTAGTAGCATTTACATGCATTATCGATAATCCTAACTAAATTCTGTAATACTATAATTAAGGATTTAAAGATTTAAAGGTGAAATTAGTACAATCTATGAAAACCAGGAAAACAAAACAGATAAATTGATACCTTTTGAAAGACCAACTCATGTAAAAAGTATGCAGACTTTCAAATTACTCAGAACAGTTAATTGGCAAAACTGCCAAATAAAGTACTACCTTTACACTCCAATAACCATAGGTTCCTATGTAATGGCCACATAATATATTTGAGAACAATTCTAATCCTGTATTTTTTCAGACTATTTAAAGTTTTTTTGTTCCTTCTAATGTAGCATCATTTGGCTGCTGCATCATTCAGAACTAATATTAAGCAGTGTCTTTACCACTGTGCTCAACAGCTTGCCAAGAACTGTGATTTTTATTTTTCAGTAGGGCTTGCCCTTTCATTAAGCAGAGAAATTAACCATCAGAAACAGCTGATTTCGGGTGTTATGAAAGGACAAGAAATTGCTGTTGCATTTATGTTTACTTCTTAATGTTAAGGACTTGGAGAGTCAACTGTGGGATTTTCTCCTTCAAATGGTTTGAAGGAGGGAGGGATTTTGGCTCAGGCAACAACATGACTTCAGCAGGATTAGAGAAAAGCAGAGATAATGATATTGACAGGAGTATTCTCATGCTGTAGCCCATTAAAGTAATATTTCCATTCTCAGCCCTGGTCCAATGTAATGTTGTGTTCAACTGAGAGTTCTTTTTCTTATTTTTTAATTTTTTTTTTAACAAAATGCTACTTATACATATTGTCCCTTACACAGATGCCTGCAGCAGGAACCCAGTCCCAATCTGCCTACTGCCAGTGTCATCATCTGTTTCCATAATGAAGCCTGGTCTACTCTTTTGAGAACAGTTCATAGTGTCTTAGATACAGCCCCAAGGGACTTCCTCAGAGAAATCATCCTTGTGGATGACCTCAGTACACAAGGTAGGTCCCTTTTTGCTCTTGGTATTAACAGAGTCTACCTAACTAAACAGCCTAAATACTGTAAAGACACTAGATTATGGCTGATCTTCAATGCTGAGCAGGGTCAGTCCTTGTTAGTACCTGGAAGGGAGACTGCCAGGGGATACCTGGTGCCTTAGGCTAATTTCAGAGGAAGGCAATGGCAAATCTCCTCTGAATAAATCTTTGAGAAGAGCCCATGATAAGGTGGTGATAAGTCTATTGTCATAAGTCAGAGTTGCCTCAGAGGTACCTAACAAAAACAACAAATGTAACTAAAAAATTGCATCTTTGGTAATCTCAGTTCTTCACAATTCACTCTTACTTCTTTTACATTCTTTCCTTTTTAAATTATTTTTCAGAGAGATTTAGTAATTTGGTCTACTGAAAACATTTACATTTTTGCCAGTCTGGGAAGCCTAAGAGCCCTTACAGCAAATAATTTAAAAATCCTAAATAATGAAAATACCAAAGGCCTGATTCTTATGATAAAACATGTTTTTTTCATTGCCTGCTAAAAACTAGGCTCTTCACCTAAGCAGAGTCTACTAGCTGGACTCTGACCTACTAGCTTGTGGAATTCTATACTTTGGCCCTTTCTACACCCTCCATTTTCACAAATCCATCCCGTGAGGATCCCAGTATTGGCTCTGGTGGGAGGAGAACACAACAAGAGCATTCCCCTCTGCACCGGCTGGCTCCGTGTTCAAGGAAGCGTGATGGCCATGCAATCTGCAGTGCAACCAGGTATTTTCCCAGGCTGCACTGGGGCAGGAAGTGCCTCCATCACATTTCCAGGGCTTCTGCAGGGCAGGTAAGTCCAGGACAGTCATGCAAACATGTGTCAACCCATCAATGATTTCATATGTGATCGCAATGGTTGGTGATGGGATCATGATGGGATTGTGATGACATCATGTGGAATTGTCGTTGCAGTCCTGCTGCCTCTGCAGGATGGAAACATGCTGTGGAAAAGGCCATTGTTTTTATTGTGTTGTATTGTTTTGCATTGTTTAATTTTCTAAAATTTCTAAATATCTATATACAAGGAGCTAATATAAATATTAAACTCAAGAAAAAGAGATTCAGGAGCCAGGAAAACAACAGCTACAGCTTCAATAAAAACCATTAAAATTAAATGCTACCAAAGTCCTAGACCAAGGGTACAAAGCATGTAACCCTATAACTCCTAGCTATCCCTTACCACTGACTGTGCTAGCTAGGGATCCTGGAATTTGCCTTCTGGATACATTTGGAGGGCCATCTGATTCCCACTTCAGCCTAGGCAAATGTGAGTTCTTATATAGTTATTAAAATTTTATGATGTAGGCACTAGAGAAATGTGCCTGAGGATGGTCTTACATATTATGCATGCCACCACATACAATAGCTGTTGGTGGTTTTAAATAATTAACACACCACAAGAAAGCCAAAGCTTTCATGTCAGCACAACTACTTTTCAATGGAGGCAGTTTGTACACTTACTAATACATCATATGGTGATTTGTTACCAGGGCCAGATGAAGGCATCTTGTTGCCTGAGACAGAAAAAGTAATGGTCCCCCAGTCCCTGAAGAATACATAGCTGTTTTACTAAAGGTACCTGAAATCCCACAAGCACCTCTCCCAACTGTAAAATTACAGTGATATTAATAAATTAAATGATTCATAATTGGCTGCCTTCCCATGATGCCTAAAACCAACTGCCTGAGGAAGCTACTTCACTCTCTCTAACAGTAATGCCAGCCTCACTTGTCATTGGTAGGTATAGGATCATGTGATTTCCCTTCAGAAAGAAAATTGTCTGGTGTTGACAAAAAATGTTGTGAGCTAGACCTACAGATCAGATAATATTCTTCCTCATTTTGTTTCCTTTGCTCCCTTATTTTTCACACGGTGGAATTCTGGGTCAAAAACTAGCCTCAGGAATTATTCACACCAATTCTTGAGGCAAACTTCTTTTTTAGAAAGACATCTTCCAACTCTGACCCGCTACTCAAATCATTGTTGTATTGATTTGGCAGAATATCTGAAGTCATCCCTGAGCGAATACATCTCTAAGCTGGCGGGTGTGAAACTGATCAGGAGCAATAAAAGACTGGGGGTCATCCAAGGTCGCATGCTTGGCGCTGCCAGAGCCACGGGGGATGTTGTGGTCTTCATGGACTCCCACTGCGAGTGTCACAGCGGATGGCTAGAACCTCTGCTGGAACGACTAGCAAGCAACAGGTAAAAAAAAACCAATTTCTTTCATCTCAGCTATCATGAAAGTTCATCTGGGGGGGGGGGAGGCAGGAGGCAGCTCTAGACTGAAGCACTGTGGCATCCAGTCAATTGATATTGATCATTCAAGCTTTCATTGCATCTTGATAAAAATCAAGCCAATAATTATAGTTAGTAATTATGATTATGGATAACTTTACTTCTATAATTGAATTGCGTAAAGCTTGGAACCCTATTTTTAAAAAGCAATTTGTTACTTTTTTCTCAACATTTTTTTAAAAGTAAGATGTCACTTTTAGTCATTTTTAGTTACTTTTAGTGCACCTTTTAAAAAAAATTTTTAAATATTTTTATGTAAATCCATAAATAAAAATAAATATAAATAAAATATTTTATAAAAGTAAAAATACACCCCCATGGCCCTCTTAAAAGCAACTTTAGGAAACAATAATTAAATATTGCTCATTACATGGAAAAATTCTACCAGTCATTATGTTATTATTGAAAAAATATCGTTAGGCCCTTGTTACCTTCAAAAGTAATGATATGATTATACATAACATGTTGCTATTACCGAACTTTGGAACTCAGCTTTATCTTGGTAAATATGATTCTAAAACCAACATTCGCAACTATAACCAGAATTCTAAAGCCAGGTAACACAAAAATGATCAGAGGAAGGGAGAGCAACTTAATCCTTCCATGCCTGCTAATTCTGGAACTTTCTTCCTGGCTTTCTTCCCCTCGGGTGATTTTGCTTCCAGTATCAGAATCTAAGCTGATGAAGTATCTTGAAAAGTCACATTGAAAGTGCTCCTTGCACTCCACATTAACGTTACAAGAGAAACCCAATGTTGGTAATTTCATGCTTCTGTTAAAGAATCAAATTCTGTTTACTATCTATGCTCTAAATTCCATTCCCTTTCCTAGCCATCAGGTGTGTAAATGTTGGTTGTTCATTTGAGGGAAATGGGCAACCAGGATGGTGTGAGTGAAAAACGCTAGACATTTATATCACTAATTCCACTTTAACTGGTAAGGCAATACCCTATGGAATTCTGGGATTTGCAGTTTAGAGTGGTATATAGAATCATCAACTAAAGAGCTCTAGTGCCTTACCAAACTACAAAGTTCACTATGATGTCACCATCGTAGTGCTATAGTTGTAAAAAGAGAATGTGTAAATAGTACCACTCAGTACTGCAGAAATAGAGAAAGGGAAACCAGTGGCCCCTAAACCCCCCAGAATATCAGAAATCACACAGATCACACAAACTGCCACAAAAGACACCAAAGTGTGACAGTCTGGATTATTGGTTTTCCACAACCATAATCCTCCCAATGAAAAAAAAATCTGAAAAATAAAGCTAAAACAAACCTGAAAATGACTTCCAGCCCCTTCCTAGGCACCAAGAATGCCTTGGAGTCCCTTGCATAGTAGAAAAGCAAAACATGCAGTTAGCCACTGCTTTGCTGAAGCTCCTTTACAAGGGATGAGTACTGTACGAGAACAGTGCTTTTGTATACAGTATCCATTGCGGACTTTGCTTCAGCTGAACATGTGAAGCTAAGTGAAACTTGAATGTTTTCCTGGATTCAGAGGACTGATAAAATTCAACAGAACCAAGGAGACTTTTAGGCAAAAGAAACAATCCTTCATTGTGCTTATTAATAATTCTGTACTGTAAAGATGCATAGCAGAGTGGAAAACAAAATCATCTATACAAAATTTAATTAGCACAATAAATGTTGCCTGGAGGAATCAAATGTTCCATGATATTTATGGATAACATGAATATAGCAGGAACAACTATGTTTGTCATGTTAGTTACAAAACGACAGGCTTGTTGTGCATTAGATGTTATGCTTTCAAAGCTTATTAAATTTCTATAAGCTCTAGAATTTCTAAAATAATGCTTTAATTCACATAAGAAACGTTATTAAAGCAGAAAAAGAATAGGCAGGGAGGAAATGTTTCAGTTTTGCTTTACACTAGTTATACGTCTTTTTTTATTACTGAAAAAGAAACAGTGCTTTTCTTTCCAATAGAGTTCAGGAGCAAGATGTAGATTAAGACAGATGTAGATTAAGTATATATGTTGTCAAACTTTGGGCTTCCTTCCCTTCTCCCTTTTCATTTTCTGAACTGGCTACTCAGTTGGGAAGCTCACAGTGTCAGATGTGGGAAACTGGTGATGAGCCACATGACTTCCTCTCTTCCAGCAGAGAGAGTTTGGAGTTCTTCTTGACGATACAGAAGCTTCAAGAAGGATGGAAGGTGTCCATCTGATATCTTCCATATTTTCAGAACTTGGAAAAAATCCTTTTTGGGTAACAGAACCCAGAATCCTCCACCATTATCCAAATCTTGTATTTTTAGAGACTCATGCTTAGCTGGAAAGTACACTTAAAACATAGTTTACATGCTAAGCTTGGGAGGCTGTCAAAGGGTGAGGTTGCTTATCCTTAGACTGTCTCCTATTGCTTACTAGATCTGGAAATACACAGGTCTCTTGGTTGAATCTCTTTCTCATAAAATAAAAGATTCATAGACACAGAAGTAACTACACAGACAATCTCATCCAGTCCTTTGCTATTGAGGAACATACAACTAAGGCACTTCCAAAAGATTGTTATCCAACCTCTGCTTAAATATCTCCAAAGAGGGAGATTCCCCACCCTTCAAATTACTCTGCTCCAGTGGCAGACCTTTCTTGCCTTTAGGAAATTCTTCATCATGGTTAGGCAGAATCTCTTTTCTTGCAGTTTGAATCCATTGGTTCATCTGTTAGTCTCATGTTTTGAGAAGCTGGAGGGAGCCTTCTTGTTTCCTTAAAACCCACCAGGAACAATGGAAACCTCCCAGTGGAATCCTGTTGGTGCCTTATGTTTGTATAAGTTTCTTTAAAAAAGCAGCTAGATATTTTTGTTCAATGAAGAATGACCACAATGAACTCAAATTTGTAGAAGAAGAGTTATGTATGTGGTACCATTGTACATGAATGCACATTGTGTACTATCTTGAGTCAGTTGTACAGTCTTGCAATTCAACACAAGCACTACAAATCACAATTAATGCATAACTCCACATGCAGAGATTTATGGTATGCAATCTTGTTTTAGAATCTCAGCCAACGTTATGTTTATTTTGATATGCAAACTTACTAGAGGCCTAAATACAACGAGCAGTATTTACAAGCTCTACAATAATATGGGCATGAAACCTCATTCTAGAGCAGTGGTTCTCAACTTTCAGTCCTGTTTTGAAATTCAACTTTCAGGATCCCTTATTGACCTTGGGAGTTAATAACCACTATTCTGAAAGCTGATTTAGTGTTTAAAACTAAAGAGAAGAAGTGAACCTCAAGTAGATACCATACCAGTTAAAGCATTTTAGAAGCAACTGTTCATATAGTAGACCTGCTGTTTTCTCATTGCCTTCCATTTTTGTAGTTCTTTATTTGAAATGTCACTTTGTGTGGAAAAAAAATCTGACAAAACTTCTTTTTGTGTGTCTCCTGGATATGCTCAAAGCTATGTGAAAAGTGAGTGGCCTTTAGATTGAACAATGTACATACCAAAGACATCTCATTTTAAGGGAACATACCTATTTTGAAAGTTAATATGCAAAAACAGCCATAGTTGATCAGGACATGTTCTTCATGTCTTCTTGGCTGTTATTTATTTACATATTTACAGGATCTTTTGAAATCAATTTAAGCTTAAAAACAGATGGATTAGTTAACTCTACTTTTTTTTAAATTTAAACTCTCTGGGAATTGTACACAGTGTTCATGTTTATGGCAAAAGCCACAGGAAAGCATTTTGCTGGGAATTGTTTGTGGTCTTAAATCCCAAACAGGAAGTAAAGCTTAAAGAAAACTGAACATTTGCGTATTCCAAAATAAATATTTGACATCATCCCAAATGATTTAAATTCCCACTTGGCAGCCCAAACGCAGGGTTGTGCACACAGTCCCACTCAATAGAAAAGCAATTCCATGCCAGTTATGTACTATTTCAATATGCTAAAGAGCAGTTCGGTGAGGGGAGGGAGGTTGCCAGTCTTTAAACTAAACATGAAAGGAATTGCCAAAGCACTTTGCAACTTTCGTATTCTTTTCTTTGGAAAATGATTGCCTAGCCTGTCTTTGTAGTAAATTTACTGGAAAAAGATTATATTCCTGGTAGAAATAACAAAAACAGATACTTTCTAAAGAAGCACTTTGATATAAATGAAGAGGTAAGATCACACAGTTATATTACTTTCTTTTCCATATTCTTTTAAAAACTTTTATTATATTCTCTCAGCAAATAATATCATATTTCCCTTTTGGAAATTTGACAAAAGCCATATTAAAAAGAAGATTAAAAGATATTGCTTTCTTATTCTTTTCTTGGCAGTTTCTCCTTAGACATACAAATTGTTCTCAATTTATAAAAATGGTGGGGATCTGTTGTTATTAACATTCTGGTAGTAACGTCTTTATCTAAGTATGTAATTGAAGAGTAAATATGCATGCATGTTTCTTTGATAGTTCTTTAAAACAGATAAGAAGGTATGGTATCAATTCTCACTTTTTATATGCAGTTTGCATTCTTGTACAGCTCTTGTACAACAGTCAGATATTAAGTTATGTTAAATAGTTTTCATTAGCTACACTTTCTTACCCAAGTCTATTTCCAATAATAAAATAAGAAGCCAAGATACCTACAAAATGGTAATACTGTCAAAGAGATGCTAAGGCATTCTGTCATTGTTCTTCCTATGTGAATATTTCTATTTATGACTGCCTAGTACAATACATTTTTCATTTTCATCCTGCGCCTGCATATTTTTTATTCTCCAGGTAGACGCATGAACTGCAAAACTGCAGTGTTGTAACTTATAAACCTGTCAATGCATCAACACTAGTTTGCTGATTTACTACCATTGTATCACACTGGAACACAGAATGCATTTTAGCCTTGTAGCCAGGCTGTGCAGTAGTAGGAGAAACAGAAAGATGTTCCTGCAACCCAGGCCCAGTACAAAGTTGGCAAGATGGTCAGACCTGGAGAGAACATGAACTAAATGCTGAATGCTTTTGCTGGTAATTAAATGACAAGGAGTCCAGTGAAGAGTTGAATATGAATGTGGGTAACCCAGTTTAAAATTCATTCAGTGAATTTTAGCTCAGAACTTGACATACTTTGGGTGGGCTTACACAGCTTTTCTCAGGCAAGGTACCATACATTCTAGCCTGATGAGAGGAGAAAAGAGATTGGGCAGTGGCCAGCAGGTATTCCTTGCACGTTCCTTGCCTTTGGCAGTTCACCTTCTTTGGAAGAAATAAAACTCCCTCACCTCCCATCCCAGCACCTCCTTCGTCACTGTCAGCATTGCCAGGAAGCCATGGTTGCATACTGGTTGCTCACCTGGGCGAGCCTGCTCTGTGTGAGAGTGAGAGAAAGGAGTGGTGAATTTTCAAATGCAAAGAGCTTAGCTGTTTTCAGCAAAGCCTTTAGACTATTTTAAAAAATTAAAAACCCACACGATGAGCAAAATGTACCAATTTGATGGGTTTTTAAAAAACTGTTTGTAGAAGCAAAATACTCTGGAAAAGGAGGAGAGAAAGCCTGAAACATCACATGATTTTAAAAAATGTCATTAGGAGCAGAGGAAAAGGGAAGCCATAAGTACAGCAACAAATGCTGTCTTGTCAGACTAACAGAATTACCCTTTTAAAATTTCATAGAATCATAAAATCATAGAGTTGGAAGAGACCCCAGGGGCCATTGTGTCCAACCTGCTGCTATGCAGGAACACACATCAAAGGACTCCCAACAGATGGCCACCCAGCCTCTGCTTAAAAACCTACAAAGAAAGAGACTCCATTACATTCCAAAGCAGCATGTTCCACTGCTGGACAGCTCTGACCGTCAGGAAGTTCTTCCTGAGGTTCAGGTGGAATCTCCTTTCCATTTGTACAGTTTGTTTCATCTTATCACATAGGAAAGAGATGGGGCCCAACTCCAAGCTAGGGAATGGGTGAGAATTGCACTCAGGTTTGTTTTTGTTTTTTAGAAGAATTTACAGTATTCTAAAATATCCTCATAAATATCACACAGATAATTTGAAATTACAATTCAGATTTGGAAGAAAGCAAAGTGAACTAGTTCATCCATTCAGAGAGAGGGGTTCTTTGAAGAAATATGTGTGTTCAAGTAACCTGTCAGTTTATGGAGGATTTTTTAGGCAAGGAATACTCAGAGGTAGTTTGACATTGCCTTCTTATGAATATACTCTTCTGTGCTTGGTGGAATCCTTCCCAAATAGTGACCAGGCTGGAACCTGTTTAGATTTCAAAGAGGAGGTCTGGTGCCTTCCGGGTACATAGGCAGCTGTTCTTTGAATAATTAGCCCTCTTAAAGATCAGGCTTTGAATCTGTGGGAATTCTACCATAGTTGTACTGCTGAATTAGGGTTGCCAACTATCCCCTTTTTCTTTCTCAAAGACTTATTTTTCACAGATAAATCAAAGGCAAAGTTCTCTCCATGCTAGTAAACAGAAATACTTATTAAATATGGCTCATATAGACAAGTGAGGATTTTGTTTGTTTTATTCATTGATGAGAACTTACCAAAATTTCACAAATTTGTTTAGAAGTGAAAGGATTGTGAGATTATACAGCTTTGAATGCCAAAGAAAAATAATCTGATTTGGCCATCCTTACACGAGTCACAGAAAAAGAAGGAAAATAATTTATGTAGAGGCACACTTTGGGACCATTTCCACACTAGACTGTTCTACTGCTATTATTCCGCTTTTGACATCCTATCGAATCCTGGGGTTTGCAGTTTAGTGAGGGGGGCCCTCCTTAAACTGCAAACCCCAGGGTTCCATAAGATGTTGAAAGTGAAATAATAGCACTAGAACAGTCTAGTGCGGAAATGGCCTTGGTCAATACGTTTTTATGCACCAGTTTCAGAAGTCATCCTGGGAATGAAAAATGAAACATGAAATACAGTCCTTATAATTAATTCTGACTTTAATTTGAATAAAAATATAAAGCCTGCCAAAAGTTGCACAGCAATATCGTGATCTCAGAACTAAATGGTCTTCCATTTTTAACCTGTTAAAGAATCCTGAAATCTACATATTCTCAGGTGTACACAGCTGGCTATGTTGAACTCGAAAACCACTGGTCAAACTTTTCCAAGGGTACTTTACTAATTTTCTCTAAAAAGAACAAAATGTTCATCTGTTTCCAGAAGACGGATTGTTTCTCCTGTCATAGATGTAATTGACTGGAAGACCTTTCATTATTACCCCACTACGGACCTGCAAAGAGGAGTTTTTGACTGGAAATTAGATTTCCACTGGAAGTCACTGACAGACCATGAAAAGAAGGTACGACTGTCTCCCATCAGCCCCATCAGGTAATGGTTTTTTGGGTAATGCCCTTTAGAAATCAGAGCTTGGAAAAGTTACTTTTGGGGACTGCTACAAGTCTGAGAATCCTTTAGAAAACATGGAATGGCTCTGCTGGCTATATAATTATCTGATTGTAGTCTAATAACTTTACTAAACTCTGAAATCTGCTAGCGTGTCTTCTACTTAGCTCCTAGATGTGACATCAGATGTTCATCCTACGCAATGAGAGTCAGATGTTTTCATAGGTTTAGATAGATCTCCAGCGCTACTTCACTTAGGTTGAGGTATTTTTCATGTTCTATCAAGTCTGATGCTCTCTAAATAAAGCTAAGTACACGCTACTTGATTTTAAAAATTGTCCGATTTCAAGTATGACTGGACAAATTATTTTACAGATTCTTAAGCACAAGTGAATTTGTTGCTGAATAACTGAAATACAGTTAGCCTTCCACATTCGCTAGAGTTATGGGTAAAGGACTCTTGTAAAAGCAGAAAACCACAAATATCAAGATGAGGGGATGGGGGAGAAGAGAGCTGATATATGGTGGGCAAAGTGGGCACGCTGAGTCCAAACCAGGTCAGGGAAGGAGAGGGAAAGGGGGTGGGTCGGCATGTGGCCCTAAACTTCCTCGCTCTCTTTCCCGTTTCCTCCTGTGGGTGTGAGGGACATTGGGAGAGGGCTCATGTTGCTGAGAAATTGGGGTGCAAGCAGTCTTTAGCTGGCTAGATAGCAGGTGATGATGGAGGAGGAAGAGCCAAAGGTAGTTTTTTAAAGGGCTATGTGGCTTGATCAAAGCGGCCTAGAGGGAAGGTTCCTCTGGAAAATAAGCTCTTCAAGTTGGAGAAACAAGAGTTGGAGAAACTTGTAAATAATCAAATCCATGAAAATTAAACCTATAAACATGAAAAAGTTGGTGAATGACAATTTGGGGTACAGCTTGACCCACATTATGTCAATTTTATTTTTCCTGTTGTGTTCATGAGTTGAGGATTGTACTTGAAGAAATGGAATAGCTTTAAACCAAATCATTTACTTATTACCTATCATTTCAAAAACACTTTCAGCGTCACTGTGTCTAGATGGAGTGTATGTGTGTATTTGCATGCACCTTAAAGTCACCTGTTGGCTTATGGTGACCCCATGAATTTCACAGGGTTTTCTTAGGCAAGGAATACTTAGAGGTGTGTTTGCCAGTTCCTTCCTCTGAAATATAGCCCTACAGCACTTGGTATTCATTGGTGGTCTCCCATCCAATTACTAACCAGGGCTGATCCTGCTAAGCTTCCAAGATCAGATAAGATCTGGTGCCTTTGTGATATTTAGGCTTTCAAGATGGAGAGACATAGGCCATTTCCGCACTAGAGTGGAGGAGCGTTTCACCGCATTTTATGAGCGGTGTCTTTTACTCCAACTTACCCCAATTCCTATCTGCACACCCTCCAGTTTCTGTCGAAGCAAAGTGGAGAAAATAATTTGTAGCTTCCTCATCGTCAGTTCTCCTGGAATTCCTATTCCTCTCCCTCCTCTACTCTGCCACCGCTGATCAGCCAATTTAACGCCCACCTCTGTGGTGTAAATCGTGGTAACGCTTCCACATGTAGGAAAAATGCAGCTGCACCATTGTGGTTGGTTTGCATCAGAGTTTTTCCATGTTTATATTACACTGGTTTCACAATGATGTGAACTGTGCTAAGAGCTGAACACATGCAGAACAAACTATGACAGAACGACATCAAACCAGTTTGACATGCAGATGTATTCACGACACAACGACGCTACAGTGATGTATATCCCTTGTGTGGAAAGGGCCATAGATTCAAATCCACTCACCCTGAAGATCACTCAGCCACTTTGATTCTTTGCCCTATCCTGCCTTGCAGGTTTGTTGTGAAGTATGAAGACCCATATACACAACTCTGGAGCTTGGAAAACTACTTTTATAAAGTATTTTTTTTTAAAAAAATAGTGTTTTAAAGGTTATTCATTGCCTGATACAATGATAGAAATAACTTCTTAGTTTTCATTATTTGGTGAGGGGAACCTTAGGACTGATGAGAAAGAGGCTGAAAAAGTGAAAAATTACTGCTAAAAAGTGTCTGAAAATTTCCTTTTAAAGTATCTTTGAAATGCACGTTTGTGCTACCCCAGACTTCTTTAATATAAGTCCAAGATTTTGAGGAGTGTAGAAGTAGGAGGAAGAAAGACAGATGAAAACTGATGGGTCCATTACCAGGATAATCCAGTTCACAGTGTTCTGGACCACCCCATTATCTTACCGATTTCACAAATAACCTGGAGAAATAGAACTTTCTTTTTATTTACAGACGATTAATGAATGCATATTGCTTCCTCACTATAGTTACGTCACTATATTTTAAGCCATTCACAATAATAGTAGAGGAAGAATTAAATTAAGTAATTCTGAAATATAAACATTCTCTCTAGGAGTCCTGCAGTGCCTGGTGAGGTAGTAGCAGTGCACCGGCATTATTTCCAAAATACAGGTGGTTATGATTCTGACATGTCCCCTTTGGGGGGTGAAAATCTTGAATTATCTATAAAGGTAAGCATCTGAAACCAAAGTCTTATAGTGTGTATTTATGACAAGGCAATAGTTTGAAAACTGTTAGTATATGTCTGCAATGAAAACTGAAGTTAAACCAAGAGCAATTTTAAAAATTTTGACAAAACAACAGAAAGTTACTAGGAACAATGACCTGAAAAAAAATCTATCAGATTGTAAAATCATGTTTAAGTAGTGTACAGCATTGTAGATTATCACTGGGATAATAAAAAATCTTGTGCACATGCCAGGCTTATATTCTTTCTTAGTATCTATAATGTTGGTTCTTTAGTCTTTTTTTATCCATTGAGCAGTCTTGATAATGTTTTTGGGGTAAGGGATGGGGAGGAATAACAAGGCAAACAACTGTGGATCAAAAATTAAAGGTAGTTCTAAATTGTTTGGCATGGTCTTGAATTAGGATCCAAAAACTACACATATAAATGAATTAAAGGAATTGCGGGAAAGTATTGTGATGGTCTTTGGTATAATCCTATGAATGATTACTCAGAAGTAAACCCCTTGGAGTTCAATGGTAAGTGTGTATATAGGACTGCAACCTTAGACTGAGATCTAATAGACAGTTTGCATAGGTTGCCCATATAGTGAGTCTTACCATTGTGCAGGTCATCACTTACACTTATCTCTCATCTCATCCCACCACTGTGCATTGCCATTGCACAACAATTTACAGGCTTCTGGTGAAAGAGAACTTGGGACACATTTATGAAATGCCCAGAAAAACACAACTGGTTATGTAATACACTAGCAAAATTATACCTGTGGAGTCATAATCAGGATATGATAAGTGTGAACATCACAAGAAGTGGCAGCACTGTTGTTGACATACGTCATTAAAGGATTTTAGCCCAGAGTTCCAACCTTTTTCAGCTGAGCTTAAGTGTCGTATAGCATTGATAGAGAAAAAAGCATTATATTTATTCTTTTATGGCATCTGTATCTCAGTGTTGCTAGACTGCCATCATGCCTAGCTATTGATTATGGTGATTGGTGTGGATGGAAGTTGGAGTTCATTGTCTGGAGGATCAGATTCCTCACCCAGATTTACATTCATGTTTCTGGGGTATATCTGACACATGTGTGTCTATGTATATATATTTTCTGTTTAAGGCCTGGCTTTGTGGTGGATCTGTCGAAATTCTTCCATGCTCACATGTGGGGCATGTCTATCGTGCAGGCATGCCATACAACTTTCTGGATGAAAGGACAATAGAGAGCAACAAAATACGAATAGCTGAGACCTGGCTGGATTCATTTAAACATCTGTTTTACAAACATGACCAGTTGGCATATTTGATAAGCAAGGTAAATCCCTCAGAGGTAGTTTTGTGTGTGTGCATGTTTTAAACATTAAATCTTTAAATGTTTATAAAAAATTGCCTAAGTTATCTTTCAGCAACCTACTTCCAATGTCCCTCTTTCCTGTTCAAATCTTTCATTTCCTATCACTGCACTGGAAACTCTTCAATGGATTGTTTCATTTTAACAATTTGTGAGATTTCTGCAGATTTTGAATAGATTGCATGTGGTTTTTATTTAATCTTTAAATTCTTCAGAGTGTGAAGAACTTGTAGCTTAATCAGGAGTGCAGCTATGGGGGGGGGGGATGAAAGCATTGCTCACCCAAATAAGAATTCTGCCAGACCCCCACAAATCTTTCCTCAGTCTCCAAATGTGAACACAGAAAAAAAGAGTTCTGGATATGAACAGTTTTAAATGTCTCACTCTCTACAAAGCTGGAAATTTGGAGAATGAAGGAGAATTTCATTGGGGAGCAAAATTCTTATTTGGACAGGTAATGCCTTCATTTTGTCCCATGGAAATGCACCCCTTACCTTGACATATTAATTCTGTTTTTTAAAACAGAACAGAGCTCCTTTTGTAAGCTCTGAATCTAACTCAAGCCTAAGCCTATGAAACAGTTCCATCCTTAAAACCTTTTGCAGGTTTTATATGCAAAAGAAATAGAGAAAATAAAGATAATACAAGTTGAATATCCCATATCCAAAAACCTGGAATCCTAAATGCTTTTGAAAAGCAGGGCCCAGTCTTCTTTCTATAAGAAACATGAGGGAATTATTTACACTCATTTGGGACTGCATGCTTCATCCCAGCTGAGCCTCCATAATTCCTTCATGTTCCCTACAGGAAGAAGGCAAGAGGAGAACAACTAATGAAAGAGCAGACCTCCCCCTCCAGTGAAAGATTGGTATATAATCTTGTTATGTATATGCAAATATTCCAAAATCCAAAACACTTCTGATTCCAAGAATTTTGGATAAAGGATACCCAACTTGGTACTGATGCAGCAACCACATGGTCTGAAATACTCATATTAAATTCTCTTAGACAAGAGTGAGTTGCTCACATATGTTTAGCTGCCAAAAGAAGCAGTGGTTTCACATAAATGTGAAAAATCATACTAACATTAATGAGTAGCTGACATGGGACATCAATGCAGTATGAATTACTAGCTCAAATATTCACATAAATGTAAAGGTGTATAATATCTGCTCAGTTGGTTCATGTCCTCTCAACAGGCGGAGAAGCCAAACTGCACTGCACGCATCCAGCTGAAAAAGAGACTAGAATGCAAAGGTTTCCTGTGGTTCATCTCAGATGTGTACCCTGAACTGCACCCAATACAAGACAGACCAAGATTTTCAGGAAAGGCAAGTAAAATGTAGTCTTCCTGATGATTCTCATTGCTAAACTTGAACTTTCCAAGAACCTGGACAGAGTTCCCTGTACCTGAGATTAATCCTTATAGGCCCAGATATTAAAATCAAATTCTTTACTTTCTCTAAATTCCAGTATTTATAATGAGGGTGCTCCATGTCTCTGTGACTTTGAATAAATGCAACTTCAAACAATTAGTCTTAGAAAGCCAAGTATAAAGAAGTGTGGAAAATCACTTTTTTGTTAATTATGTGGTGTTTTGTTTATTTGGATTTGTATTGTTTAATTATTTTTCATAATAAAAAAAAATTAAAAAAAAAGAAAGAAAGCCAAGTATTCCATCATCACTATGTAGATTCATGTAAACTTTGCTAGGTATGCAATGACTATGGAAAACCAGATATGTCAAAAGTAACAAAGAAAGAGAGAAAGATAACAGGGGAGAAGTAAATATATTTCTTTCTTATTGATTGATTGATCGATTGATTGCCCTATTTTATTATCAATATTATTTACAGCTGTACAGTATTGGGCTTGGACTCTGTATGGAGTATAAGTCTGAAAAGGATACTGTAAGAGGCCTCCTTGTGTTATCATCTTGCAGTGACAGTATCAACCAGGTAACCATAGATTTAAAATTGCTTGCACACAATTCTATCAACTTTAAATCTCTTCTTCAGAGAAATACTCAAATATGGAGTCCTCAAAGGAATGAACTGTCTTACTGACCCACATGGAAATATTTTCTGGCATGGGCACTTTCTTTAAATTATCTGATATGAATATTTATTTATCCTCCCTTTCTAATAGTCACAAACCACTCAAGAGTGGCTTACAATTTAAAAGGGTAATGCAATATAAAACATGCAATATAAACAGCATTTAATTTAAGTATAGAAAAATAGTACAATATGAAGACATGGACCACAGAGAAAGTATAGTTGTAAATGAAATACTTATTAAGCAAAATTCTACTAGGAAAAAGTCTTCGCTAGCCAGTTGAAAATGTGGGAAAGTGAGTGGCCAACACCTGCAGTTCATGTAATAAAAGTGTTCCACAGTGTTGGTGTAGCCCCTGAGAAATACCTGCCTTTCATCACCATTATCTGTCCCTGTGCTCACAGTAGGACACACTGTAGTGGCTCTTAGCCTTTTCTTTACCACAGACCCCTTTTAAAAGTCTTTTGTTGCCACAGACTACCAAGGCTTAACTCAAGATTTAAAACCCACAGCTATCATTCTGTAAATACTCACTCATACTGACTGACTCTGGCTTGCTTCCCGCAAACATCCCTTTCCTTTTATTCATAAATTTCTTCAAGAATGTTCTCAACATAACTACAGAATTTTGGAAAGCCACAGATTTTCTGATAATGTGGTAGCACAATGTGGACAATGCTAGAGTTTGGTGCAGCTACAAAGGTGTCTTCTGGCTATTTGCCCTGTAGCAGAAAATGTCATGTGCTTTCTCTCAGCTGCTCAGCATCTTTCGCTTGCATGTTCTCACTATGTGCAGAAGTAGCAAGTGCTAAATACATTCTTTGCCATCAAACAGTTATTTTCATAACTTTTGGATGGTTTGAGATATTGCAATGAAACTTTGTAAAAATGATGTCTATCACTGACTAAAGACCCCAGCTCCTTGAGGTCATTGCATGACCTTTCTTTCTTTCTTTCTTTCTTTCTTTTTCTTTCTTTCTTTCTTTCTTTCTAACTGTAAAGGCTCATAACATTTCTTCAAGCCTTCACAGCTTCCCAGGGCTCACAGAGTACAGGTTAAAAACAACTGACATAGAGATTGACCTCTTCTTAAGTAGTGGGCAGGATGGAGGCAGTCTCTCTGCCATCTTGGATTGTCTAGTGCTTTAATTTGGTGCTTTAACTGGTCATATTAGACCAGTATTCTTCTAAAGAACTTTCTTCTTCACCTGATGTTGCTTCTACAGCTGGCTCTTCTCTCCTCACAGAGGCCATTGCAACTACCTGTCAAATCAAAAGGAGAGGAAAAAGAACAGCAGTCAATGGCACCTATTTAAACAGATTACTTGCATAGTGTTGAATTTATAAGTCAGGTTAGGGCTGGGGAGATGTATGTTAGAAGGTGAAAAATGAGTGTGATATGCATCAACTTGGAAAAATGGAGGGTCGCCAAAAGGTGATCAAATGAAACATATGAGAGCCCTCAATTTACCTAAAGCTTTTCCCATATGCTGAGTAACAACAAGAACAACAGCTGCAATAGATTTACTTAGGGAGCTGGGTATGTTTAGCTTGGAGAAGAGAAGACAAACAGGTGACATAATAGCCACCTTTAAATATCTGAAGGGATATCATGTAGATGGTAGAGCAAATGTCTTTTCTGCTGCTCCAAAAATTAGAAAATGAACCAATGGGTTCAAATTACGAGAAAAGAAATTCAACCTAAACATTAGGAAGAACTTTTTTTTTACTGTAAGAGCTGTTCAACAGTGGAATAGATTGCCTCAATGGTGATGCACTTTGAGGTCTATAAACAGAGATTAGATGGGAATTGTTCCGGTTGGTTTTAGTTGTGTATCCCTGCATGGCAGGAGGTTGAACTAGATGACCCTAGTTGTCACTTCCAGCTCTAGGATTCTGTGATTTTATTATACTATATCCTACTTTTCTGCCAAAATGGGACACAAAGTGCCTTACAGTACAAGGTAAAACAGAACAGCTGAAACAATATGGCCCTTTCTGCAGTAGCCTCCCGTCTTGGCGTAGGGACAGGAGAGGAGTAGGACTGCAACAACGCTTCTGCATGACATTGTCACAGTCCCACTCTGATCCTGCCCCCAGGCAGCACAATCACAGATTAAATCATTGATGGGTTTTCCCGTCAATGACCTATGATCATGCCACCATCCCTCACTTACCTGTTCTGCCGAAGCCCTGGAAGCACGATGGCGGCACTTCCTGCTCCAGCTCAGCCTGGGAAAGTACCCTGCTGCACTGCAGAAGGAAGCAACATGTCCACCGCACTCCCTTCCACAGGGAGCCAGTCCCATGTGGAGGTGAGCACTCCCATCACACTCCCTTCCTGACAGAGCCATTGCTGGGATTGCCCCCAGAGGACCACGCAAGAAGGTAGGGTGCAGAAAGGGCCTATGTGGTACAAAACCTAAAGCAGCGTTAAACAATCAATTCAATTAAGAGATTAATTTAAAACAATTAAAAACACAAAAAAAAGTTATCAGCTTGACTCTTTCTTCAACTCTAGCTGTTGTAGCATGAGCGGGTGCTTCCATGGCCACAACAACTGCAGCAGCACCCTATGCAAGGCAAGCAGGTTTTAAAATTGCTTGCACACAATTAATATATCTGCTTGCGACAAAACTCTTTTTACTAGCTCATGGCTGGTAAATCCCTGTACCAGCAGTAGGACTGTTGGCCATCTCTGTGGCCCATGGCAGCCACGCCCCTTCTCTGCTTCCTTGTCATTGTCACCTTATTTTAAAGCTGGAATGTTCCTGCCTTCAGGACTTGGTTGGCCTAGGCTGCATCTCACTGCTTCAGCTAAACAGCACATCCCTTTGGTTTTGGCTTGGATAACATTATGTTAAAACAAATGCTTACAGTATTTCCTTCATTCGTTTGGTACATATTTTAGCAAGCACAGGCAGGAAATCATTAGCTTTTACTTCCTGTTCCCCAGTTATGTTCTCCTTTTCCTACCTTAGCACTTTGAATACAATGCCATGAAGGAAATCCGTTGTGGATCCTTGAAGCAGCTTTGCTTTGATGTCAGGCATGAAGAAGTTGTCCTTCAAAACTGTACAAAAGAGATGGAAAACAGCCCACAGCATTGGGATATCAAAGAGGTATGTGGTGAGTGCATTTGAAGGCTAGAGTATATCTAAAATAACTGAAGAGTTTGGGGCGATGGCTCAAGGATGTTTACAAAAGCATGTGCTTTTAGGCTACCGTCTGTTTATAGCAGGGCCTTTTTGAGATTCTGAGAAGCTGGTACAGAATGTTCATTAGAGGTCCCTTCTTTGAGGTCAGTGTGGAACAGTGGTTTGAATGTTGGGCTTAGGGCACTTTCACATTACATAATCTGATTTTACTTTAACTGCCATGACTGTGTCCAGTGAATCCTGGGATTTTTAGTTCTGTGAGCTCTCTGGTTGAGCATTCAACATGGCCCTACCTGAACTGCCAATCCCAGGATTCCATGCCAGAGCAGTTAAAATGAAATCATAGCAACCTAATTGTGTCATTTGAGAGGAGCTCTGGGTTCTGCTTCTTGTTCAGTCATAAAGCTTTGTAGGTGACTTTGGTCCAGTCACTGACTCTCAGCTTAAACTTTCTCACAGCTTAGGGCTTTTTCCGCACCACACTGTTACAGTGCTATTATTCCACTCTCAACATCCTGTGGAATTCTGGGGGTTGTAGTTTACTGAGGCCATAAAGCTGTCTGGCTGAGAATTCTAAAGGCCTCTCCGTAAACTGCAAACCCTAGGATTCCATAGGATGTTGAAAGTGGAATAATAGCACTATAACAGTGTAGTGTGGAAAGGCCCTTAGTTAACTCATAGAATTTTTAGGAGGATTATATGGAGAGGAAGTGAAGCACTGGGTAAACTTCTTTGGGCTTGTAGAGGGAAAAAGGATAAACATTTAATAACAAAATAAATGTCTGAATATGATTGATGTAGTACGTAACTTCTACTTTGTACATAACCAAACAGTGCACACTTACTGCATTCACATGGCAAGCGTGATGTCTAGTTGGGTTCTTGAGAAATTCAGACCTTTTAAAAGATGGTGAGTGAGAAATAATACAGATGACTAATCCAGTTTTGTTTTTGTTTTTAACTCATTGGCAGAATGGAAAGATTGTCCATGTGCTTTCTGGAAAGTGCATTGAGGTTGTGAAGATGGACCTATGTCTACAGAAATGTGAGAAAGAGACCAATCTGATCTGGCAGTTCAATCATTCCTACCCCATAGATGCAAGATGAATATGAATGTCTGCCTAATTTCACTGTTGTTTTCTCAACTTGTTTCCAAGTTGCAAGAGAAGAGGAGGGGAAAAAATCTGTGCATGTCCTTTGAGAGAAGATAGACAATGCAGCAGATTTCTGGTTAGTACAGCAATGGTTGTGCTTCTCGCAGGAAAGAAAAGAGATAAAATAAGTGGAATGACTTTTGTTTACATAAAATGTTAGAAACACTTAGGTTGCATGGAACTCTTCGATAGGCAAAAAAGAAAGATGCCATCCAGATCCACTAAGCAACTAAAATACACTGAAGTTTCTCTTTCAAGGGAGCCTAGGGAGCAAGCTGCTAGAAGGCAAGTGTTTATTTGTAGAATCTTGTATAATTTATGAAAAAAATAAGTTAAAATTACTCTTTTCAAAGCCTGACAGTTATTTTCAAAAGTATCCAGACAACATAAGCAGAGGCCTGATTACTACACTTGATCGCAGCCTTTTGACTAAGATCAAATGTAATAACTAAACAATAATTCTGGCCCATATATTTAAAATTATTACCAGAAGGCACACATTCAAAATGAATTGACTAAATCTGCTCTCTTTTGAAACCATTGTTAACATTCTTATTAACACAGTAATCAAAAGTGAAAGGATGTTTTTTCTAACTATATCTCCCAGAATCCCTCAGCATGCTGGAATCCTGTTGGTGACAAATCCATGTGTAACCACAGGTTATGTGTTATTCACTATCTCCTTGTGCATCATGTATACCCCCTCAAGGCAGCTTTCCAAAGCCAGAGCACATTACTATAGTTGCTTACTAGCCAGGGAGGAGATGCCTGAGCACCGTTGTGTACAGCTGAGAGAAGAAGGCTGATCTCACCCTCTCAGATCTCCAGTAAGTCTTTGGAAATCTCAATTTTCTTCCTTTGGCAGGTGTTTGCAGCCTCTTCACCACCTCCAATGTAGCCAGCAAATGACTGTGCCCCACCCACTGAGATCTGCCTTCCTTTGGCAGGAGGGTTGTAGGCCCTTTCCGCATCGGGGTATTAAAACAGTGCAGAGCAACCTCCGATGGAGGTCGTCTGCACTGTGGAGTGGATTGGGGCAGACTACTTTTCATAGTTCCGCACCTCAATCCGCTTCAAAGCAACCGAAAAAACAGAGGTTTTTAAAGAGCACGGAATGCACAGCCCCGTGCAGCTCCGTCGCCGCGCTACAGTGCAGATTTGCAGGCGTGCACTGGTGCATGCCTGCAGATCTGCCAGGGGCGGGCTTCCAGCTGGTGAGCTTCTCTGGCTGGTGGAGAACCTCCGCCAGCAGGAAGTCACCATTTTAGATGCCGAAGCCGCCATTTTGGATGCCGGAGGACTGCAGAGCAGCGAGCTTGCGCTGCTCTGCATGGCGACGGACTTACCCTGCTGCCGGTAAGTTCCATTTTAGTGCATTTCCCCCTGTTTCCCCCTCCACATGCGGAAAGGGCTGTAGATCTACGTGGTAAGAACTTTGATGCATAATGTTGCATTGCATGATGTGGCATTGCAGCTGTCGTAAAAAAAAAAGTACATTTTCCAAGCTCTGGTAATTGGTGAAAGATTCTTAGGTCCAATTAAATGTGATGCTGTTTGAAGCAAAAGAAAAAAAACCCACCTCTGTTCATGCAGTTGCAGTCTATTAACCATTGCACAAGTAATTGTACAAGAGACAACCCAGATGTGTTATCTGTCATAAACCAGTTGCACAGTGAGAAAATGTGCTAGATCCCTCCAATGTACTAATTCTAGAAATTCAGTTCTAGTAGTTCTAATGCACATAATGCTATCAGAATGACACTGTTCAATTCAGGACATAGCTTCATCTTTGGGAATTGGACAAAACATGACTCAGCCTTTGTTGGATGCAGAAAATAACTGCAACAAAAATAAAACAAAATTACAGTGTTTGTAAGTGAGTCTTTTGTTCTTCAGATATGATTTTCAGTTACCACACTTTAGAAACTGCCAAGACCCCGATTTAAAGATCTAAAGCAAGAGGACAGAAACATCAATGAGGCTAAATTTTACTTTACTAACAGCTGAATTTCACATTTGTGATCATTAATGTGTAATTTATCACAGGAGTAGTGAAAGGGTTGGTTGAATGCACGTTATAAAAGGAAACAACAGGATTGTTAGGTATGTCATACAGCCTCAACGCATTGGTGCCCAATTCAATTTTCACATTGTTGCTGTTAGTCATGGGCAATGGGTGACCTTGAATATGCATAACTACTTCATTTTCTGCTGAATTGTTCCAAGACTAATTGCTGATCTAGCAAACTTCTTTTGGACCCTGCCCTTTCCTTCTGGGGCTATTTCCGCACTAGACTGTTAATAGCCCTATTATTCCACTTGCAACATCCTATGGAATTCTGGGGTTTGCAGTTTTGGGAGGGGCTCAAAACTGCTAACCCTAGGATTCTGTAGGATGTTGCAAGTGAAATAATAGCGCCCTAACAGTCTAGTGTGGAAATGGCCTGAATTTTGTTCTGCATGCTCAGAAAGAGGTTATTGCACACAGTAATGAAAAGCAATAACGTTGTATCCAGACTGAGAATTCCTGCATTGTACATATGACTGAGCAGAAGAGAGGCACTGTACTATCAGTTCTGACATTGATTGCTTTTTAGAAAGGAACCTAGGAAGCTGTTTTATACTAAGCCAGTCCTTTTGTTTATGAGCCTCAGTATAGCACACACTGACTAGCAGCATCTCTCCCTTGATTCATAAAGGATCCTTTCCCAACCTTGCATGTTAGGGGGCAACATCCTCTCTCAAGAAAGACAAAGACTGCATAGTTGGAAAGACAAAAGGCTACAACTTTATTGGCCACAGATATAGATAGGATTGGAACACCCATGTTGCTGCTGGGGCCTCTTCCAGGCCTGCATATGGTTGCATGACCCAGGAAATGGTGATCCCCATCTGGGCAACCCAGAAGAGGCACCAATCACTGCCAATGCCCCGACTAGCAATGGTGACCCGCAGTAAGTCACACAGTGTCCTTATTAACAGATACTGGGGATTGAATTAATACCTTTCTGCATGCAAAGCATGTGTACAACCAACTGATTTCAGGAAGACGCTGTTGGTTGTTATTATGGCATCAGTGTTCCTCAGCCATTCATATACACCCCACTTATCATATAAGCATAGATGTATGTTTTTGCATGAATTAGCAACAGTAAAAAGGAATGTCAGTGTGAGGCTGGTCATCCAGACCAATGTCACCAGATAGATTTGTCCTATTTGTTTCAGCTGTTGAGTGGATAAATAGCCTTTGATAAGTGTCTCAAGCTAATGTGCAAGGATGTCATCTGACTCTAGTCCAGCCCTCACTGTAGTGCAAAGAAAAACCTGAAAATTTTATTTGTGATGTATTTATTTGTCACATGTGTCGTTAATCACAAGTATGATACATTCTAAAAAGAAAGGGGCTGAACTGAAGCTGGTTGGTTGAGTGTGTTGTTATGTCTTGAGTGTATATTCTGACCTAAGTCTTGTTATTACTTCCAAGGACAATAGACCCAATGAATTAATAGGATTCACCTATGTATTGATTTATCATTAAAAACTGATTCAATAGGGCTGCTCTAATTAAGGATGCATCTTGACAGACTGAAAAGTCCCAGATTTTGTTCCTGTTATTTTGTATTTTATACTGGCTTAAAATAAACTGATCTGGAGAACTGGTATTAGAAAATCTCTGATCATATTGGGAGATGACAGAAAATACTCTGATATAAAGAAAACATGTATGGATCTCCAAACTAAAATCAGAAAGAACAAGAACTTTTTAATCAATCTGGATGTGCTCTTAGATCAACCTATAGGATTCCAGCCTCCATCTGTTCAAGATTAAATGGCATCTAAGTCCATAGGAAGGACTGCATCTACAAGAATGCCTTTCTTTAAGAATTTGCCTTTTATTCGGTCAGGTTCCATAATGACTGGCTTTTATTGTGGATCTAACCTTCAGAACACATAGTTAAGAAGACCCAGTTGCTCCTGTTGTGTTAGAAAAAGAGGTAGAGAAAGGGAAAAAGAAATAACTGACTTGAGTCCAAAGATCTGTCCCCATGGACAGAAACTTTGTTCATTCATGCAGTGGGAAATGGTGTTGCTGAATTCTCTACAGCTGTAGCTGTCAGACTGGATGCAAATATGCCAGTTATGCTGTCCACATTTAGAATGTTAGTGCTGAATGCCTTTTTAGAGGGCCTGGGACACGGCAGTAAGAAGGATAGGAAAAGCCAGGTGGGTATGAGTCATATGATGTATAATGAGGCCAAGCCAATGTATTTTTGGGTAGAATTTGTTAGTTGAACCCAAGATAAAGCTGAAAATGATTCCATTTTTTAAGGTGGAGTGGGCAACCTGTAAACCTCAAGATATTTATGGCTTACACTTCCCATAAGTCCTAGCCAGCCTAATGAATATTTAAGGATTATGGGGACTGTACACCAGGAACATCTTGGGGGCACATGTTTCCAATCCCTGCTGTAAGGTACAGACCAAAAATTGTTTCTCAACACTTGGTCCTCCAGATGCTTTCAATCTCAACTCCTGTCATCCTAGCTAACTGGCTATGTAGGCTGGGGCTTATCGGAGCTGAAGTCTAAATCATGTGAAAGACCAAAGGGAACCATTATACTAAGTGGAGATCTAAATCCAGCTTCTGACTGTAGTTTTAGGGTGTCCCTCTGCATGATTGGTAAAATTGTTCCCTAACTGCATGTTAGCTTTTATACAATGAATCCTCCGGTCCCTATTTGGTGTTGATTGCACAAATGCCCTTTGTGTATTTAATTTCTTTAGGGAATAGCCTTGCAGTACACCTTGCAACAGTCTTGCAGCTGTTAGAATAGGGCTTGGCATGTTCTTCGTCATAAGAGAGGAGAAAACAGAGTCTTCCAATATTTTATTTAAAGAAAATAAAATACTAAACACAAACCATGCATGCCTGTGGAGAGGGGTATCCTGTGATGGCTATGGCCCTTTCCACACCAACCTATTAAAACGGTGCAGAGCGACCTCCAACGGAGGTCTTCTGCACCGTGGATTGGACTGGGGAGGACTACTTTTCGTAGTTCCGCACCTCAGTCCGCTCCGGAGCGACCGGAACTGGTCGCACAGTGTGCTTTTTAAAAACCTCTTTTAAGATGTTTTTAAAAAGTACGGAGCGCATGACCCCATGTCGCTCCATCGCCGTGCTCCAGTGCAGATTTGCAGACGCACACTAGTGTGTGCCTGCAGATCTGCCAGGGCGGGCTTTAGGCTGGCGAGCTTCTCCGGTTGGTGGAGAGCCTCCACCAACCGGAAGCCACCATTTTGGACGCCGGAGCAGTGCGGAGCGATGAGCTTGCACTGCTCCTCTTCAGGACAGACCCAAACGGACCCACCAAAAAGCCGGTGAGTAGCGGCAGGGAGCGTTTCCCTCACCGCGTGTGGAAAGGGCCTATGTTTTAAGCAACCTCAGGCAATGTTTTAAATAAATAAAACCAGAAACCAGATTCTTTAAATGGTGGTCATCAACTGACTTCCTCTTCAAAATCCAACAGGTACCTGTAACCTTGGAACAATCCAATAGATGCCTGTGCAAAAGCTTGATAGTAATTAATCACAAATAATTAGTTACTTTTGAGTCATTCCTTCTCCCTAATATAGTGGGGGCTATACTATATCCTGATGGTAACTTGACAAAGGATACTGCTTCTCCTTTTGTGCCAGAAGTTTAAGTTTTGTTTTGAGTAATGGGGAAGTGGTCTTACTACATGGTGGAGAAGGATATCATATGGTTCAAATGTTGACCTTTGCTCCTGCCTTGTGCTCTATTGTGTGTGTTTGAGCAATAATGAAGGGGGACTGAAGGAGAATGTATATGCCAGTGGCTTATTGCATTCCTATTATTTCTGAAGTAACTAAAAGCAACTACTTTAGGTACTCTTGAGAACTGGGGAAATAAATACTTTATCATTCTGGACTTTGGTATTGATTATTTTTTCAAAGAAGCTTCCCAGAGCCTGGCCCAAACATTATGGGTGCCCACACAAAGATTCCACATGCCAATCAAAATCAAAGTAAACGTGTTATTTGGGCAAAATGTTATTTTTTTCCCAACGGGTACATAATAGGGTGCTCTGACCACTCAAAATATTTTCTTCCTTTGGAGAAGGAGTAACACAACTGAGAAACAAATGTACATTCATTGCAGAGTGTATTGATCATGTGAAGAAGCTCGTTAGATTCAGTTTATTCACAGCAGAAGAAGCGAACATCATTGAGGGCTGTGTCATCTACCCAAATGCCCTGATATGGCTCCTGCTTGGTTTGTATGCCACAAATTCCACCGTTAAGACAGGGACTACTCCACTCACTGTAGTCACCAAAAGGACCACCAAATTCTTCCATGGGAAGGCCATTGCTACAGCGGAATCTGATGTTGTTTACTGCTGTGTCATCTCCAGCTCCTTGATCAGGTTCAGTTTTCAGCTGAAAGGCACGTAGAACACCATTTCCTGGACACCACCTGATCCCTGACCATTGTCCGAAACTAGAAAAAGAAAAGTCAGCAACATTTCTGTTAAATGCAGCACGCTACAGCTTGTTAAAAACAAATTATTTTCAGGAAGTGCCGTTAATTTTTAAAACTAAATGGGCTAGATCCAAAAGTGCCTTTCCGTATGTGAAAGGTATATAGATTCTCTATGTTGCACTTCATACTACAGCCTTGTGTGAGAAAAATGCAACTCAATCCAAAAGGGCTCTTCTGTTTGTGCAAGAGCTTAAATAAATTGCTCAGAAACTTCATCATGAAAACATCTACTGTAGAATTAGAGAAGCTGAACAATTTTTACCCACCATTTGCTGAACCTTGTTAGCATATATTTCAGTTCAGTAAGATGTCATGGTATTTCTTTTGTTGGTTTTATAAGAGGACAATAGATTAATTACTGTCTTTTATCTAGAGGTTACTTTTGCTTCAGCCCCATTCAAAGTGCATGGTGACAAATTAGTTACAGCAAACCTAAGTTACATTGATTTAAATGGCCCATCAGCTCTAATAATTCTCTCTAGACAAGGCCCCCTGGTTTTGTTTTTGTTTTGTTCTATGTGCTGAATTCAGTTCCCAGGACAGAACGGATCTCAAGTCCCACTTGCTCCTGCTCTTTTCTGTGCCTCCTCTGAAATCTAACAAGATTGTGGAATACTCTGGGGCAGTGTCAGAAATGGCACATGAAGTTGCAGAGTCAGCAAAAATAATCCATTGTTTGATGCCTCCACTAAATCTGAGACAATCCTGTCAATAGCAGCATCTCATTCATCCATAGAAGGACACCTTTGGAACCAACCTATTGTGTTTTGTATTAACACAAGCGTGCTATTTACTCATCCACCAAGTATCTTGCAATTTTAACAGAGGGATAATGTATACAGGGCAGCAGCCTACAAAACAAAGATGCAGAAATTATTTTTATTAGGATGTTTTTAAAGAGAAAAAATGCTCCCTCTTGGTTGGAAAAGTTCAGATTTATTGTTCATTATTGTTCCTTTGGTATCAAAGTCCAGTAAACACATAGAATATTGTTCATTGAAGTTAATTCCACACTTACTAATCAACATTGGGGCAGCATATTCAGTGAGGAAAAACATGTTCTTTGTTGCTTGACGTAATGATAAAAATTTGGAGAACAAAAATACATTCCACGTATTACCACTAGACAACCCTACTATTACTTGGTTCCCCCATTATTTAGACTGCACTGTTAAGTATATTTAAAGTAAACCCACTGAAACAAAAATGATGTACCAATTGAAAAAGATTTTAATTAAATAGGTCAGGGGGAAAACTGAGTAAGTCGGGCTCCAACCCATTGTATTCAGAACCTGACAAAAGGTTTCTACCTTCCCCATCTATGGCTATAAGTGATGTGAGAAGCGACCGTAAGGCAAGACAGAGAGAGTATCAAAATTAGAATATTTCGTACATTACTGATTTTTCATCTTTACCCAGTCCTTTACACAAGAAAGGGAAACAAATATGAAAAAGGGAAACTGGTGACACAAAATCAACAGGGACACTCAGGAATTATCTGTAGTTTTCCTTTTCTTTCTCTCTATAATTGTATTTCAAAGGATTATACCTTTTTACAATTTGAAGACCTATTAAATACTTAGTAATATCATTAGCTTTCAGTTCATGCAGACTATGGAAGACAGCAACAATCCACAGAAAAAAGATAAGTTTCCCCACATTCTTCAATGCAGAAGTTCCACAAATCAAATTAACAAATAGCATTTAATATTTGTATTGGTGTATTGTTAAAAAAGAAGAAGAAGAAGAAGAAGCAACCTTTGTGGTTCTGCACTAGACCTACTGTAACATGCCCTCCTGATCTGTTTAAATTAATTGGCCATTTTCTCTATTATCTGTTTTTTGAGGAGCATTGAAATTACATCCTACAAATAAAATACTTTGATTTAGATAATATGTGACTTCTCCAAAATTGTCAGTTTGGCCAGACCAGTTTGCATTCATTATTCTTTTAAATGAATCAAGGTGATTCCATCAGATTTTCACTAGAATAACACAAACTGTTTACTTTTACTTCTTTGTTGATTTTAAGTAGGAGCACACTTAAGAGCAAAAGACATAGGAATAGCAGCCTGAAGAGGCAAAAAATGACAAAACATTTTAATGTTTTATAATATTAACAGCTTTTGGTCTTAACGTTGTGTTTACTGTAAAACGAATGAATCAGAGGTGTTTGGATACAATAAAACTTACACTCCAGTATTAGATTCAATGGTATACATAGTGTGGTTGTTGTGATCAGTTGAACAAAATAAGCGAATCCCATTGAGTGCAGTGTCATCACTAAAAGCTCCTCCATGTGGCTCCACCTAATGCAATAAGAAATAAAACAGTATATTGGCATTCTGAAATTTAGCTGTGCAGGAAGAAGGTCTCCACTTCAACCCCTGGCATCTTCAGGTACCAGTAATGTCTAATGGTCCACATGTCAATAGGGCAGTAAATTCATTCCAGGTTTTAATAGCTGTTTTAAAAGAGCTGTTCAAAGGAACCATATTCCTACATAGGTTCAGCACTTCAGATAGCCTCCTTTAAAGGCTGCCAAAACCGATAATGGATTCATACCCTGTGACAACGAAGCCACAAGCTGCCACTGCCAGCTAGGCCTGGAAGATTACCTCTGTCTGCGATGTTAAAGAATCGCTCCCAGTCAAGTGTTGACAATCTTGGGCCATATGGACCAAAGATATGACTCAATATAAAGAGAAGCTGTAAAAGTTTGCCAGTCCTCCATCTTATGGCTCATAAAAGTGAGGACTTGAATCTGAATCCCTCAAGTCATTGTCCAACATGCTAATCCCAACATCATAAGAGGCAATTAGTATATATTTACCTTTACACTAAATCCAGTGGCATATGATCGTTCTGGGCACATGTCAACCCAAGTCCAATAACCCCAACTTCCTCCATTGGCAACAAATATTGAGCTGTAATTTCTTCTACTTGCAAAAGTGCCATTAGCACGGATATATGTTCTCTCGAAGGTTGATGCGAGACACACTATGGCAAGAAAAAGGACAACCGAAAGGGGCTGCATTTTTATAGAAGCTAGATGAAGCTGCAAGAAACAGGTTGTAAGCACTTTCAGCACTCTGTACTTTATACCTCATTTTATCTCGACGAGTGTCACTGAAGTAACACATTCAAGATTGCCTCTTGGAAAAGTAAACATATATTAATGTTTAGCAACTGGAATTTTTTTGGCTCATGCTCCTAGCTAAATCTGGAAGGTTCCCTTCATTTTTGTCCCTGAATAAGACATAGTCAGCACAAAGTAAATAGTTTAATATTCCTCCACCTAAAGTTATAACACAATTGAACTATGTATTTAGCTCCTACTTCCACTTCAGGGGAGTGTCCATTCTTGTTTTTAACCTCTAGAAAGTACTTTAACATCCTTGTCTCATAAAATCTGGAATTTTTAGCTTCCTTAGAAAATTTCACTCAACTTCACCAGACTTTCAGAGTTAACTTGTTTAGGTTCAAGTTCTTGTAATCCTTGTAATGATATTTTCCACTAAGGAGAATAAAATTGTAGGGAATGACGCTATACATATTAAACGTCCAGACAGAATGCACAGATTATTTTTATACCACATTGTGAAAGTAATTTGATACCTCTTTAATTGTCATGGTTTCCACCATATGGAATCTTGGGATTTGCTGTTTGGTGAGGTGAGCTGCCAAACAGCTTTAGTCCATCCCCCTGAATTACAATCCTACAGTTCTCTAGCAGAGAATTCTAAATATCCCACTAAACTACAGATCCCAGGATGTTGTAGAAATCAGCCGTGACAGTTAAAGTTGTATCAAGCTGCTATAACTATGCAGTATAGGTATACAATACAGGATTTTGGAGACCTGGGTTTAAATCTCCATTTAGCCTTGTTGCTACCTTGGTGCAAGTCACTATCTTTCAACCTAATCTATCTCACGGGAATGTTGTATGGATGAAAAGAGAGAGCTTTATGTCACTCTGATTGGGGGAGGAGAATGGTGGATTCGCCCCCCCCAAAATCAAAGTAGTAAATACATAGTTTTACTCTTGTCATCTACTGCTAAATGGTGCGATGTACTCTATATACCCTTCTAGAATGAACCATCTTCCTTTATAATTTGAAAGAAAATCAAAATACAACACTAACAAATTTCTCTGTTGTGCTACATTGCAAATGCTGTTGTTTTAATGTTAATTAGTCCAATTCTCCCCATAAATTCTGGTTTTTTTGGTCCACGCATCAGGATATGGGGAACAGTATAGGATCATTGTCTAGATTAAACCACAGCACAATACAGATTATGTAGCGCAGGGACCATATTTTTGCTTGGGTGGCTACTAGTGGCATATAATGGTTTCTGTGTCAATGGAATGGTGAGTCCACTCTGTGTTTTAGTTTGAAATTTAAAGTGCTGATTCTCAAAAAACACATTATAACATGTTAATGGATAACTCCATTAACATTTAGGCTAAATCCTGGATCCACTGTTCCACTGAAATAGAAGCTGCCAGCCATCACTGATGGCTATTTAGCAGGCAGGGAGATTTGGAACCCCCCATATTCAGGGGATTTTTACTGATACTTAGTTGCATAGCCGATTTACAATCCCAGTCTCATATTTCATCCAAACAAATTATGGGAGCTTCATGCCTCAGAGGTGGTCACTTAATAAACTTCAAAGTAAGCAGCTACTGTATTAGCAAAAAACTCTAAATTAAAGCTCTGTTGTACAATGGATTAATGTTACTGTGAAAAGGTCTGAAATAGTATTCACACTTGAAACTTCCCATGTTGCGGAGGACATGGTAATAATAATTATTGTATTCTTCAGCTGGATACCTGGGGCAACACTGTGAAGAATCTAATTGCTCAGTTAGAACAAAGCACAAATATCCAGAGACATTTCTCTAGTGTAAAATTTGCTCTTGCAAGTTTTGTTTGCCACTAAGCCCAAAGGAAACGGGAGTTGGGAGGGAGGAATGAAATCCAAATGCTTATGTGTGTTGAAGTCTAATGCCAGTATAACTTCAAATGCTGAGACTAGATGTCTTGGAAGACTTTTATGCTGAGGTAAATCTCAATTAATGTAAATTTAAAGCCTGAAGTATTTCTGATTTAAACCAATCCGATTGCCAGTGCCAAGATTCATATGTTTCCCACTTACAGTTATAACAAGAGTTCAAAGTGATCTGAAAAATATTTATTTTGTTGATCGCATCATCTTTGATTAATTTATCAGGAGACCTCTATTTTTGCAGGTGCTGCTGACAGAACTGTCTCAGCAGTAAAAGGGAAAAAAATGTTGAGTGAGACAAAGTATGCACATGCTTTGTTTTGCATGGAAGGAAACCAAGGACACAGTCTTAACAGCACTTCTTTTAAAAGTGAGCAGGGAAAACTTGGCCTTCCTGAGTGGAAATTCTACATTTGGGTGGTCTATGGTTCTGTGTGGAGATCTGTGTGAGGCTGGCAGATAGCACCACTAAATGAAGTTTGGCTTAACTGGGCAGGCTGACAAATCATCCTTTGAGAAGAACACTCATTTGGGTAGCATACTGGCAGAATTTCCTTAGCTCAGATCATTAAATTCATCAGCTTCTTTCATGGAAAATCGTTCTATTTCTTTACAGCATACCAACAAATCATCCAACGTAGAACATTCTTTGATGTTTTCTCAGATTACAAATTAGCTATGTCAATCCTGAACTTGTAAAATGATCAGAATAAAGGAGGTAGATAATCTCATAGAGAGTTAGAGCAAATTTGGTCAACAACTTGAAGTTACACAACCAAAATGAAGAAAAAAAACAACCCCACCTTTTTCTGACTGGCTCTTACACTTTTCATGTCAGGCCAAAATATTGCTCTTTATCCATCTCTTTCCTGGTAACTACCTAAGATGCCTTTGGAAGGACAAGATTTAGTACTCTTAATAAAAACAAAAACACTGTGTAACCAGATCTTCTCTTTCATATATTTTTGAGGTAAGAAAGGAAGCAGCCTTGGGAACACACAGGCTACAAATGAAATATGATGTTGATTTGGTTCTCTGTAAAATTCTTCTAATGAGGCAAGACTATTTCACAATAGAAGTTCTTGTCTGGGAAGTATCTCTATGCTGGGAAAAGCCTGTTTGGTAAGGACAGTTAGCACGTTGTGGTCTCCACATGAGATTAAGGGTAAAAGAGACTCTATTTTAGTCTTCAGGTGTATAGGAGTATAACAAAAAATCTGTCTTGATCTTGGAGGCCATTGGACACCATGAGGCTGCCATCTCAAGCAGATGGTTTGGGAAGTCATGGACACACAGAAGGTTGTTATCCAGGCTTAAATCCACTTGGTAGTTTCAACTAAAGTAGATCAATAGAGAGTAATGGGAGTTATGTAACTGTTATAGTTCAGCATTCAATTCAGTAGGACTACTCTAGTTGAGATGGCCAATTGGATTTAGGCCTCAGTTCATTATTGCTGCAATTTTACTGCTAGGGAGAAGTATTTGCCAGATGTTTTTCTTTAGGTGCCAAAATTACTTGCCTAGCTATGAGCACTTTGACTTGGTGGTGATGTGTCATTTGCCCCTCTGCCTCAGAGGGAAAAAAAACTCATTTTGTTGGGCAATTCCCACAGTACAAGCAGTGCTGTTTACCAGCTTCCACTAGAGTTTTTCAAGCAGCAGCATCTGGGTGGAAGCCATAAAGTGTAAAGTCTTTCTGAAAGAATTCAGATCCTTGTTTCACCAAGTGTGTCTGCGCACATACATGTGTGCATTCACATCCAACATGGCATGTTCTTGCTAGCATTACAAGAGCAGGTTTCAATTCATTTTTAGTTTGCTTCTGTATACCATAGTCTGATTTCTCTGTAGAAAACTCTTAAGTTATCTTTGTATCATGTCACTAATCATAAACCTGTGTGGTAGATGAGCAGGTGAAGAAATAGCAACCGTTTCATACTGAAAACGTATGAGCAGTACATAAGGAATGAACAGGGTTTCATATGAACATAGCCATGGCCCCATTTAAAAGATGACCCTATTGTCTTAATTAATCTAAATATTTTGGTACGCTCTTGCAGCACGATGTTATATTACCAGTTCAATTATTCTTGGATATATTAACTGAAAGTCAGCTTGATCTGCCAAAAAGATTAGAATGCAGAGAAAGAATGAATAACTCAAAATGGAAGTTAGATCAATGAGTGCAGAGGCCAATTTTTTTGCTCCTGTGGCTCTCCAGAAGCCCCAGGGACTGCCAAAAATCTGGAAGTGGCTGGTGTTCTGCTTCTGGTTTTGAAAAAAAGCATGGTGGTTCCTGTTGTTTTTCAAAGTTGACTAGTGCAGGGTGCTCCTGCAACCCATTTAAAAGGCAAACTGCTGCACCTGCAGTGTTCTTTGGGGAAGGGAGGCAATAAAAGCAATCTGGAAAAGTGAAAAGGCTGCAAAAGTAGCAGAGTGGAGGCTGTATGTACTTTGCCCATCTCTAGGTCAGGTCTCAAAATGTTTTTACTTCAGCAATAGTTTTCATATAATACAAGAGTCTTCTTTTGACAGCACATTTGTCTTTAATTTTACCATGTTTGTATTGAGAAGTAGTTAAGTTTCATGCATTGGCACTCTGTTCTACAGCTATGTAAGGCACACTTTGTTGCAAAACACATTATTCCTCTATTCAAGAAGCAACATTGTCAGAGTAAAACTAAGAATAAGCACTTCATCTTAAGGAAACCACATGTACCATATGGAGGAATGTCTGTTGGACAGATGCTGGCCCTCCAAAGGCAGGTTATTTTTTGTATATGTTGTCATGAGGTGGCTTGGTACATAGGCTGGAAAGGAGAGGAAACAAGTGACACAAAATGAAAAATGTTTATTTTTTTATTACTTCTGTATCCCACCTCCCTATCCAATAGTGCTGATATTATGGCATACACATGAAAGAGCTCCAGCCTTGAGGTTTCTATATTCCAGGGTGTTCTATTCCTGCTGTTCCATTCTTTTTTTATTTTACAACAAACAATATTCCTTGTAAGAAGAAAAGCGAAAAGGAAGAGCACCTTTGAGACTAACTGATTTTTTCAGTATAAGTGTTTGTGGACTCTAGCAGATGCAATCTAAAGAAGGCAACCGGAGAAATGCTTATGGTGAAACCTACTAGTTAGACTGAAATGTGTTGCTAGATCCCTCTTACCACTATTTTCCTTCTTTGGCTGAAACTGACTAAATCAGCTATCTCCTTGAAAACTGCTATAGAGCTCCTTAACTATCATGAATGCTCAGCCATCCTTCCACTGTTTGGACTGGCTATCTCACACCTAAGTTCTTTCACCCCCTCTAATTTTCTTCTACTTCTGTAAATTTTGGAGTGTTATTGTTTCCACGAGAACAGGCCTAATCCTGTTCTGGACCATATCAAAAGTCCAGGTTGTAGGGAGCTTGCTTTGAAGAAAAAAACCAAAAAAATAAAAAATCAATCTTCCACCAAAACACATAAAATTTGGTTCTTTCAGATTTTCTGTTTTAAAAATATGTTATAGTACCACTTAATTTTAGGTGTTTTATAAATAAATACAACCATTTCAGCAGCCCCTCTAGTCACCTCATCATACCTACACTATTATAGGATTGCCTTGTTTGCCAGCCATACATATGTACATACATGCATACATAAATTCCACATTAAACCCAAATTATTCCATCAGGAAAGTATGTATCTGGTATTTATAACCCTTATACTAGAGACCTATCTCTATTAGAATTACATAATGGAAGTTTAGGAGGAGGAAAGCATAGCATACCCCCAAATTCATCTCAGCTTTACTGCCAACACAGCAAGTAAGTCGATTAACTTACTCAACAGTTTTACATGACCTGATTCTACAGGTCAGTATGTCCCCATGACATTTTAGGGAAATGTACACTATGGTCCTGATGATGCAATACCTATCGGGGCAATCAACATAGAACAGACTTTGAATTTTGTAGCTGGAGAAAGGTGTAGTAGTATAAGATTTCACAAAACATCACACTCAGTACAGTCATTCTGGTAAAATTAGATTACAGTCTACTACAAGATGTAAAAACTCATATTTTAATTTAAAAGGCAAAATAAATATTTGTAATCCCAAGTGTTCTACAAATGTTGATGTAAAGCCAATATTTCAATACCACCTGTTGGCCACCAACTGTTTACACATGGATTTAAACAAGAAAACCATTCCATTAAATGATAAACTGGGTCAGCACTAGATCTCAAAAATCTTACTAACACATGCTATTATTCTGTTTATGACCAAGTTAAGCAAGCTGCTTGGTTTTAAATACTAGTTAAGAGGGGAGAGTACTGAAAATGAAATAGATTTAAGCTGCTTTACAAACTTCAAGATTAGAAAATTAAATATCAGTTTGTAAGCCTGAATGCTTTTCATTGAATAGACAATTGTATTGAGCTGAAACTGCAACAAAATCAAAAGTGAAGTATTGTACTGAAATCTGAGTGGACAACGAAATCATCTGAGAAAGTGAAGTCTGGCAGAAATTATAAGAAATAGTCCTGGAAAAACAAACTGGAGTGAGTTTTGTGGAAACTCTAAGGCCAATATTAATGCAGAAGAGACACTATAAATATACACCTTGCAAAGTGTTACCAGATTGCATCCTAAAATTGGAAAATCATGGCAAACTGAGTGAGCAAGTATGAAGCTTTTGAAATACAAATTAGATTGCTACAAACATTGGCTAGTATGACAGACCCAAGAACTAAGCATGTTAATTTATAAAGACTTAAGCCCACTTAAAACTCCAATTCCTCTGTACATCAGCATGTATACAAATCTGGCATACTGAAAATACGAGGTCTGCTCTTCTTTGTTCATAGCAACCTACAAAGGCAAACGGTAGTGTCAAAATAAGCTACTGGGGTTTGCCCAGAAAACACAGGTTGGCACGGTGCAAGAAAGACCAATAAGAAAATTAGTATAAACATGATTTTATCAAATATGGCATATGCTATAGACCTCTTAAAAAACAGCACACCGGCGTGGACCTCTTCTTGTTCTTATTACAAGATCCCATGGATCATACTCTGATTGTTTCCAGATGGAATCCAAGAGTCTATGAACCAATGATAATTTGCAAGTATTGCTCAATTTGGAGGGAAAAAAATCATGTCACCTTTGTCTCTACGTTTAATCTGACACTTGAAAAATTACTCTGTAACTTTTTATTAGCAGATCCTTGGGCTCAAAGGAACATCCAGCATCTTGACACATCAGTTCTCTGATATGAACAGAAGCAGTTACTGAAAAGCAATCAGCTACTGTAAGTATGGAGTCTTCCGAACATGTGTCCTTGGATCTTCTGTCTAAACATTGCCACATTTTCCAAGAAGGGCATAGTTTATCAAACAACCATCAGCATTTAACCAGCTCCTTGTGTGTTGTGGGTGCTGAGATTTCTTCGCCACACATAAACTGTTCCTAAAACAAAAAAATAGTGTTTAAACATTTTTTCCAGCAACTTTTGACAGCCATCAGCTAAAGAATGAGCTTTATAGAAAAACTCTGATGCTCCCCAAATGATTAAATACTACAAAGCTAGGATTAAAAGGATGTAAAAAAATTGTTTAATATGCAATTGTTACTATAGTGAGAGACATGACCTTCAGAAAAATGTAGCTCAAGATAAGAATTAAGGCAGTCACCTATTCACTTCTAGTTCAGGATGCAATTATGCCTATCTACAGTGAAGTCACAGGCCACACTCCAGAAACTCATTTATCCCAACATAATCCTACTGCAGTGATCATACATGTTTTTCTTCCAAGGAAATTAGCTTTCTGGCATACTGATCAAGTGGGTTTTTCTTTTTTTTTCTTTTCTTTTCGGTGACACAGCTTATGTTTGCCCCTTCTGTTCACCCTATGTTATTATACATTCATATATTCACGCAAAGAACTCAAAGATGCCCTCTTAAAGAGACATATTCCACAGTGCAGATCAACACATATTTAGAATGAAGTTCCACCAAACTCAGTGGGACTTATTTCTTAATAAGTGTGGTCTCTTCCAACTCTACATTTCTATGATTCTATGATTCTATGTGTTTAGGTTAGCATTCTGGAGTATTAAGCTTTTCATCTGTAAGGTTTTTGGGTTTGATTGTTTTTTAATTGTTTGCCTTCCAGATACTTTTGGAGTTCCACTCTAAGAAGCATGGCTAATTTCAAGGGATCATGGGAGTTATAATCCAGAACATGTAGACAGCTAAATGTGTCCCACCTCTGCTTTAAAGACTTACACATAAGAGATTAAATATAGCCGACCATAAATTGCTTCAGAGACATCTGTGTTAGCTGACTTTAGACCAGTTCTTTTTGATGGGGGGGGGACTCACAAACCACTACACTAGTTCTCATAATTTGGTCCTCTAGGTCAGGGGTGTCAAACTCAATTTCATTTTGGGCTGCATCAGCATTATGGTTGCCCTCAAAGGGTCAGTTGTATCTGTAAGACTATATAGATGTATCTACTCCCTTATCATATGATGTAATTGACTCTGCATTCAACTATTGCTGGTTTTTAAATTGCCTTCCCTCTGCATCAATTTTTCTTTTCATGGACATTTTGGGGCTATTTGATCATAGTTTATGGTCCTTATACCACTGTTAAGTAACACAGAATTGGTGAGTATATCCAAAGTGTGCCACTTTCTGCTACCTAGTCCTCTCTGTGTCTTTTTCAGCCTCCTAACTACAGATGCAGGAGAAGTATGAGGGCCACATGAAATGGCCTGGTGGGCCGGATTCAGCCCACAGGCCTTGTGTTTGACACATGTGCTCTACGTGTTTGGGACTTCAACTCCCAAAAGCCCTATTCAGCTTGGCCAATGGTAAGAGACTCTCAGAGTAGAAATCCAAAACTTCAGGAGGACCAAAGTTTGAGAATCACTGTTGTTAACTGTCTGCACCTGTACAGGAGTATCAAATTCCAAAGAGATGTTAGACTATAACAGCAAGAGGAGTGCTATGGAATATTAGGGATTACTTCACATAATGTTTTTTACAAGCAAATATTCCACCAAAATACATGAATATTCAGAAGAGACAGTGGAAAATAAATCAAGGAGAGTGAAAATTAAAGCCAGTGGTTTAGATTCAGACAGAATTAATCATACTTTGGTGCCAATGAAATTAGTGTGAAAAGTTAGTCATGAGTACTGTTTTCAACATAACTACAGGAAGCCCTCACTTTTTAGCATTCTGTTATCTGACCTACTCTTTTGATTTTTTCTAGTTAACGACAAATTCCATTAATTTGATGGGGGTTCTGCTCTTTCATCAGTTCTTCTTGCCTATGGAGACTTACTTGACACCACTTGCACACACATGCTGCTTGCAAAGCAAACTGAGAAGCGGAAAAAAGGCACCAAGCCAGTTGAGAGACTTTGCAAGCAGCATATGGATGGTCAGTCCCAAGTGAGCCTCTGAAAGTCCTTCATGGTCCCTATAGTACAGTGCATGGGTTCACTTTTCAACCAATTCCATTTTCTGACGGTGCTCCAGTCTCTAACCTATCAGATAAGTGGAGGAAGCCTATATATATGACTAAATAAATGGAAACAAAGAACTCTTCCTGAAGGGAAGACCATAAAATATGAATGCAATACATATATATGTTTTATTGTACACTGCACTGAGACCTTTAGATAGAGGACAGGATATAGAGTCAGCCCTCCATAGCCACAGATTCTATATTTACCGATTCAACCAACCACAGCTTGAAAATATCCCCTCAAAAATTCCCAAAAGCAAACCTTTGAGTTGTTCACCATTTCATATAAGGGATGCCATTTTACTACACCATTGTGTATAATGGCACTTGAGCATCCACAGATCTCAGTATAAACAGGAGATCCTGGAAACAAACCCCAGCAGATACTCAGGGCCCCTTGTAAATAGGTTATTTAAATAAGTTAAATAATAAATAAAATAATAATTTAATTAAATCTGCATATTTGCACTGAACTACAAGCATCAGAGCATTATTAACTTAATTCTGGCAAAGTCTTCAAACAAGGAGGGAAATAAAACACTTTTCCCAGAAAAAAAACCCTACAAAAAGAAGTGTTTTCTTTTATATGAAGATAGCCCAACCCAAGCCCACATGCAACCTGCCTCCTCCTCACCTTGTCATAGATTACTTTTACTATGAGTGAACAACTTGGACATGTGGCCACCTCTTCACCATTTTCAAGATCCTCCTGCAACAACACACAAGAGACAATCATTCTCTGGATCTGGCAAGGCCATAGCCAGCCACTGAGCCTGTGAATAAAAGGGCCCCCAAACCTTTTTACCAATTGTGCCAATCAAGGAGCTGAGCACGTCCAGGTTTGTTATAGTGTATCAATTTATTTCAGCATTGTTACAGTGTATTAGCAAGAGACAGACCCAAACTGCAGCCTTGCCAGTGTAAACAGAATATATTCTAAATCATATAGTTGTTTTATTTGTCTTTTTAGTAGTTTCAAGAGTTCCAAAATCTGTTTTGTTATTGTATTTGTGGTGCAATTGGCTGTATACAGTCCTGACATCCTAAACAGGAGAAAGGGTAGTATATAAATGTTTTAAATAAATAAGACAACAAAAAGAGAAAGAGCCCATGGTATAGTGGTTTGAATGTTGGACCACGACCACGAAGACCAGAGTTTGATTCCCCACTCAGTCACAAAAACCCACTGGGTAACCTCAGGCACATCACACACTCTCACCCCACAAAAACCATATGATAGGTTCGCCTTAGGGTTACCATAAGGCACATAACAACAACAAGAGCTATGTTTGCACGTTGAGGGTACTCTATGACCCAGCAACTGCTTCCAGGCAGCCTGCAGATCTCAACCAGACTAAAAAATTCACACAATTTACTGACTACAGTCTTGCTGGAAAATACAAAGATTTATTCAGAAGAGCTTTGACATTGCATTCCTCTGAGACTGAGACCCATTCCGCACTGGTAGTGCTATTATTCCACTTACAACATCCTATGGAATCCTGGGGTTTGCAGTTTCGGGAAGGGCCACGCAGCTATACTGGCTTTTAAACATCTTTCTAACAGCCAACTTATTTCCAAATGTTGAAGACCACAAGCAGTCTATCTTGACTTACAATCTAGTTACAGCCATCCTAAAACATTTACAAGTCACTTTCTCATTCTCAGAAGGAAACAAAGGCAATCCACTTTCTGAACAAATCTTGCCAAGAAAACCCTGTGACAGATTCACCTTAAAGTCTTCATTACACCAGTACAAATAACAAAAATACAGAAAAATGCAAGAGATTTCATGTTGGAAATGTGAAGAAAGAGGTTCATTTTACCATATTTGGTGGAAATGTAAACAAGTAAGAAAATTTTGGGAAATGATACATAGTAAAATACAAGAGGCATTAAAAATAAAGTTCATAATGACACCCCAAATTTATTTATTAAACATGACAGAGGAATTAGGTATAAACAAATTACAGAGGAAAATTGTATTATATATGATAACTGCAGCGAGATTGAGTTATGCCCAGGTGTGGAAACAAAAAATAATACCAAGGATAGAGGATTAGTTATTCAAACTTTATGATATGGCCAAGGCAGATATAGTAATTGAATCATTAAAAGACAATAGGAGAAGTAACACATTAGAAGCATGGAAAATGGTATTCCTGTTGTGGGAAGCTTGCTGGGGAAAGAAGGTGATAATGTTTGCTAGACAGTAGTAAGATTTCTGTAATTTGATTTATATAAAGGATTGATGGAATATAATTTATTAGGAAGAGAATCAGAAGATTTAGAAAGTCTTAGAGACAAGGAAATAGTATAAAATTGTTATAAAAATGTAATAATGGTCATTTAAAGAAAGGAAGGAATGAAAGGTGTTTTTATTTGAAAATTATAATCAGTTGAATGAAGGAAAATATAGATAAGTAAGCATCAATTTCCTGAGTTTTGGAAGGGGGAGAATATTAAGGGGAGGTAGAGGGTGAGGGGAGGGGATTCAATAGATGGGGGGAGTAAGTTTAGGGGAGGGAATGGGGGAAAATAGGAGGGGCACAGTGGTGAGGGGTAAATGGTTCTTCTTTTTGGGGGTTTTGTTTTGTTTGTGTTCTGTCTGATTTGTACTGTAGAATGTTATGTGAACTGCATGAATATGTATTTCAGAAAGGTATTTGTATTTGTAAAAAAAAATTAATTTTTTTTTTAAAAAAGTCTTCATAAATTGAAAACAATCTGAAGGCAAATAACATCAAATGTTTATGAACCTAAGCTGGAACGAAATGCCGGACAGAAATGCATTTGGGGGGGGGGCAAGGAAGAAAGAACCAGTTGTGTGCGCAGAAAAAGAACTTTGTTTCCCCTTCTTCTCCAGAACCAACCTTTACTGCAAGAATCAACATAAAATTGCACCTGCTGAAGTGGACTGCAGTCCATTAAAGTTTCTGCTAGAAATTCCCTTTTCCTAGATTCAACAGTACTAATGGATTCTTTCATGCCTTTTTCAACAAGGTCGAGAGAGGTATCCTGGATGAGATCAACAATCAATCTAGTCAGGCACGCTCTCGCTATAGTGGCCAACTAGGTGCCTCACTCATGTCTGGGAGGCACAAAACTTCTGATCCTGGAGGTGTCTACAGCCATCGTGACTTAGTAGCCTTACTCTCACAGAAACTTTCTCAGGCCATTTCCACTGCACACTGTTATAGTGCTATTATTATTATCCCGTGGAATCCTGGGGCTTGCAGTTGAGGGAGGGGCTTTTGGAATTCTCAGCCAGAGCTCTTTGGCCTTGGTGAACTACAAACCCCAGAATTCCACAGGATGCTGAAAGTTAATTTTATTTATTTATTTATTTATTTGTATCTCGCCTCTCCATATGGATCGAGGCGGCGAACAACTTACAAATAGCATGTATTTCGATACATTTCTATACAAGCCCCCAACAAACTGGGTACTCATTTTACCGACCTGCGGAAGGATGGAAGGCTGAGTCAGCCTTGGAGCCGGGCAGGATCGAACTCACAACCTTGTGGCTCCCAGTACTGGCATTTAACCACTGCGCCACCAGGGCTCCTACCAGCACTGCAACAGTGTAGGGCGGAAATGGCCTCAGCCCCTGGCTAAAAACATTCAAATCGGCACCTAACAGGAGGAATTCAACGGTGCCTTGTGTGAGGCACAGGGCCTCTCCTTCTAGGTCAGGCTTTGGCTCCGAGGCACCAGAAGCCTCCAGAGCCATCTGGAAGGGGCCTGGGCTCGGCCTCCGAGATACCCGTGTGTGTGTTTTCAGGTCGCCTGTCAACTTATGGCGACCCCATGAATGCCATACAGGCCGCGCGTTAGAAAGGCACTGCGCTTCCACGTAGGCTCAATCGGGGCGTCACCGCGGCCACTGGGGCTTCCTCCCAAATCCCTGGGAGGGGAGCCATTTCGGCCTGAAGAGCGGGAACGGCCGACCGGCCGACCGACCGACCCCCGGCCTTACCCGCGTGATGAGGAAGCGGTCCCCGCACGGGCACGGGTAGCTGTAGGTCTCCGTTTCTTCATCGTACTCGAAGTCCTCGATCTCCACTTCGTCGTGGAAAACGGACATTCCGCAGCCGCGGAACCGGCGTGGCTGCTTCTCTGATGACGGGAATCTTTTCCTAGTGCGCCACACGCCGTTACGCCGGCGAACGACAGCCTTTTAAAAATAGGGCCATACCTGCCGCCATCTTTGTTACGGATTGACGCCGCGCGTAACTTCTAGACCAATCAGCTTTCAGGAAACACGTATCGCCCGCCTTTGACCTCACCCTCGTGACAACCGGTAACCAATGAGCAAGACCAAAAGATAACTATAGAGGTATAACGTGAGAGTAAAGTCTGTGTCAGCTGTTCATGCTGTCGTGTAGCCGCTTAGTAAACGTCTGTAGAATTTACGAAAGCCTCACCCTTTCCGTCACTATTCTGCGCGAAGAAAACAACCAATGAGACTCTATGAATAGAGTAGAGCGCCTCAAAATCTAACATAATATTAAGAAGCGCGCGTGCGTTTCTTAGACCATAGAATAGAAAAATTAGAAGGACACACAGTTTGAACTTCCGGTGAAAATCGAAGCCTGGAATTGTTTTAACCCCAGAACTGAAGGTCGATATTTCTTCTTTTTTTTCAATAATTGTACGCCGTGGAGTTTCTCTCACCATTGTCCTCTCTCTATAGACTTCCCTCTATAATTTTGCGTTAGAAGGGAGAAAGGAAAACCAACTTCCTATTTTAGACCGGAAGTGTCAGGTGAAGTGTGCGTCATTTTTTATGGTCCGTCTCCACACAATGCCGGTGTTTTGAAAGCAGTGCCGGGAAGGACGTAAGAATATCGAAAAGCTGGCTGTTTGCTGCTGACTTGAAGGCAGGGCCCGTCGACCTTCCCCGCAGAAACTACGACTCTCGAGCCGCTGTTGGAGGCGGAGATACAGGCAGGGCGCGGGAGAAGTAAGTGCTTTCCTTCGCTCTGGAGGCCTCAGGAGGATTGTGTGCGGTCAAGCCCAGGGAAGGAGGCGCAGCCTCCGAGGATTAACTGCCACACCAAATGGCGGTTGTCGGGTCGAAAGGTGGCGACCCTGGGCTGTAGGATAACCGCTGAGGGCTTCACTTGTGTTTATGTCCGAGTAAAAACGCTTTTGGACCAGTCTCTCAACCTTTCCTCCTTGCCGTCGAATAAGAACCATTGGTCCCACCCGGCTTTTTAGTAACAAGGCTTTTCCTTCCCTCTCCATTTTTTTTCCTCGCAGCAGCCTTGCCAGGTATATGTGAGGCTGGAGGAGTGAGTAGTCCAAGGTCGCCACACTACTCGGCTGTAGCGCTCTGACACCACTTTAACGAGCGTGGCTCCATCCTATGGAGTGCTGGGACTTCTTGTTTTGTGAGATGTTTAGACTTCTTTGCCAGAGGGCTGTCACACCTCCCCAGACGACAAATCCCAAGATTCTGTAGGATGCAGCCATGACAGTTAAAGTGGAATCAAAGTGCTATAACTGTGTGCATTGAAAGAGATCCTAGTCTGACACTCTTAACCACTATGCCACACTGGTTCTGATCTGATATTTTGCTTTCCACATTACCTGACCAAAGCATGAAACTACTAGCTGTCTTATACTGTGGCTCCTTTTCCCTAGCTGATATCCAGTGCCATGACTTTTTCCAACAGTTTTGTGTGTATTGTTGACTTTGCTCATGCAAAAGTAGTTCTGGCTGCCAACTTGGAAGACTTTAAAATAGGATTGCATAAATTTAATAGAAGGTAAGGCTACCATTGGCTATTAGTCATATTGATATATGTTTTCCCTCTAGCCCCACAGGCTGTATAGCTCTGTGTTGGCTGCTGGGGAACATAAACAGGAGAGAGCAGTTGGTTTCATAATCTACTTTCCACAGCTTGGTTACTGACTGAACAAAATGAACAGAATGCTGTCCTATCTGGGCCTTTGATTTGATCTAACAGTATTCCTGCTATGCTTATACATACCTGATTGTCGTGTCCCTCTTGTGATGAAGTACCGTGTTGATACTTTTGTCAGTTATTGCAAAGCTGTTCATCCACGCATAGCTTCTTACACTATCACAGTAATCTTGGCCAGTGTTGAGTGAAGGTCATATTTTCTCAATACTAAAACTCAAAATAGTTGCTGATGTTCAGAACAGAAAAGAGGAAATTTTCTCCTGGATACAATTCTACAATGAATGCACCCGTATGGTGATTAGTTTTAGATGGCTTTAAAAAATTAGACAACCTTACAGAGGGCAGATGATTGTCTGCTGTAATAGTTGGGCAAGTTTGTCCTTCAATGTCTGACCCTGAGACATAGAGCTGTCACCTTCATGTCTGCTTTTAGTCTTCGCAATAACTTCCTTCTGTCTAGAAATGGTTTCTGGACCTTTAGAATGATTCTACTTCACAGATAGCAAATTAGGACTGAAAGAATGACAAGTATGCTTTATACCATAAGCTGCATAATGATAATGGCACAATTAGGAGCTGAACACAGTTTTTCAGTTTCTTGGCCATGGGTAAGGATATTTTGTTTTATTTTTTATTTTTTTGCAAGGACCATACTACCTCCATGGAAATCAGAACCGATCCACACACTGTCTTTTATGCCCCAAAGTCACTTGTTCTGTTTCTCCTCTTCCCTCCCCAGATCTTCAAACTCTTTGAGTGAAATAAGTTTTTGAAAAAGCTTCCACTGATGCAAGTAGAGACTTATTAAAAAGACTAATAAGGAAAGCTGGGTCACAGTTTGGGTGGCTGCGGCCCCTCCTTCAAAAGCATCCTCATGTGGTATTTAGGCTTTTCAAAAAATGCTTCCGTCTTGGATATATAAGCCTCTAGGTAATTTATGCTCATCTTCAGCCTCATTACAGATCATTTTCTGTGTCTTCTCAGAGTTAGCTACTAATTAGTCCCTCCCCCATCAGAAAAGTTCAAACACAAGAGATGCCTGAATGCTTCATTTGCCTGGAATGAGGAAAAATCTACTAGGTTCAATGAAACCATAGTATTGTGGGAAAACAGCCTTTTAAATTGCTTTAATGCAGATTTTACCCTGAAACCTGAATTCTAGAAAACACACTTATAATAATCACAGATTAAAAACAACAGCAATTAATAGCTCTCTTTAAATGAGGTTACAAATGTAAGGGCACTAGAAGAGTCTTGGTTACTGGTTAATACTGAAGGTCTGGTGCTACTTCATTTGAATATCTCATGAGTATGTTCTAAATCAGTTTTAATCAAAGTTGTAGTCCATTCACCAGTGCCAGTCCCTGAGCAATCTGCTGCTGGTCCCTGGGGAGCCTACAGGAAAGAAAGAATGCTAGCCAATGGGCACAGATATAGTACTGTCACAGCCATATTGGGAGAAAAGAATTCCTGATGCCCTCTTTCCACACACACACACATTGATTGTCTGAAAGGATTGCTTTGCACTGTATTTGCTTCCCATCAGACTCCCAAATAAATGCAGTTGGCAAATTCTCTTCTCTGTCATATTTTTGTTACAAGCAAATTATGTTTAGGACAGATAATAATGTAGATGATGGTTGTCTCTACCAAAAAAAAAAAAAAAAAGGTCCTCTTTTTTTAAAGAAAACTTTCAGGCAGCAATATTATGCACATTTAATTGGGAGGCTAACTTCTAAGAAAAACACAGATTTAGAATTAGGCTGCTGAGGTTATGAAATCAAAGTATATCCTCCAATTAAATTCCCACTGATGAGACAAATATTTTCAGTTTTGGTTCCCGTGGCACATTTGCAGTTTCCTAAAGCTATAAAGAGATTTGTCACATGCATTAGGATTGTGACCCTCCTTGCATGAATAAATCATCCTTTCCTTCTCTTTTTAAAGTTTCATAATGTAACCTCATGTCTGCTCCAATGTAAAATGGTTAGCGCAAGTTTGCAAATACTTTTCCAATGACAAGTTACAAGCTCTGGATCAGAATTAACCATGATTAGCACTACTATTTCTTTAGAAGTAATATTTGTTTATTTATGTAAGATATTTCTATATCACTTCCCAGTACATAAGGGCTCCTGAGGTGATGGACAAGTAAGAACAAATAAAAACAATTACAGTCCTCCCTCCACATTCACAGGTTTGACCTTTGCAAATTTGATTACTGGTGAATCATATGCATGTCTCTCCGCCTCCTCCCATTCCCTTGCCTTTTGCCCGGGTGCAAAGAAGGAAAAAAAGGCATGTCTGGGCAAAAGGCAGTGGAATGGGAGGAGAGAAGTAAGGCACACATGCTGGGGCAAACTGTGTAGAGAAGGGCAAGGGAGCATGAGAGAGGGAGGATGGGGGGGGGTTATTCATGGGATTTCCTACTTTCACCCTGACTCTCATGAAAGTGGAGAGGCCACTGTACAACATTATAAAAATAAAACATTTAAAAATGTATTAAAATACTCTAAACCTTTTAAAAGCAGTCTAAGAGCAGCCATAATAGTTAAAATAGAAGAGTCTCAAACATTTAAGGCTATGAAGAACAGTTTGTGTTTTGACTGCCAGCCAGAAGCTCAGAAGAGGTGGAGACAGCCTCACTTTTGGGTAGGGAGTTCCACAGTCAGAGTGCCGCCATAGAGAAAGCCCTGTTATGTGTACATACTCACCTAACTTTACAAGATATTGGAACACACAACAGGGCTTCCTCTGAGGATTTCACATTTTGGTCTGGCTCATATGAGAGGATGCTATGTTTCAGATATGCAGGGCCCAGGCCATTTCAAACAAATGTTGCCAAGAAAACCCCATGATAGGCTCACCATAAGTCATTGATGACTTGAGGGCACACAGCAACTACAACAAAGCCATTTAGGGTTTTGTAGGTCAGAACCAGGACCTTGAATTGAGCTGAGAAGTAAAGTGGAAGCCAGTGTAGTTCTTGTAAAATTGGTTTTATAGGGTCTCTAAAATGCACACCCAACACCAGTCTGGCTGCTACATTTTTCCCTAACTGCAACTTCTGAATACTTTTCAAGGACAGTTGCATGTAACATGCATTAGTAGTCCAATTGTGGGGTAACTGAGACATAAACTGCTATGGCCAGATCTGCCTTCCCCAGGAAATGATGTAGCTGGCACGCCAACCGAAACTGGACAAAGACAGTCTTTGCCACTGCAGCAGTTTGGCCTTCCAGGAGCAGCACCGGGTCCAAGCACACCCACCAAGCTATGAACTTGATCTTTCCAAAGGAGTACAACCCCATCCAGAACAGGCTGTGATCCCAACTCCTAGATGGTTTTCCTACTGACCAATGGCGCTTCCATCTTGTCCGGTTAAGCCTGAGGTTATTCACCTACATCCAGTCCTTCATGGTATCCAGACAATGATTCAGGACTTCCACAGCCTGCTAGGCATCAATTGTAAAGAAGAGATACTGATGACATGTAATCTCTCCCCCATACCTTCATGTAGATGTTAAAAAGCATAGGGGACAGTATTGACCCCTGTGGGACCTCACAGATGAATAGCCTAAAATCTGAACAAGAGTCCCCCAGCACCACCCTGTGGGAACATTCAGCTGAGAAATACTGAAACTACTGCAAAGTAATGCTGCCAAGTCCCATATCTACCAAACAACCCAGAAGGATACCACAATCAGTGCTGTCAAATGCCACTGAAAGTTCCAGGAGGACCAACAGGGACACATTCCCCCTGTGCAAATCCTGGTATAGGTCTTCCACCAAGGAAAGGAGGGCTCTTGCATGAGAGGAAGATGGAGAGGCAAGAAACACACAAGCCCATGGGATAGTTGCGCTGTAGGAATTTTTAAACCAGGATTCCATTTCTTTTGGGTTCTGTATACATGTTGGGTTTTCTTCTGAGCTATCTTTTGTGGAAACTAGTTCTGTACATCTTAGAGTCTAGAATAAAGTACAAGTTTTTGTCCAGAGCTTATCTTACAAGATTATAATTACTGTTGTGTGATAACATTTTCCTTTGTTTTTAAGAGGTACTCAAACATGAAAGAATGCATAACATGGATGAGTCTCCTGACCGTCTAGTAAATGTTTGAAAGAATGTAATGATGTCAGCTAACTTGTACAGCAGGTACCTTTTGTCCTTGCTTATTTAGTTTGAGCTTTGGACACTGTCTGTTTGGGAATGGTGGTAAATGTGAGAGCTTTGAAAAATTACTTTTTTTGGATCATAGCTTCCAGAAGCCCCAGTCAGCATTACAAATGGTGAGGAATTACAAGAGTTGTGGTTCAAAAGATCTGGGATCCTAAACCTTTCCTGCTCCAGATTTAAAGCAAAAAGCTATGAATGCTTCCAGCATTCATGAAGGGGACAATTTTAAGCATATTCAGCAGAAAAGCGTCACCCTATTTTATTGGCCAAATGTATTTATATGATAAAGAAGCTCTGGGAAATTTATGTCTTTAAAACACTGAAAAAAAAATAGAAGCCTAACGATGCTTTTTAAAGTAACTAGTTGTTCTGAAATGTTATGCATAGAAACATTTTGGAAAGTGGTAGTATTGCTTGCTAAAGGGAATCATTGAAATAAAAGCACTGAAGAGTGCCTATGTGCCAGCAGATGTCACCATTGTTGTAATTGATTCAGAAAAGTTATAAGATGCAGCTTGAAAAGACTATACAAATAATGATAGTTCATATAAACTTATACAACAAAAACAACAGAATATAATAGGTCTGTTGGTGTTATAAAGTCGTCAACTGAAATGCCATGCAGATGCTGCAGTCCTAAGCACACTTTCTTGGCACTAGATGCTGTTGTATTCAGTAGTACTTTCATGGATAGGATTGGGTGTTGGAAAATCCTGTAAAAAAGTCTATAGCCATCTCAACACAAAACTAGTCACATTAAATTTCTATCTCCAACTTCTAGGCCAGCAGTATTTCAAGTTTGGCTGTTTCTTTTGGCACAATTGTTGATTTGTTGGAGTACTTCATTAATACTGTGCTTTGGTGAGAGCTGAAATATTGAACCTGAACTACCTCCTGTGGTAGTTCTTGTGCATGATTCTATTTGATTAATCCCAGATTCACTGTTATCTCTTTGACATGGTAGTATATCTAACAGCTCACAAGAACTAGAATGTATAACTTTATTCATAGAATCATACTGTTGGAAGATACCTTAAGGGCCTTTGAGTCCAACCCCCTGCCATGCAGGAATACACCATCAAAGCATTCCCAACAGATGGCCATCCAGCCTTTGTTTAAAAACTTCCGAAGAAGGAGACTGCACCACACTCTGAGGTAGTGTATTCAACTGCCATATTGCTCTTACCATCAGGAATTCTTCCTAATGTCTAGATGTCATCTCTTTTTCCTGAAGTTTGAAGCCATTGTTCCATGTCCTAGTCTCTAGAGCAGCAGGGTTTTTTTTTGTAGTTTATACATTTATACATAGGTATCATGTTGCCTCTTAACCTTCTCTTCTCCAGGCTAAACATCCTCAAAGGGCATGATTTCCAGGATCTCTACCATTTTGGTTACCCTTCTCTGGACACATTCCAGCTTGTCAGCATCCTTCCTGAACTATGGTGCCCAGAATTGGACACCATATTCCAGGTGGAGTGTGACCAAAGCAGAATAGAGTGCTACTATCACTTCTCTTGACCTAGACACTATAATCCTATTGATGCAGCCCAGAATTGCATTAGCTTTTTTAGCTCTTGCATCACACTGCTGACTTATGTTCAGCCTATGGTATGCTAAGACTTCTAGATCCCTTTCATACATACTGTGGTCAAGCCAGATGCCACCCATCTTATATCTGTGCATTTCATTTTTACTGTCAACTTCTTACACTTGTCCATGTTTAAATTCATTGTATTACTTTTGGCCCAGCTCGCTAATCTGTTAAGGCCATTTTGAATTCTGATCCTGTCCTGTGGCATGTTATCTACCCTCCCTAATTTAGTGTCATCTGCAAATTTGATAAGAATGCCCTCTATTCCCTCACCCACATCATTGATAAAGGTGTTGAATAGCACTGGTCCCAGGATGGAATCCTGTGGCACCCCACTAGTCACTTCTCTGCAGGATGAAGCGGAGCTATTGGTGACCACTCATCAGGTTCAGTTAGTCAATCAATTACAAATCCACCTAATAGTAGCATTGTATAGCCCAGATTTTACTAGCTTGTTTACAATAATAATGGGGGACCTTTTCAGATGTCTTACTGAAGTCAAGATAGGCTATATCCACAAGCATTCCTTTTATCAACTCTATCAAAAAAAGTGATCGGATTAGTCTGGCATGACTTGTTTTTGAGAAGCCCATGTTGGCTTTTAGTGATCATGGCATTTCCTTGTAAGTTCTTACAGACTATCTGTTTAATAATCTGCTCTAGAATTTTTCCTGGTATTGATCTCAGACTGACTGGGCAATAATTATTTGGGTCCTCTTTTTTTCTCTTGCTGAAGATGTGGACAATATTTGCCCTTCTCCAGTCTGCCAGGACTTCTTGTGTTCTCCAGGAATTCTCAAAGATTATTGCCAGTGGTTCTGAGATTATTTCTGCCAGTGTTTGTAATACCTTTGTGTGACAGGCCTTTACTTCTCCCAGATTGGTGTGGCAGTTCCTGGTCTGATAAGGTGCCCTGTCTTTACCACATAGCTCTGCCTTCTCCCTTATAACACCAACTTTGTATAAGAGGGTAAGGGTCTTCAATTAGCGTGTTTTCTGTGTTACCCTATGTACTGTATACAACTTAGCTAAGTCCGTATTTATAAAAATAAACTATAACATTTCTTAAATTAACAATCAGAATAAAGTAGTGTTTCAGATTTCAAATGCAGATCAAAGTTAATTGATTTTCTCAGTGCGCTTTTTAGACAGTTCACTTATATCTTTAGACTCTCATATAAAGCATAACTATCATATAACAACCCTTTGACTACACTTCCGCCAAAGACTGAACCCCCAAATTAGGTGAGATTCTCTGACAAGATTCTGCTAAGGTTCAGTTACTCTCCTGCCTCTTACTAGACTTCCACTGAGAAGTAAACCTCACAACACAGTTGCACTAAGAGACTCCACTCCCTAGCTCCTTGCTAGAATCTCACTGAAGGAATGAATACCTATAGGTACTTGGCTTTATATAACTCTGTCTCTCAGCCACCAGTCGTTCCCCCCCCCACGACTGGGCTGCTCTCCTGAGGAGCTATTCTGTTTGCCTGGCAACCTGCTTCCAGGCTCCACTAGCACTTCAGAGAGCCACACCTCCAGAACTTTATCACACCTTGGATGTACAGTTGTCCCTCCACTTTCATGAGTGTTCAGGGCATAGAACCATCACAAAAGTGGGGAAAATGTGAATAACTCCCCCCTGCTCCCCCTCCCATTCTGTTCCGGGGCTCCTCCATTCCTGTTCCCATGCAAAAGGGAAGGAAATGGGGGTGAGTGAGGGTTCACACAAGCCTACCGTTCCCCTTCTGGAGCTCCCCTTGCCATTCCTTTACAGTTTGCCCTAGCACAGAAAACTCGTACGAGCCTTCCCCCACCATTCCTTTCCATTTTGCCTCAGCATGAATTTTCCATGCTGGGGCAAAATGCATAGAAATGGCAGGGGGAGGAAAAGAAGGCTCACACAAGTTTTCCCCCAGCCCCTGTCCCTTCCATTTTGCATGGGAAGGAGAAGGAGGGAGCTCTGGAGAGGGGAAAGGAAGGCTTGCGGGAGCCCCCCCCATTCCCTTCTGCTTTACACAAGTTCTTTGCATTGAAGCAAAATGCATGGGAATGGGGGGAGGAGAATGGAGGGGAGGCACATGCACTTGTGAATAATCAAATTCACAAATGTCAAACCCACAAATATGGAGGGAGAACTGTAGTTCTTCTGGCTATGAGACTCGAATTCATTTGAGTAGCCAGATATTCCCGTACAACCTCTTTACCTATACTGGGTTGCTATTCCCCTGCCATATCATCTGCTCCATTTTCCCCACGTAGAGCACTGTTTTCCTTTTGTGAGAAGACTGACAAAGAAGATGTTGAGTAGTTCTGCTTTTCTCTGTTCCCTGTTAGCATTTTACCCTCTTTACTCAGAGGCCCTACCATTTCCTTGTTTTTCCTTTTGCTACAAATATAACCAAAAAAGTCCTTACTGTTTTTAACCTCTCTAGCAAGCCTGAGGTCCTTCTGCACTTTAATTTGTTTGACTTCCTTCTTCCACTTGCTGGCTATTTGTTTGACTTCTGTACATGTCCCTTTTAAATCTTACTTCATTTGAAAATTCTTTAGACATCAATCCTGAATTTTTTTAGACACCTCCCATTTTTCCTCCTTATTGAAATTGTTTGAAATTGTGCCCTCAATATCTCATTCATCATTAACTTCCATCATTAACTTCCTTCTCTTTTAGTATTCCTGAGCATGGGATCACTCCCAGTATTTCCCTCAGTTTTCAGCTTTCTTGAAGTCTAGAATGCATGTCTGACTGTGCTTGGCTTCTCCTTTCCGCTGTATAATAAATTACAGGACAACATGGTCACTTCCACCTAAGGATCCTGCCATCTCCATCCTTTTAACTAGGTCATCATTGTTGGTTAGAAGCAAATCTAAAATAGCTATTTCCCTTGTTCCTTCTTCCATGTTCTGGACTATGAGATTGTCTGCAAGGCAAAGGAGCAGGGTTTTTTTTTTTAATTTTTTAATTATAAAGAAAAAAGAACAATATATAAGAGAATAAAATAAAAACACCATGTGAATAATGTAAATGTGAAAAAGAAAAATTACAACACAAATAGCTTACATTACCATTTCTCTCCAGATCCTTTATCATCATATACTTATTGAACATATTTTGTATCATATTGATTATATATTTTTATTTCATATATCTAAATCTCATTCTCTTATACTGATTATTGCTATAATAATTTTATTCTTAAATTTATTCTTTTCAACTATGTTTAATCTATTGCTAATACTATGTGTGATTAACCATAGACTATAACCCTAAATGTGAGCGCATTCCCAGATCCAATTATGTTTCAGCTTATTCTGCTTTCCAAAATTGTAATTCTTCTTGTGAAGGTGTGACATTTCCCTCTTTTGTTAAAGCCTTTTCCACAAATATTTTCCATATTGCTTCAAAGTCATTCCTTTTCATTATCCCTTTTTTAACCTTAATTGGACATGTTCACTTATCATTGATTGCAATTTTCCACACTTCTTTATACCAATCCTTTATTTGAAAGTCTTATTGAGTTTTCCATTTTCTCAATATAATTAACCTTGCTGCAGTTAATAAATTTGTAATTAACTCCTTCATTGTCTGGGTACAATTAACCTTATCAAGTATAGATAATAACACTATACTCGAACATATTTGTAAATCAATTCCTGTTGTCTCTTGTATCTCTTTAAATACTATTTGCCAAAATTGCTGTACCCTTTCACAATTCCACCACATATGGATATATGTGCCAATCTCTTGGCAGCCCCTCCAACATAACCTTAAATGATTATTGTCTATGTGGTTTAACCTTACTGGTGTTAGGTACCATCTCCAAACCAATTTATAATAATTCTCTTTTATCCTTACGGATACATTTTTTAAATGGCGCTGTTTCCAAATTTTCCCCCAGTCTTGAATATCTATTCCTTGTGCTAATTCTTCCTCCCATATTTTTTTAAGATATTCATCTTCATCTTTGGACAATATTTTATATATTTCTCTTGTGGTACCCTTCAATATTTCATTTTCTTCCATATCATCTCTTTGTTTAATTGTTTGTTCAAATCTAGTGTATTCTCTAAAATCTTTGTTATTACTGTTCCAATTCCTTGTCCACTGCTCCTGCTGAATGTAATTAAACCATGACATCTTAGTACACTGCAATCTCTCCTTTATTCTGTCTTTATTCGTCATTGTATTCATCCATTCTTTTAACTTATATATTCCTTGCTTTTTCAATTCCTTCTCTAATTCATCCCTCAAATTTATTGGGAATTTTTCCATCATCACTACTGAGGTTAATGGTGAGATAGCCAGCATTAGTTTTTCCTTCTTTTTCTTCCATATTTCTAATATATTATTTAAAAGGGGTTTTCTATTTTTTCTATTTCTCTCTTGACCAGATTCTAAAAAAAGATATTCTCTAGTCTCCTCTCAATTTCTATTATTTCCATCTCTAACCATTCTAAATCCCCTTTTCCTGAGACTCCATCTATAATATATCTCAATTGATTTGCATTATAATACTGTTTTAAATTTGGGAGGCCCAATCCACCTTCTTTTTGGGACCTGTACCAAAATTTCTTATTAATCCTCGCTTTCATATCCCATTACAAAAATGGTTCAATAATAACTGCCAGTTTTTCAGTTCTGTTTCTGATACTTCTATTGATAACATCCTAAGTAAAAAAATAATCGTAGGTAATATTTTCATTTTTACTAATGCAGTTCTTCCAAACAATGATAACTTAATATTTTTGTATTCCTCTAATTTCTGTTTCACTTCTTGTCTTAATTTATTATAATTTTTTCCTCTAATCTTTGTAAGTTTTTTGTAATGTTTAATTCTAAATATTTAATTATTTCTTTTATTTTAATATCTATTTTTCTTTCCTTTTAAAAGTCTTGCTCTTCTCTCTTAGTATAGTTAAACAACATTAGCTCTTATTTTGCCAGTTTATTTGTAACCCTGTCATTTCCCCAAATTCTTTTGGCAAAGGAGCAGTTTCTTGGATCTAATACACTTGGCAGAGTTTGACTTTAAACAAACAGGATAGTTGAAATCTCCCCTTACTACTATGTTTCTTCTTTCTGAATATTTGGTCATCTGTTTCAAGAAAAGCATCATCCGTGTCCTCGTTCTGGCTTGAGGGTCTGTAGTAGATCCCCACAATGATATCAGTGTTGTTTCTTTCCCCCTTAATTTTTACTCAGATGGCTTCCAGGATTTAAGTCATGGATCTCTTCACAAATGTAAATGTCCTTGATGTATAATGCTATTCCTCCTCTTTTACTGTTTGGTTTATTTCTCTGAAATAAGTTATACTCTTCTATTGCTACATTCCAATCATGAAACTCATCCCACCACATTTCAGTGATGTATATCCATATCGTATTTACTTTGCTGTGCTGTAAGTTCGAGTTTATCCTTTTTATTTCCCATACTCTGTGCGTTAATGTAGAGGCATCTGAGACCATGGGTCCTTCCCCATTTATTTTCCTCTTTCTGCTGAGTTCCTGTAAGGTTTGCCCAGTCCTCCCTATAAGATTTGGACTGTTATGTCCCACATTTGATGAACCCGTACCCTCAAGGATCCTGTCTCTCTCCCCTCTCCATAACTCAGTTTAAAGCCCTCCTAATTAGGCTTGTGAGACTCTTAGCAAAAAATGTTCCTGCCAATTGCTGTGAGGTGCAACCCATCATTTACCAGAAGTTTATCTTCATGAAAATGCCGACCATAGTCCAAGAAGCCAAACTGTTCCTGGCAGCACCATCTGTGGAGCCACTTGTTCACTTCCACTGTTTTCCTTATGATGAAAGCATGTACTCTATGTACTTCTATTTGTGACATCTCCTTTATACATAGATGACAAACAGAGCAAAATGATATGCTATACACACCTAAAAAAAATGAATAGCTAGAATCATGTTGGAGTGGGACTATGAAGATCCAGCTTCTAGTTCCCACTGAACTACGAAACGCCTGGAGTGGCCTGAGTTAGTTACTCTGTGTCTCAATATGATCAAGTCTCATAGGGTTGTTGTGGGAATAAACTGGGGAGGAAGAGAGCCACATACACCATCTTGAGTTCAATGTAGTGATGAGTGATGAGTATATCTGTAATTAATACATTGTGATGTTAACAGCCTGAGAGGCTAACACTACAGTTCTAAGTGCACTTATCTGAAAGTAAACCCTTACTGGAAACAATATATGCATTCACACAAGCCAGGGAGTTGTGGGAGTCCTAACTTTTTGTGTTGTGTAAACACATACAATGAATAGGCAATGATAGAATTGCACTGGAAGGGGAATTGTTAGTTTGATGAACAGGATAAATGTAGCATATGTTGCTGTTTGTAATGTAAAATATCCAGTGCTTCAGTAGAGGTGACTTGAAGTGAGTGGTTCCCAATGTGTAAGAGAAGCTCGGTAAGATTGACCTCTGTGTTCAGAGTGGTGATATTAATCCCTGGCCTGTATGCTTCTCTGATGCTCCATTGCCTCCAGTCTTTCAGCTTTAGTCCCTAGCAAGCAGTCTGTCATTGATAGCTTGGGAGTGATAAGAAGAAGGTTATCTTCTGAGATAGGTTCTTCTGATTCAAGCAACCTCAGATTCAGAAGATTCAGAAGAAAATGTGTTTGTGATGTGAGCAGCTGTTTCTTGGAAGGTGTCTGTGATGTCAGCATCTCTTCAAGGTGGGGCTGATCACACTTGAATCACCTATTAGCAGCATACGTTTTATGACAGCAATGGTAAATCTAAATACAGCAAAACAGATTATTCGTCTATTTCAGAACTGTGTACTCCTGCTGTTGAGATGATTGTTAGTCATACATTAATAAATTAAAGCATTATTTTATTTGTCATTACAGATACTTTTAACAATAAAGAAAGCTATGATCTGTGTTGCTGCCTTTGCTGTTTCTCCATTACTGAGGAGTACCTGTAGAGTTCTTCCCAGCTATTCTTCATTCTTACATAAAAGATACGCAGCTTTATGTTATTGCACAGTAAATGGGTAAGGTATTTGTGACTTTCAGCTGCTAATGTTGAGAGAAGTAGAAATGTTCATGTAACCGTTGCTGTTGTTGAGCTCTTTCAAGTTGTCTGACTTATGGAGAGCCAAAGGCAAACCTGTCATGGGGTTTTCTTCTCAGGATTTGTTCAGAGGGGGGTTACGTTTGCCTTCATCTGAGGTTGACAGAGAGTGACATGGCCAAGGTCATCCCATGGGTTTCCATGGCCAAGTGGGAATTCAAAGCCAGGTCCCCAGAATCATAGTTCAACAATCAAACCACTACACCCCACTGGATACTGAAGTACAAGTAGTGGCTGTTCACAAAATATAGCTACTATACTTCTTTAAAACTGGTGTTGGGAAATAATCTAACTTTAGGATCTACTGAGTGGAGGGACGCTTAGTGAACTGAAGCAACATGTTTTGGAAAGATGCAGCCCTGAACTGTATTTGGCATGGAAGGCTGGAGTCTCCCTCAGAAACAGGCAATTTAATCTAGCTTATTTAGCATTCCTGCAAAAACTACATAGCACTAACAATTAACTAATGAAAAGGCTGTGACAGTAACAAACTAACCACTAATGATCAAGCATCATGTCCAAATTATGTATATAAGACTTATTTTTGGCATTCTAACTACTGTCTGTATCAGCGTGTGAGAGCATGGATCAGAATGGCCTGTATGTGTTTAATTTGACTTGAAATGTATAAGAGATAATAAAATTTTCCATGGCTAAATAGGCTTTTCATTCATCATGTTATTACTTTACTTTCATCCTATGCTGCCTTACTTGGACCTTTCCTTTCAATGGAAAAACAAGTACCTCTTGAACCTCTGTTCTGGGGTGTAACATCTGGATTAATTGAATGAGACTTAGGGCTGTGATTTAAGTTAATTCATCAATTAGATTAATTGATTGAATTCTTTTAATCAGTTAAAGATCTTGTGATCACTCAGCAGATTTTTTTTTTTTGCTCTGCAGATTAATTATTTTATGTAAGCTGTTATTTGCTTATCTAAAACATTTCTACTTCAGCCTCTGTCCCAGTCGGTTCCAGAGTGGAGTACAACAATAAAAATACAAAACAATCAAATCTATACAACATCACCCTTCAGTGAAGTTGGAGGCAACAAAGCCATAAAACTACAGGTGAAAGGAATAAAAAGGTCTCATCTCAAGACCTTAGTATGTGGGTAGGAGGAAGAACAGATAGTGGGTTGGGGTGCCAGAACATTTAGGGCTTTAAAGGTGAACACTAGTCACTTGAATTGGCTCAGAAACAAATAGGCAATCAGTGTAAATAATTGGTGTAATAAGGTTCTACATAATGAAACCAGTCAGAATTCTGAACTAATTCAAGCTTTCAAGTTGTATTTAAGAGCAGCTCTTCAGAAAAGACATTGCATTAATCCATTTGGAATGTCACCAAACCATAGATCACTGCAGCCATGTTATTCCTATTCAGAGCAGCTGTGGTTGGCAAAAGCTGGTAAAAGATCTTTGATTTTTTTAAATTTAGAGAAAAATTAAAATGTTGACTAGCTCATGGGAGGCAGCTGCTGTCTTAAAGGAAGCATTCCTTTCTTCCAGGAAGAGAGATGGTGCCTGCTAAGCTGCACACGTGTCATCTAAAAACAAATGTGCTGTTCATCTTCAGAACTGTTTGCATGAAAATATATTCACATTCAATTGATGAATGTAAAATTTTAAATAAGTTTAGGGAATGTAAGTTAAGAAGCTCTCTACATAACAAACATACAGAATTTATTGCTTACAGAGACTAGGATGAGCGAATAAAGATTACCTGCAATATATGTAGGGGTTCCATTCCAGGAACCTCGTGTAAAACAAAAAATGTGAACATCGCATCCCATTGTAGTCAATGGACACATGTGAGCCCCTGTGGCACTGCACCTACGTGCCCATCACATCCATTGACTGTAATAGGATGCTCCGGTTCATGTGATATCTCATTTGTGTGTGCGGAGGTTGTGCCAGAAGAGGACATTGTATATTCAATGGAATGCTGAGGCAATAAAATGCGCTATGCCACTTCAGACTGGAGCTATCATGGCTCACAGACAGTTATCAATGAAACTGCTTAACTCTTAAAGGTCATCTCACAAAAAATAGTATGAGGTGGGCAGTACTATTTCTGAAAACTCCCTCACAACCACAAATTTATGGAAAATAAAAAAGCAACATAAATGATTCCACAGAGGCCCAGTAGCATTTTATTAACTTTGCCAACAAACACAAATTGCATATGGACCTCCAAGGTACATGATGAACTTTTGGAATAAAATCCTCTCTAAATACAGGATATTAAATACACTCTAAATACAGGATATTAAATACACTTGAAAGTACTCAGATATATATAATCTTGCTGACAGCCTTACATAATTTTGCCTGTCGCACCACCTCATACAATTTGTTGTGAGATGTCCTTTAAATGTTAAGCAGCTTCATTGATAACTGTCTGTGGGCCACGATAGCTAAAGGGAGTCTCCATGTTTACAGATGGTATATCTGTGAATACTAGATACCTAGTACAAAGAGTGTCCGTTGCCTATGTTCCTTTCTTAATGGCTTATTGTTGGAAGCAGTGCAGGATGTGATGGATATTAGTATGTTACAGCAGTGCAATTCTACTTTTGACTTTAGGGTTATTGTTTTTTCCCCCAGGTTAGGTTCAGTGAATTTGTTCTTTAAATTGATCTTTAATGAATTACTCTGAAGAGTGCAATTCAGTACTGACAGATCTTAATTTGTGTTTTATTTAAAGCAAAATGCAATCGGAAAGAAAACCAGATCATCTGGAGAGAACAGCAAATGACTTTCGACAGGAGGTTGGTATTGTGTGGTTCAGGCGTGCAGTATAGTGTCTGTGCTTAAGAGATGTGATCAATTTTATGGTGACTTTGCCCTTTTTTTCATCTTCTTTTGTGACTACATATTTTAAGTAGTTTGTCACAAAATGAAATACCTTCATATGAATAACTGGGTGATATTGAAGCTAAAAACTACAGCTGAAATACAATACATGCAGAAGAAAGCTGTGTTGTAGTCATTATTTCAGTGTCCAGCAGTGTCCAGTAGCAGTGTTTATAAAACAGTGCAATTATTTATTTCTAACTAGGCCCCAAAATAAAATATCAAACAGTAAATCAGTTTCTTCTGTCCTCACAGTGCTTGTGGTATCAGAACTTCTTTCATCTTCTAATATTGGTGTATAGTCTTTACTAAATGTGATTTAGTAATTAATGTAATTGAAACCTTCTGGAAACTTACCTTTAAACAAGAGCACCTCCCCACCCCTAACACACACACTGCTGTTATAAATAAGATGATCATCCTTTAGGGAAAAAATCCCAAACCCACAGTATGTTTATAAATTTATTAAGACCCAGCCTTATTATCACAAAGTCAGAAACAGGCCTTCATGTTCTCCAGAAATCTATGGCTAGATGTTGGACACAATAAGAGATAGAGAGGTTGAGCATGATAATGTTCCCCTGAACTATGCAATTTGTGATTGTCTTAGATGGAGTGCAGAAGGAGTTAGACAGTTTTTGCTGCTGCTTTTGTGGTGCTTAGCAGTCTAGCAATCAACTGTGCACTAGGATAGAAATTCTAGTGATGTTAGTTTGGCAGTCAGCTTTATTTGCAAATCAAAGATAAGAGGAAAAGCTAGGTTAGAGGTGACAAAGAAATCAGATGCCACGATTTTTTTTAAGACTGCACAGATTAAATCTTTTTCCTATAACCATTTAGTATACAGGATCTAGTAAAATTTTTAAACATTTTTGTCCTCAAATTAGGTCATAGGTTAATGTGTACTAGGAAAGGTTAATTTGTGTATCCATTTCCTACCCTGGGGCCTTTCCATTAGGAACAACATTTAACAAGTATCTTTAAGTCAGTAGACTATTTAACTGGTATGAGACACTCTCTCTGCTGTGTTTTAAAGCTACAAAAAGACTGCTAGCATTTATTTGGCAAGCGTCCTGTTGTTTTACTGGACAATAGACATGTTCAAATATTTTTATGGAGAAATTCATTTCCTGCCATATGTTTTAAATTAAATTGTAGCTGGTTAAATTTCATTTGTTGGACGCCAATCTTTCTGGATGGGAAATGACACAGTTGTAGCTGTAGTTAGATGATCTTATATACTTTTTTAAAAAAATCTCTGTACTTTTGGACCTGCATGAATTCTCCTTAAGTTTGCTTTCTCATGTATCACAATATTCTGCAATGACAGCCCTGTGAAAGAATTGGTAGGATGTAGCCTGCATAAGTTGGGGAAATGGAAAAGAAGAGAGTTCAAAATCACTTTTAAGTCAGGGACAAACTAGACAGGTATTTTGTTAGGTACATTGTGGTACGATGGATAAATTTTTGACTACAACACAGATTTGAGTTTAGATCTTACTTAGCCATGAAACTTGCAGGCTCACTTGGGACCCTCTGTCACCATATCTGAGCCTAATTTACCTCACACATTTGCTAGGAGGATATTTATTTTGTATAAAGTATGTTTCTCTGAGCACCTTGAAGGAAGGGGAAGATAACATGTACCAAATAATAAAAATAAAATATTAAGTCAAAAAAATAATTTCCTATTATTTGGAATAATAATTGCAGTCTTCTGTATTTATAAGAATACAGTGGTTTAGAGGTTGTTAATTTGTAGAAAATCTTTGTAGCTTGAAGATAGTGCAAAAAATAAATGGCAAAAATGAAATACCTAATTCTTGGGACTTGAAAGGACTAGGCTGTAATCCTAAAGACAGTAAAGACTGAGCCTCATTGTACATACTGAGGGCTATATCTGCATAAACATGCATGGGAATGAAGTGTAAATCTATGAGTTGTAGTAGAATAGGCTTGTTCAACCAATTCAACATTGGCAAAATATGTTTGAAAGGGGTTTCTGCACGTGAGAGACCTTCTTTATTGAGGTTTGAGTGTGCTGTAAGGGTGGTGGAGATGATGATGTTTTTGTCTTTTAGATTATTTCTAAAGCCAAAGTGTGCGGAATCACTAGTGAATCTGAAACAGTTAAAAGGCTTCGGTTGGCAGTGACAGATAAAGAATTTACTTTTAAGGCAGGACAATGGTAAGTTTCTTTGCTCTGGATGTATTAAATAGAGGGAAAGGTCATGAAGGCAAGCTTAAATAGATGATACATTTATAGAAATAAATGTCTTTCAGAGTCACAGTGATCTGAAGACTTTTTTTCTAGTCACCTAGTACATAAAATAAACCTCAGTTAAAACTGTTGAAAATGATCTCCACTTGTTGTTTTCTGCTCTTTTCTCTCTTAAGAATGTTGTGTATAAAAATACATTAAACATAGCTCAGTTATATATTTCCTGCTCTGCTGAGTACTTTTTGTGAGTGATGAGAGTTTTTAAAATATCTCTGGCTGATTTGCAAAGGACAGATTGGTGGTTTTGGTCTTCTGAGCCATGCCACTGGATTTTCCAAGCATATATTTCTCAAATGGCAGTTTCATAAGTATTTTTGAAGGTGAGGGGAATTTGAAAAGCAGTGTGATGTGGTACATGGGAATCTGCCATTCCAAAAAGAGAAAGTAAAGGACTTTTCACAAGGACTATCTCAGCCATCTTTTTATCCTTGTCATAGAGTTGGATCAAAAGGTACTCTCCTCCTTGTGGTTTTATATCTAGCAAAAAGAAAATAAATCCACATGAGTCATTCCATTTGCGTAAGAGCTTCTGCAATGACTTGCCTGACTGGAAATATGAAAATTGCTATGGGATTTTTCTCTCATATGTCTGCATTAACTCTTGAGCAAGATCTTTGGTGACCACTGGTAGACTAATAATTAGGGTCTTTTTTGCTCATCTTTCCTTAAAGCCAAACCGGGGATTTCATTTCCTTGTTGAACATTACATCTCAGAATTTTTCATGTTTTTGAGTAATGTTTGCAGGATACCTTAGCATTGTGTCAAAGTTCAGGTGACTTTTCAAGACTGTCCTAGATTCTATGCCTGTCAGTCTAGGAAGTCCTCCACCTCCCAATTTTTTTTTCTTTTCTTTCTATTGTTAGTCCATCTGGCAACCAGGTTTTATAGGCACCAAACTTTTATCTCCTATGATGCTAATAACACAAGTAACTAGTGCAGTGTTAATTTTGCAGTCTTTTACATTTAGAACAAGAAAACAAGATGTTGATTGCAATAATTCATGTTTGTGAAGCAATTTGCAGCAGCCTTTGCACATGTGCCCAGATGCATACTAAATTTGTGCTTGCCGGTTCTTGGAAAAACATTTACCCTTCAAAAATGTTTTGGTAATTATCATACTGAAAACTGGGTTGTCTAATTGTAATTACTCTTTTCATTATCTTCCTTTTTAAAGTATCTTAATTCTCTTTGGCTCAGTAACTTTCCACCAGTGCCGGTTGGAAGCGTGATTGTGTTCTAATGGGGGGTACTAAGTATTAGGCCTTAAGAGGAAAAGGTCAATAGACCCACTTTTGCAGTGAAGTGACTGGGTTTCTCTTCCTAATGCAAACATGCACAATTCTTTTCTTTTGATTTGCATGATATAAAAGCCATTTCCCTCCATGGGCTAGCTGACTGTGTTCACATTATGCCTGTATGAGATTTCTGTCATCACAGATGGCAGCTCCTCAGCTTTTTCATAGCAGTTTCCATTAGATTGTTGCATTTTGAGTTTCTCTTGAGGAGCAGTTTGTGGAAGTGTGACTGTGGAACTTCATTCAGTCCTTTTAAGATTAAATAAATATCTTGGAAGTTCTGTTTTGATAGATATGCTGGTATTCATAGCAAAGAACAAGAAAGACTAGACAAAAGAAAAACGGATAGATGGCACAGTGCCTGGATAAAAGAATCTTCCTTCTAATCAAGACTTCTGGTGAGACACAAAATTAAGGTTTTCCCTTACATATTTACTTCAAAATGAGGCAGCAGCAATAGGGGTACTGGGAAAGATCCAGGGGCCACTTTTATGCCCAGGACTCTCTGGTGGTCACCCAGACTACTGAAGAAAAATTTTAAAACTTTTTTTAAAAATCTCAAAGTGATCAGAAGTCCATGTCTAGTTCTCAAAATTGTCTTTTTTAAAATGTTAAACAATACAGGGAGGCCTTGAAACTATTTAAAATGTAAATTGTTGCACTCATAGGTTTCCAGGAGCAGCACTTAATCCTTTCTCTCTTTCTGTTTTTCTTTTTTCTTTCTTCACATAGGCCTCAAGAGATCACTTTGGCCATCTTTTAAAATAGTCCCATTGAAACTGATTTGCTTGTAGCACAAACTTACACAAGTGAGGTTAGCAGAAATTAGATTAGCATCTCCTACTAGATCTCCAAGTGGTTGGGCAAGAGTTCTTGGCACTCAGGGATTTAAAAAAAGAAAGAAAAAACCTCCCCCTCCCCCTGGATTAGGTTGCTTGAAAGAGATAGCTTTGAGGAGCACCAATCTTGGATTTCTTTGTGAAAGGACTGAGATCCATTCAGGTCCTAACAGTATTCTTTGCCTAGGAGAGCATGTGGCGAAGACACTTTGTTCCTTAATTCTGACTGTGCAAAAGCTCTGACCCCCATTCCCCCACTTTTCATCTGGCAGGTCTGAAGTCTGCCTATTGGGCTTTGCATACCTGCTAAGAAGCAAGTCTCTCTGTTTTCAGTGGAGATTAGTCCCTGGTAAATGATCATGAGATTACAGCCTTGCCTATCCAAACAAACATGACTGAAGCTATGAATATAATTATCCCTCAAGAAGCTTTGCCACTGTATCGGTTTTAAATATAGGGTTTCTCAGCTATCCTGACAGATGAAAAATAGGCAATTTCTATTAACCTCCACATTTGGCCAGTACAGTAGTTAGCTTCATGTAAATAAATGGAGTGGTCAACTCCATTAAAGTAAGTGGAACTTTGTCATTTACTTTCATGAAATATATAGATTGTGACTGCTCAAGACAGATAGCAATATGTTTTTGTGCATGCACAGATACTGTTTTAAATGGTGTTTAACAGGCTTTGTGTAGAGGGGGAAAAGTCTGAACCTTCTCATCATATATGGAAAACCTTAGAAAATAAGAGATTTCACATGGTGCTTGGAAGACATTCTAGCATATATTATGTAGGATCCATTTCCTCTCTTCTTAATTAGGTGTCTGCTCATCTTGCGTTGATAGCCAGTTTTATATAGTCTGTTTTATGTATAATTATGAATAAATGCATATACATATCATTTATATGCATGTAATTATATACTGTATCTATAGCTTTCTGTACAGAATATATTTCAAGCCCTGGCTGATACTCATAATTAGGGAAGAGTTTCCCACATACACTCAAGATAGTAGGTTAGGCATTAGGGATATTTCTTAAGTTTAATATTATTTTGCAATAATAGTTGTGCCTATTATTAGTATTCTGCCTCTGCTCATCACTGTGGATATGCAAAGGTGGGTTGGTGCACAGCAGTATAGCCTTTTAAGCAAGATTTGGGCACCTGAAGCTTCTAGGTGCTTTTTAGCAGTTGCAGACAGACATTATAATCTTTTTTTAAAGGCTTGCATTATCTGGCTCTAATTTGAGGACTGCATTAGTATTTCACAAAAAACATTTCTGTATTACTGAATCAAGCATGTTGTACTTTTCAGGCTGGGGTTTTAATCTTTTATAGATTATTTTGGTAGTTCTGTTACTTTATGACACTTGGCTCTGTGTTTATGGAGCATTAAACATGCAGTTACTTCCTTTGCAATTGGATTTAGATGTCTAAATGCCTGGCATTTCTTTGGCCCTGCTAATAAAATGTGCACATTTTAATTGTAGTGCAAGGCGTCTCTTTGTGGCTTTTCCTTTCATCCTGATTGCTCATTTTGTTGGTATTGTCAGTCACATGATCCCTTATACCTGTGTGCTTTTTCCCCCGGAGTGTGTGAACTCAAAACTTTTTAAGATGAACTTTTATGTAATAATTATGTATTGCCACAGGTTCATGTGTTATATGCATCAATAAGGAAGAAACAACTTTGTGGTGAGATTATTTCCAGTTGCACTACACTGACTAACTTAAAAGCTCCACCTCAGAAGGAATTGGTGAAATGTCTTATGGTGCCTGGGCAAATTTGCAGAAAGGCATATTTTAAAGTTTCTGCAAGGAAGAAGAAGAAAGTGACATTCCAAGATGGTAGAAGGGCTTGTATCTGTTTAATAAAATGCTAGCTTTTGAACAAAAAACCAAGCAAGTGAGGCATAAGAGAAAGATGGTTGGTTGGATTGAACTCCTTACCCCAGTTTGGACTATGTAGTTGTATTTGTCCAAATTGAACTGTTTAGTTACATGTATGCAAAATGTGGTGCTATAACATGCACAATATTCTGGCACTAGAGGGCACTGTAATGCAGGTTGGAATGTGTTACATATTCATAATGGGGTGTAATTTTCGACCCAAAAGTAAAATATGAACAAGTCCACAGTAAAATCAGAAGTATAGACAAAAATGTGTAAAGCTTTTCCCTCCCTCTCTATTACACTGAGAGTAATTGTGCTAAAAGTAGCATGAGAAATAGCTTTTAAAACAAGCTGAATAACGTTGAACAAGCTTAAACTGAATCTTGATAAGGCAGGGGTATTGTGCATTGGGAGGCCAACTGACCTCTGGGGAGATCTATAGCGTGTCTTGCATGCAAGTGCTCTCCCCTTGAATGTCAAAGTTGGCAACTTGAAAGTGCTGTTAGATTTAGAGCTATAATGGAAGCTCAAATAGCATGGATGGCCAGAAGTGCCTTTTACCACTTTAGACTGGAATGCCAACTTTGACCCTACCTAGATTAGTCTAGCTATGGTTATTTACATATTAGTTAAGCCCAGCATTGACTGTCGTAATGTGTTCTGAATAGAGTTGCCTCTGAAAGTGACTTGAAAATTTCAGCTCTCTTTGCTGCTGCTGTCTGAATGTTAGAGGAGGCATGGAAGTCCAGATACATTACTCTAATTCTGCACCAGCTACACTTGTTACCAGTATACTTCTGGTCTAATTTATAGAAGTTATATGAAACTTTAAAGCCCAAAATCTGGGGTGGGAACCTTGTCAGATGCTGCACATGGCCTCTAAGACTTTGTGGTCCTGTCTCTTCTTGAAGCCCCAAAATTACCAACCACCACTGGGTGGACTGTTGCAAGTCTTTATGGGTTTTGGTGGCCAAAAAGTGGCTTTTGGATTCTTGGGACTTGTACTCCCCTGGGCTAAATGGTTTGATGCTGTGTTATCTAAAGTAGTGTTTCTCAAAATGATGGTCCATGGAAAGTGTGGGTTCAGAGCAAATTTCCAAGAAGGAAAGAAACAGTTGCAGCCAATGCATGCAAAAATGGTACTAGTGCCTGGCACATTATGAGAGAACCCTGCTGGTCCATCCCATCAATTAGCTTGAGAAGCACTGATCTAAAGAAGCATTTTCAAATTTACAATTCTGTTCTCAGCACGAAGATCAACTAGTAGGTAAGGTAGGGTCTTCTTGGTAGCTGCCTCACAGTTGTATAACACCCCTCAATGAAACTACCCATTGTCATTTCTAATATACTTTGAATGCTCATTTCTTCCAGTCTGCCTTTCTGTAGCAGTTTTTATCCCTCTGAGTCTTGAGATAATGTGCTGCTTTACATACTGAGAGTTCCCCTGATAAATCAGATTTGTCTGCAGCAGGGTGGGTAGAGCAAAGTAAATTGCAATCCACTTGGTTTGCATGTGAATATATTTGCTGGGCAGAATCTCTGGTGCACTGAAAGATAGGCTGTAAGTGTACTCTAGTTAGCAATTCTGTCTGGTTGCCTTTGTGATGGAAGTAACATAGTGAGGACCACTCCACTGGCTTAGATTGGTCCAAATACTGTTTGGTTGACCTCTTGCTGGATCTGTCTGCTTCAGTGGCTGTTTCACCTTATCAGTGTTATAATTTTGTAACATCATATAAGAATTGAAACCTATACTTCCTTTGCCACATCCCTACTCTAACATTTCTATTAGATTGCATACCTTAAATGGTTAACTAAATGCATTGGCAAAATGGTAGGACTTCTGTATCATTCAGGTTTGGATATTCATTCTCTGGTCTAAAATACTGTTTGCGGGTCAGCTTTGTGAGGAGGTTGAAGATAGCCACCCAAATGTGCTCTTACACCGCAGGTAACATAGTGTGGCAGGTGATCCTACTAAGCATGTCTTCAGTGGGAACAAGCTCAGCTTATGCCCACAGCAGCAACAAATGGTACTTTTTTTTTACTCCCTAAATGTAAGCTAGAACTGAAATGCATAAACCTAGAGGTAGATCTGGCTATAGTCTGGTGGAATAATATGCATTAATGGAAATTTGGAAATAATTATGAGAAACAATCTGTCCCACTGTTGTCCTCAAGAACAAAAATTTTCTCCTGAAACTTTATTGCTACCCATATTGAACACAAGTGCTACATATCTGATGTACTCCCCTGGTGTACTGTTTGTTTACATTGTACTTCTTTTGCCATGGTCAGTGGTTAGTAGAGTTAATCAATTTACCCATTTGATGAGGATTAACAACGTGTAGGCTGCATTTAGATCTAGCATGCATACCGTATAGGCTTGCATTCAAATTCGAGAGAACACTATCATTCCAAGTTGAACAACTGTGACACTGATATTTACCTTATTTTACATAAAAGGAAAGACTGCTTTTAATGCTTTCAAAAACTAAAATCTGTTTTTTCTTAGGGTAGACTTCTTTATACCTGGGGTTCCTGTGGTTGGTGGATTCTCAATATGTTCAAGCCCTGGCCTGTTGAAACAAGAGGGAGTATTGGAACTTGCAGTAAAATATACAACACACCCTCCTGCTCATTGGATTCACACTCAGGTATCTAGATGGTATTTAGTGTTCTTAGATTTTAAGAAACTACTTAGATGTTGATTATTGCTAATATAGTTGACTGTTTTAATTACTGTATATTGCTTTGAGATCTTTAGGTAAGGGCAGCATATAAAACTCATTTTATATAAATAAATAGCTGGATCCAGAACAGCCTTAATGTAAAATTTGTTTAATTCTTAAATAGAAGATGTTAAATTACATCCATGTAACCATAATACATCATTATTCACCAGCACTACCTTGTGTCTCATCTAATATTTGGTGGGGAGAGGTGAAGCAAGGGAGGAATATGAATGTTGTAAAAGGCTGTAAAATAGCCACATTTAGCTTTTGCTAACACAGTTGTCTAGAAACATCTTAATGAGGCACATGGGTGGGGTACAAAGTTTGTAACAAAAAAAAAGTAAACTATATTTGGAAAACAAAGACAGAAGGCTGGCACAAAACCTGGAAGAAAGATAGCCCAGAAATTGTGATCTAGATATAAACTTGTTATCCCCTTAAGTCCTGTAGCACGAAAATGTTGGAAAATGAACTGTGATTTTGAAATAGCATGTAGACTGTGCACCCCTTCTATTACTAATTTCAGTAGGAGAAGAAATGGGACACTATTGCGAGTTATCTGAAAGCACAAATTCTTCAAAAGAATTTTCACTGTTTTGCTCAGTGACATTCTATTTGTTGACTAACAGCTTAGTGTAAAATCAATGCAGCCTTATCTCTTGAGCAAAAAGAATCCTCGAGTGACTCCTGATCCATCCATTACCATGTGACTGTAAAAAGGGCTCCTACTGTTGTTAAATAGGTTAGTTTCATGCACCATTGGAATTTCAATAAAATAACTCAGTTTGAAAGATATTCTGGAGAAATGTAGAACCAGTGTTGCTGGACCACACATGCTAATATAAATCCTTGTGGAGGTTTCCTATTGATTCTCTGTTGCTCATTAGGGACCTCTCAAAATGTAACCTCATAATTATCTGCCTTTGAGGCATCTCCTAGGAGTTTTCCTTCCTGCCTTCCTTCCCCAGTTTTAATTTTTTTTTAATTAAATTCATAGTGTCACAGCACTGAAAACAGTTAAGAGCATTAGCCAGTTCTGGAGAGAACATGTCAAAGTATCAGGATAAATGTCTTCTAAGAATGGTTCACTAGTATTATTTAGTATTATTAAGCATTTTCTGTCTTATATAAATTTGTAATTTTCACACACACACACACACATGCTCAGAGATCACAAACCTATGCCTTTGAACAAAAAGTAGGAATAATTGTAGAGTCAACATGAGAAATGCTAGGCATTTCCATACCATGTGATCCCATGGAATGTTTTTCTTAAATTATGTAAAGGAATGTTTTGCATGTAGTTTTGATTCTCTTATTAAGGGGTTAGTCACAAGCTGATATATTGTGCTTCTTATTGTTTTGTGCTGATTTGCTTATTGTGCACTGCTTTGCATATTTTAATATAAAAAGACACAAATATATATTGATGTTGTTGTATGCCTTCAAGTCATTTCCAATTTAGGACAAAACTGTCATGGAGTTTTCTTGGCAAGATTTCTTCAGAGTGGATTTGCCAGTTCCCCTGAGGCTGAGAGACTGTGGTGACTTGCAAGGTCAGCCAGTGGGTTTCCATGGCTGAGTGGGGATTTAATCCCTAGTCTCCAGACTGGTAGTCCAATATTCAAACCACTATACCACACTGGCTCTCCATAAATATGTATTAGATAGTGGGAAATTATGGACTTGTTTTGGGAAGCATTTAAACATTAGAAAAGTATACAGTGCCTAAATCAGAGACATCAGACTTTCAGGTAGTTAGCATAATCAGTGGGCACATTTCTTAATTATTTTTTTTTATTTAAAGTATTTATTTATTAGCTTCATGGCCTTCAAGGGCCCCTGAAGTGATGTATAACAACAGATAAAACATGATTTAAAACTTTAAATGCAAACAAATACAACATTAAATAGTAGAGGAGCCCCGCCCCCTTTTTAAGGCCAAAGGTCACAGGAAATAATACAGACTCAGTTGCTTGCTGGAAGCTCAAGAAGAATGGAACCAGTCCCGTTTCCCTTGGAAGATGATTCCGCAGATGGGGTATTGCTACAGACAGATAAAATGAAAAATAATATAAGGACAGATATTTGATAGAAACTTGCTGGCTCTGATATTTTTAAAATATTTGAAACATGGCCCATTGATTCAATGGGAACTTGGTAAATTAACACATACATTCCATTGATGCAATGGGTTTACTGTTGTTGGAACTAATAGTTAAATTTAGCCCTATGTGTTAATGCAACACTGTCAAATTTGGGAAAGACTTCCTATAAATGCAGGATGAATAATGGGGTATTGTAGTCTATTCTTTTCTTCTTTTTCTAATTTGGAAAGTGGACTGGACTGTGTTCTACTTTACCAGTTTTGGAGTGTTTCTCATTTGGGATGTGGTTCTTACATCCTGACTATGTTGACCAGGGTTTCACTCATGGGTTAGCACTTTCCTTTTTTTCTTTTTTTCGTCCATCATGCTTCTCAAAGCCTGGAAATTCGGGTGCAGGTTGTATCAAAGGGAAAGACTGGCAGAAATTGATTTCTGAATCCTTGTTATCAGCAGTGAGGCATGCCAATTGTGCTTAGGGTCCCATTAGCAATCCCAGCCACTATATCTTTTCTTTGTTTGTTTCTTTCCCCTTAACTTCTTGAGCTGACTGCTTTAAACATGTCAACAGTAATTTTCCTTTTGGTCTTCTCTCATTTTAAATGACTGTTGCTATTGTTTTTCCTTTCAAATTGCTTCAACTCAAAAGTAGCCCTATCATGCCATTTCTTGGCAAGATCTGTTTGAGAAAATTTGACATTGCCTTGCTGTAAGGCTGAGAGTGTGTGGCACACCCAGGATTACCCAGTGGGTTTCCATGACTGATCAGGGTTTTGAGACCTGACCTCCCAAAGTCCTAGTGTAATACTGAAATGACTATACCAGATTAGCCCTGTCCTTCACTAATTAAATACTTTTTCTGAAGATCAAATCGAGATGCTAATTTGATCCTAATTTAAGATACTAATTTGTTTATGCTTTTCTTTGTCTTCCTGTGAGGGTATACAATAAAATACCTTTTATTTGACCAGTTTCTGATCTATTATCAACTCAAGTGGACCTGAGCTGTATCACACTGCATAATTTGATGTCCTTGGGTTGCTAACAAGGCTGGTTACCATGTACCTGTAAACAGCTGCAAAGACATTATAGACAAGGGTTTTAAAGAAGAACCTGGACAACTTATCTTCTTTTTAATCTTCTGTTATAGCTCCAGTTTCCTTTCTTCCCAGGACTTAATGTTCCTCTTGAGAGCATTCTGCTAAAAATATATGGCCACTCAGTTCCCTGGACCTTATAATCCCTGCCTTGAACTCCCAGAGTCTTCTGCTGAACATCACACTTCCTTTGTTTTAAGCTTCAGTCATGGAATCAGCAGAAGAATGTAACTATACACTGTTATCACTCAGAGCAATCTGCCAAATGACATTCCTAACTTTGGAGAAAGAGTGCATTAGACTAACCAATCCTTCTCCTCTCCACTGAGATACACATGACCTCCAGGTGGGACACTTGAGTCCTTGTGTTTACTGTGTGTGTGTGTAGTGGTGGTGGGGGCTCTTTAGTTCTGCCTTCTGATTCACTTTCATGCCCGTAATCTCCCTTGTTTTCTCCTCCTCCTCCTCTAGTGTACTCTTGATTCAGAGGTGGCTCTGCGAGTGGGAGGCAACTTCATCTTTGATCCTCAGCCAAGTGACTCTCCTGCAAGCCTGGTGCTCATAGCTGGTGGAGTTGGAATTAACCCTTTGTTTTCTATACTGCTCCATGTCGCAGACCTTCATAGAGCTCAAGCGAATAAAGGAACTGGGTACAAGATGGGGACGACACATCTGTTCTACTGTGCAAAAAACACACATGAACTGCTATTTAGAGTAGGTGAAATGAAATAAATGTGTAACAGTTATTTGCTTTACTCCAGGTAAAGGGGATTGAGAGCACTTGGACTAGAGGCACGAACTGTGCAGCATCAGAAATGAGTGTCATGAGTAGGGATCCTTTGGCTTAACTGATATTTTAGACTATAATTCCCATGGTCCCTTACTACAGGCCAGGAATGGGCAAAGTGTAGCCCATGGGGTGCATGCAGTCCCACAGGACTATCTTTATGACCCTAGGGGTCCAAAAAAAAATTGGCTCCAAGTGTGTGGTGAGAATTTTCACCATGTGTTTGTTGCCTCCTGGGCCTAGTCAGGGAGGCCTTGTTTTGAAAAGGAAGGAACTAGAAGTGACTTCTGCTCACTTCCTGTTGCTGAAAAAAGCCTCTTCTGGGCCTAAAATGGCCCAGGGAGGCCTAAAAACATGATGAAAATGCCCCCATCCCTCCTAAAGGGTGTTTTAGAAAATTTAGAAACATTTTATTTTATTATTTTATTTTTCACAGGCTGTGTGATGGAGGTGGTGGGTCTCTTGGTAGGCTAATATGGCCCCCTTGCCTTCTACAGTTGCTCACCCTTGCTATAGGCCATGGTATTAGGGTTTTCTGGGAATTGAAGACTAAAATTATCAGGAGTACTAGAAGTTTCCCACCTATGATCTAAGTCAATTACTACTACTCTGGATATCATTCAGAGTTTTGTTCCAGAGGCTTTGGCCTGTAAAGAGGCTGCACAGAGTGGGAGAACCCCCTCTACCTGTTTTTAGGCACATAAAGGAGGATGCACTTTTGAAGTTTCCAATCTTCTTTTTTTCGGTGTTGCATTCCCCCTGCTGTTGCCAGGGCAGAAATGTATTTTCTCTCTTCCCATCCTCAGCTGTATGTAATGTTAGCTGTGTAATGAAGAGTAGTATTCACAAGCCTGGAGCTGGGAGTGACTGTCTCTTGGTCCATTGGACTATACTACCTAGATCTGAAATAATGTTTGAATTTTTGATAAAGAGACCCTTCTGTTACCCTTTTTTAAAAGAAGATTATACTGCATGTACTATATTTGTATCCTCTTCGCAGGATGGATCTTTACTTCTTTCAGGTTGGGCGTGGGCATAGATCACATCTGGTTTGATTTATTTGGCTGCGGCATGACCAAATATCCTTCACATTCCAGAAGCATATCCTTGGTTTGACGAATGCATTTCCTGGAAAGATTGCATGCAGTTTCCATGTTACCCAGCAGAGTTTACCGATCTGTGAGAAACTGCAGCCTTTCATCAAGGGTATGTATTGTTCTGATGCATAAAAAAAGTTAAAATCTTGATGACACTGTGACTGTGGCAAGTTCAACAGATGCAAGTGAATTTAATTCTCTGGGTATGTTTTATTATGCATAGTAAGCTGTAAAGTATTCAAGAGGAGTTGTGTGATGGGCTGAGAGGTCCTCTTTGTGTTTACTCTGAGGTGAGTCAGAGCTCATGTAAATGCACATTAGTTTTGCACAAGCACAAGAAAGTTGTTGCTTTTCAGATATATTGGTGAAGTTTCTTAGTGCTTTGTCATGCTCCTAAGTATTGTTTAGAACAATGGTTCTTAGTCGGGGGTCCACAAAGCCCTCTCAGGGGGTCTGCAAAGCTTTGCTGCTAAACACCAAGAGCAGTGACAACAGCAGAGATGCAGCAGCAGGGGTGTGTATGGGTGGTGAAGCTGCACAAGGAAGCAGTTTGGACACATGCATGCCTCTGCTGCTGTGTCTCTTTCAGCAGGGATACAGCAGCAGGAGGTGTGGGCACCAAGGGACATGGGAGCAGACATGTGCATGTGCCCAAACTGCTCCCTTGTTTGCAAATGAGGGAGAAGTTTTGATACCCACCCTCACTTGCACTACTTCCCTGATGAAAAGGACACGTGTGCATGCCCAAACTGCTCCCTTTTTTGCAAGCAAGGGAGTGATATTAGCACCCTCACCCACGTGAGAAAAGGGACACAGCAGCAGGCGTGTGTGCACACCCAAACCATGACTCTGGTGACCAGGGTTTGAAACCCACCGAGTGACCTCAGGCAAGTCACATTCTCTCAGCTTCAGAAAAAAGACAAAGGCAGTGACTCTTGCCAAGAAAACCCTCATGATCGGTTTGCCTTAGGGTCACCATTAAATCAGTTTTCAAAGGGGAGAGACATGATGGCTAGAAAGAACCTCCCCCTGTCAGTGGTACTTCAAGTCACTTCTGACTTATGGCAACTGTAAAGTGAAGCTATCACAGGGGTTTGGTTTTTTTTGTTTTGGTTTTTGGCAAGAATTGTTCATAGAGGGTTTGCTTTTGCCTTCCTCTGAGAATGAGAGAATGTGATTTGCCCAAGATCACCCAGTGGGCTTCCATGACTGAGCAGGTATTTGAATATTTAAATTTTAAGTCTTTGGGGTCCCTGGCAATAAATTATATTTGCAGGGGGTCCCCAGTAAAGAAGAGGTTAAGAACCACTGGATTAGAACTCATGTTCCTATCTCACACACGTTTTCTCTCCTTCAGTTTTATCTCCCTGGCTAGCTTAAAGATGGACATGATTTTGTTTCACCTTTTATTGTGTTACAGTATTGAACTCTTATGGGATACTGCAGAGACGCTGGTGGGGAGTTCCCGTTAATAAGAATTGATTAAAAGGGTAGCTCTAATAGAGACTTTAGGAAAACTCTTGCAAAATGCTCCCAACATCTGAGAGAGATTTAGATTTTGAAACATGAGTATTCCCTGTGTTTTCATTAACTTAATTTAATGTTTATTTTAAGCTTCATGAGAATTTTTCTTTACTCTGTATATTTTCTATTAGAGGGAAGAATATCTGGAAATGATCTAGAAAAATGCATCTCCCCGGATACCTTGTGGTACATCTGCGGCCCACCTCCAATGATAGAAGTCATTGTAAAACTACTTGAAAAGCTTGGTGTGGCTCAAAAGAATGTTTTCTTTGAAAAGTGGTGGTAGCACATCCTGCAGCTCTTTGGCAGGAAACAGAAATTAAGATAATGGAATGTGGACTGTGTGTGCCTCTATATGCACACATTCTGATCAATGGTGAGAATTTACAGAAACTGAACACTTCCATTGGCACAGACTGTATATTTCTGTATTAAATTATGTAAATTATTTTAAGCTCAGTCAATTGATGTTGAAAAATAAATGCAAGTCATTATATATGGCAAACTTATATATGTAATTTACTGGATTATAACTTTTTCAAGTAAATTTTATATTTCCTTAAGCATTTTGTTGATTTTTTGTTTATAGATATAACAGGAATCTAAGTACATAGTACATAGGAGAGAGAACTGCACGCAGGTGATTCTTCTATCTGTTTTCACCCCAGCTTTCTTGATTGGTGAAGGTACAAGCCCTGTTTGCTTTTAAAGTGGCTTGTCTTTACACAGTGAAGAACAATTACAGTAAATTGCATAAGCAAAATTGTGGCTGTACACCCTACCCAGTGCATTAGATTCAGATTTAAGAACATGCAACTGGAACAGTTCAGTTCTCTCAGCACCTCCTGAAAATGCTATTTGTGGATGATAGGCTTTATAGTTCTATACCAGGAGAGCACCAGACTGCTGCTTGTTACGCCATCATATCCTTACGATACTATATCCATCAAGACAAAGGCATCATGACAAATTTAAAGACTGCTGTATTACTGCATGCTCATTTTGGGGAACTAATTGTATAAAGTATCTTGAGGTTACCAAAAGGTGCTAAGTAAAGTAATACCCCAATGTGATAATATAATGTTTAAACATATGCTTAATTAACTTGATGACTTTTCATTAACCTTAGTCTATAATGCTGTCTACCAGTATAGTGCCATGTTATTTTTCCATTTAGCAAGGAATGTAAGAGAAGCAAACTTCTGTCTGCTGTCACGTTCAGTTTTCTTGGAAAGAGGAAAGAAAAATGTTGCTACAGGAAATTCCATTTTCTTCAACCTATTACTTCAGCTGTCTTTTATTCTATTGCAGTTTTCACTGTCACAAGATTGGGTGGCCACTAGCTGTTGATGGTTTTGAACAGGTGAAGATTGGTGGAATATAACAAAATACAAAATCCACAAGCTTCAAGACCATTTTGGGGCCAACTCCAAAGCATAAAATACATCATGCAAGCTTTCAAAATTTCACTGGCTTCTTTATCAGGCAAAGATGTTAGAAATCGTATAGAAGTAAAATGGTGATGATTTTAGGGTCACAGTTACATTCTATCTGAGATGTCACTTATGATGCTACTGAGAGATTTTAATGCAGGCAGAGGCCACTCCCCTTATTGGGAGTGCCATGTGAATACTGGAGACAAAGCATGACAAGACAGCTGAAATTTTATTACCTAGTTTCCTAGAGTCCCTGTACATTAGGTAGGGTACTTGTCCTTGTACAGAACATTGGCTTAAAACCAACAGAGTAGTGCTACATCCTGTTAAGTTCGCCAGTCTCCTTGTAGGTAACTCACTTAATGGAGGTAATATGTTATATTAGACTTGGTTGAACAGAATGGAAGTAGAGCTCATCAGCTGGAATCAAAACCTGGTAGAAATAGAAATGCATTGCAGCTGAGTTGCTTCAGATGAGTTAATAGACTTCCTTCTTTTTGCCTGTATGTTCTACCATTCTGGTGTCAAGAGCAGACTTAAAACAGCAGCATCTACTTTTGACTGCTGGGCTATGCAGCAAGAATTTATTCTGATAGTATTAACTCTCCTTGATTCAACTGAGTCAGTGTGTCGTGTCAGTCCCCTGATTTGAGTGAAAGGGATTGCTTAGCTCACTGCCGAGCACACAGAGAGTGGAGCTCTTGTCAACTTGCATAAATATTGAGGATGCCTTTTTCTTTGAAATGCCAATTCTGATCTTTTTAAATTCTCTGAGCCGGAGGGAATTAATCTTCCTGAAAAAGGAGATTATCTGTGACAGTAGTAGTGTCAGGCCTCAAGTGGAACTATAAACCAGTGTTCTGTAGCAGCTTTTTAATGCAACTGTTCCTTTTACCTATGATTTTTAAACAGTTGAAAGATGATGAAGAATGATGGATGGCCCTTTTAGGGTACAGTAAGTAGAATTGTGAATGAATGGGTTAGTGAGTTGCCTTGTTTTCTCCTAAAATATCAGCAAATACATATGTATTAGAAGTCCTCAGGCCTTTTACTGCTGAGTGTTGATCCCTTCTCCCATTGTCTCTCTCCTGTTGCTCTGTCATCTTCTCCTGACGGGCATCTCTTTTTTAATTGTAGGATGTCAGATGCACCTAGGGTGCTATAAATTGTTATGGCAAGGACTGCCCCCCCCTCACTTGAACTGGCCCAGAACCCAAAGCCTATTATTTTAGAAAGGATTCTTTATCATGTGGAATTCATCCTTTCTATGACCAGAACTTTTAATAACATGAGCACTTCAAACAAGGTGTTGAAAATCCCCATTTCAACTGAACTACTTCCTCTGAAGAAAGAACTATCTCCCCATCCAATTGCAGTCCCAAATTACATTCTCCAGGCTCCTCACTAACTGGCCAATTTTACATTTATGCTTCATTTATTAATCTTTAGGGATTTTTTAAAATGCATCTTATTTTTCTAATAATGAAATTAAAAAAAAGCTACAGAGGAATTTATAATTCATTTGAAGTGAAACCTCCTTAATTGTAAGGATGCAAGATTATTCATGCGACCTATTATCATGACTGCTCATTTATCCTAAAACAGGGACTTATACAAGTGACAGCGTACCAGTTTAAAGGAAACAACAGCCATCTTGATTGAACTGCAACTTGTTAAACTGGAGCTTCATTAAAATAAAAAATGCATCAGTTTCAAATTCAACTTTGATTTTAAAAAAAAAACTGTCAGAAAGTTTCTCACTGAAATAGAAACTGGGGTTCCCAAAGAGGAAAGCAACTGATGATACTTTATGCTTGTGTACACTTTGTGCTGCGCTTTTGAGAGGTCCATTGAAGATTTCTTGTGACCTGAATAACCTCATGCTACTTTTTTATCTGATGCAGGGAGCCCTGGTGGTGCAGTGGTTAAATGCCAGTACTGTAAGCCACAAGGTTGTGAGTTCGATCCTGCCGGGCTCCAAGGTTGACTCAGCCTTCCATCCTTCTGCAGGTCGGTAAAATGAGTACCCAGCTTGTTGGGGGCATGTATGGAAATATATGTATAGAAATACATGCTATTTGTAAGTTGTTCGCCGCCTCGATCCATATGGAGAGGCGGGATACAAATAAATAAATTAAAGGGTGTTTTGTGGTATTGCTGTCAAAATAATACAAGCTTGGATGGTGTGTCTCTGTCTTGACAGTGGCTCAACAATGAGAAAAAGGGTATGTGTCTCACAGATGTTCTTTTTATGCATGTGCTTTCTGTAAGAGAACAGAATCCAGTGAATTTTCCCATTGTAATCATACGCATGTTGGCTCAGAAGTCCCACTGACTTACCTCTGGTTACCATATACAGACTAACAGCCTTTGTCTTTCCTCAGTCATAAGAGGCTGCTGATTCATGTATGTGAGTTACACCAAGAATATTGAAAAGAAAAATGTCTGCTGGGATCCCAGAATTTTGTTATGTGCCTTCAAGTCCAACTTAAAGTTATCCTATCATATGCTTTTCTTGGCAAAGTTTATTCAAAGGAGGTTTGTGACTGCCTTCCACTAAGACTCAGAGACTATCACTTGCTTGAGATCAGCCACTTGTATTCTCTGAGTGAGCAGAGATTCAACCCCTGGTCTCCTGGAGTCCTAATCCATCACAGAAACCACTACATACTAGACTGGCTCCCTCAATTTTATTAAGTTCTTATTGGGACAGTTAATAGCAGGTACATTAATGACTCAATAAAGGCAAGTCTATTTCAGCAGTTTATAAATGAATGACAGGACTGGTTCTCAGTAACAGACCCTAACCTCTGTCCCAAAGGCCTTTGTAGCCAGATTTCTGGCTCATTAAGCCATGAGTAAGTGCTTGGAACGCATACTCCTCCCTCTCTTTCCTATGCTCCCTTTGTAGCTTTGACCTTGGCCTGTTTAAAAGATGGCTCACTGTTGCGTTTGAAATGGAGAACTGCTATATATATAGGGTGCAAGCCAACAGACCCCGGGATGCTCTGCTAGGTGCAATGGGAAATGCTGTTTCTCCATCAGTGAAGAGAAGGCAAGACTTGAGCTGGAAATCCCGTCCACCTAATACAAAGACTTCTTATTAAGGTTGTTTCTGGAAAATAGGGAGAGGAGGTATCTATCAGGCGACCTCTCCTGAATTCAGTAAGTCGAGTACACACACTTGCACAAGGTGTGTACTGTATAGCCTCCTGCCAAAATGTTTTAAGTGTATGCTCTAGGAGGTTTTGAATTAGGATTTCTGGCCCTGCAATGCAGACTTTACAAAGAACAACAAAAAGATATTACAGAAAGTGGGAGTATTCACTGCTTTTGGAGGCATCTAAACTTGTTTGTGATGCATATTTTTACTGAGTATGACACTGACTTTTACAAAACAGACACAGTTATTTGTATTTATGTAGCAATTAAGTGAAAGATTAGGGCATGGATATTTCATGGTTGCTTCAGGGTCAAACATTCCTTTGTAGAATTCCACAAATAATTAAAGTTATTTACAATGCTATTTTCTGAATATTCAGCTAAGTTGCTAAAGCCAAAGTAAACATTCTTCGATTACGAGGGAAAAATACTGCATCACTTTGTGCATGTGTGTGGAATGAAATGATTCAAACTATCCTTCCATTATCTTTTATGTAGCCATTTGAAGTGCCACAGTTTTGTTTTAAAGTGTTCTTTAAATTGCAGTTTCTTGCAGATGAAGCTGACAGCTTAAAAATAGCTTAAGTGTGCAGGATGTGTACCTAGAGACCGTGTTTTATTGAGTCAAAATACTTTACAGAGAAACTAATGGGAACTGTCAAACATATATCAGCCAGCAGGGAAAAGAAGCTATATTGTTTATAGGCTCCCAAGTTTCAATTTGTGCAAGGACAGAAGGCATTTTCAAAACACTTAACAAGTTCTAAACGTTGTCCAAATGTGCACCCAATTGGGTCTTCTCATGATAAAAGTACAATACATACATGAAAACTGATTATTAAGAATTTGAGTATATTTCAGAGCTTTAAAAATTCAAACTACTCAAGTTTTATTGTAAAAATGAATACACCTGAAAATATGAGAAAATCAGTGATTTTATATTATGTAATGGCAGCAGAATACATGTTCTAGTCTGCTTATCAGAATCTCCTTCAAAACCACAGAAGCTTCCACTCACCTTCTATTTACTGGCTGATTATTTTCATATGGAATATTTGCAGTAAGGAATCAATCACATGGAGTGCAGTGGAAATAGGTGACAAACATCCAGTTCTTTATGAGATATATATGAAGCATCCAGATCTCTTTTACATGCATTTTGCTTTATGCCCATGGTGTATGCAAGATCTTTATTAGTAACCTAAATGGTAACTGGATACACTGGGTATGAATTAGATTCTTAAGCTTATAGAAAATAATTGCTTAATTTCTGCCACTAGTGGTTTCTCAGATAAAACACATGGCTTCATTATTGCTTCAGCGTTTTTGCAGGAGATTAGTAGTTCCAAAGGCAAGACAAATAGATGTGTTTAAGATAAACATGACTAATGCCTTAAAAGCTTCTCCTTATATCCCAAATTCCATGTAACAAAACCAAATAAAAATATGGCACACACCAATAATTTTTTTTTTTTAAATTAAATACAGGACATACTGGTTTTGTTTGGTTTAAAGAGCAGCTCAACACAGCTCAAATATCCATGGGCTTTCTTGAACACCAGGAAAAGCCTGAAAAAGTTTGCATGCGTTCCCAAGTTGGAAATGTAACAGTACTAACATTTCCACTGGGTACCTGTAGAAACTCAATTGTGTCAGTTTAAGTTTGTTACGCAGTTATGCTCAACACTGATCATCAAAGTGAGTTCTTTACTTTGGCAACAACATTGCCTCTCTCAGTCAAACCGACATTCAGTCTCAAAACTGGTTTCTGTTGGCTCTGCCCCATAGTTCCCATCATTATTTGCTTCAATGCAGTGCTCTTGGAACACTGGGCCCTCACAGTTTTCCTGGATGTTTCTCTGATCAACATCATGACCAGCACTCCACTTTTCTACAGACACTTGGTTGTTGTGGACAGGCACCTCTCTATGCCCAAGGCCCTCGGTTCTTCCATCTTCAACTCCAGCCAGCTGTTGGTCTGAGATTACTGGAAAGTGCAAACTACTTTCAGTTGTGGAGAATGGTGTTTCTGAATTCCTTACGTTTTCTATAATTTCAGACCCCTGTGTTTCTTCTGTCTGCTGCTGCTCTCTGGCACTTAGTCTTGCCTTCAGGGATTTCTTGGTTTGCTTGTGGTGCTTGTCCTCTTTGGAGAATCTCCAGTGAAACTGCAAACAGAATGGGATATATATTTAAGCAGAACTCTGTTTAAGTTCAGTGCTTAAGTTTAATTTTTTTAAAAGTGTGATGAGGTAAGAGGTTTTTTATTTTGATTTTTAAATAGAAGCAAGCACTTTTGGGGGGAAAAGGACAGTAGTCTGCCAGTCGCCACAGCTATAGGCTAAGCTTCTTGTTAAAAACTAATCTTCTTAAGACAGTACATTTTGGTCAGCTCTTTTGGGGGGAAAAAGTGTTCGCTACGATGCAGTACTTAACAGTAGTTTTTCTACTCTGTTATGTGAACCAGAAGATGTTAAGTTCACAAACTGAAAATTGCAGTGAGAGTATGTAGAATCCTTCAGCTGGTGTCCCGTACAGTATTTATGAGACTGTAAGCAAGATGTGTGTGCCTTCACACTTATGGCTACTCCATGAATTTCATAGGTTTTTCTCAGGTAAGGAACACTCAAAAGACAGCTTTGCCAGTTCCTTCCTCTGAAATATAGCATATAGCACCAGGTGTTCATTGGTAGTCTCCCATTCAAGTTTTAACCATGGCTGACTGTTTAGCTTCCAAGATCAGATAGGATCTGGTGCGTTTAAGGTATTTAGGCACAAGCAAGATTTATTGATCTAATAATTTTTGATTCATGTTTACAGTGACCAAAGTGACCCCCAAAACATACTTCTTTAGCCAGGCAGTGCCCCAACAGCAAATTGGGTGCTGGAAAAATGACAACTGCAGTGCTCACTCAGTTGCAGGATGCATTGCCAGAAGCAGTTCTGGCAGGACGTGAATGGCCTCTCTAGCTGCCCAACTCGACGTGCTCAAGATGTTGTAGTCATCATTTCCCAGTATCCCAGTCTGCACCGTATTGGAAAGCCTTCAGTTGAGCTGCTGTTTGGGTTAAGAGGTAGGCTTTGAGGGGCTGCCATCAGCAGAAATTGCTATGACAATGAAGCCCCACTGCAAACTCCATCTGATGATACAGAATCTTGGCGTTCTTTTTAGAAATAAGAATGTGGAACCACTAAGCACCCAAAGTCTGTGGAGTGAGCCCACAGATAATAATGGAGACACATCACATGAGACATCTTGTTCTTGCAGTATCATTGCACTGTTTCAATCACCAGAGTGTCAAAAACATTCCAAACTACAGCAAATGCAATGTTGATTTTAAAATAAACAAAAAACACTGCTCCCCCTGAAAGCCTAGATAAGGAAAACACAATGAAACACTGCTTTGAGGAAACAGATCCTTATGCAAGGAATTCTTGCTAGTTATGTATACAGATGCTTTAACAGTATGGAATGTACACTATTATTTTTTTAAAAAAGCTACCACACAAGAATTATAAGCAACTCTTGAAAACTATTATAATATGAAGAACATTCCAGCAGTTTTCTCAAGAATGGGGGGTGGAGCATCTCAGAGATTATGAAATCTGAAGCTACAAGGAGGTTGTGTGATTTCATGCTATGTGACAGTATATCTGCCAAGAACTGTGCTTGCTTCAAGCCTAAGTAACTTGGGTCATCTGGTGGTACCCCCATTAAATGCAGATAATTTGTCTGCCTCATTCCTGATCACACCATCTCTCATTTCATCAGGCAGAGATGCTGACACTGACTTCACCAGGTCACAGATCATATCTTCCACTGCACCATCAGAGTTTTATCAAGATAGCATCCTCTTGTTTATCTAAAAAATATATTTTCACAGTGCTTCAGAAGGAACACATGCACACCATTGTTTATTCTTAAAAATGTCTTCAAAATAGAGTTAAGCCATTCACATTTAATAATGAGAAAACCGAAGCTACAGAGGCCAACATGCAAACAAAATGAGATTCCACTGCCATGTACTACAACTGCATGCTAACTAACACCTGTGTGCTTTTTGCTGTTGTTTTTGTTACAAAAAGTCACAAACAGAGCATGGCTGTTAAATATAGTATAGGACTGCAAACTAAGTATATATGCCAAAGGGTAAAGAACAACAACTGAATTACCCAAAAGCTACATGAAAGAGCTAAAGCAGAACTTAGATTTTTTTTTCATTTTCTAAGATAAGAACAGGGTGCAGGTAGGGAAACAGAATCTTTAACAAAAAGAAAATCTCACTGAAATGGAGAGAGGAAGGTGGGGGCCCTCTTACCTCTTTTGTATTTCTGAGTATTTTTCTTTAGTTTAACAGCTCAAGTCATAGTTCAGCAAGTGCTCAGCAAATCTTTTAAACCACAGCAATGTTAAACAAGCCGTTTCTATTGATGTGGAAAATCAATTAGACTATGAAAGCTTTGCCAAGACAAACACAGAGAGCAATTGAAGGCCATATACCTTAGGTTGTTTCTTCTTGGTTTTCTGGGGCAAGAAAGGTCTCTGAAGAAAGACAATCTGCTTAGTGGCTAAATTCCCATCCCTGTTTTAAAAAAGGAAAAGAAAAGCACAACCACAGCCTGAAAATGAGTTCCATCCATCTACACCATTCATTTTAACACCCATCTGTGTCTCATGACCAATCATTCAAATCAACATTGGAAAAGATACTCATCTGAACACACAATGTCCTTTGCCACACTAAGAGCAATAGGATTCGTACTTAGAACACACAAGTATCCACCAGCCTCTTTTGCAACTATTCTGATGCAATTCATATAGGTGGCACAGGTTACAACATCTGGCTGCCAAGATGTTTTGGAACTAAAGGATAAGACCTTGGTAAGTGTACATAATGGGCAAATCTCTGTACTAGGAACGATCACTTCATGGAATTCCTTGCTCTGAAACATTTAGTCAGGCATGTTGAAGATGATGTGGTCAGAGTCTAGAAGAGGAAGGTGTGGCTCCCAGGCTGCTTGTGACCTCCAGCCTTTATTTTCTTGCCTCACAAGTTCCCCAGGAGACTCCAAGCCATCAGACTACCAATTTTTTAAAAATGCCCCAAATGTCAATAATAAAGTGGCTGAACTGCCATGATCATGCAGTGATTTGGACAGATTTTCCCGCCAATAATCCCAATCTTATACAATACAAACAGCAAATTTTCAGTCAAAATCAGAAGTAACATCATGTCACTTCCAAGATCATGGACAAAATACATTCCAGTAGCATGCAGGACGTGCATTGTTATGAAAACTAGTCCCTGCCATCTAGTGCTTCAGTAACTTTTAACAGCAAGTTCTTATGAACAAAGGCTCAGAAATAGCTAAGTGGAACCTCCAGGTTCAGAAGCAATGAACCTGTGAAGTGATCCTGGAGACATAAAACAGAGACAGGCCACTATTTTCAAACTTCTAAGGAAATCTGGCTGCCCTCTGGTGGAAATAGCACACTGGATACAATGGACCTCAATCTGACCCAGCAGAATTTTATGTCCTAATGCAACAAGAGCCCAGCACTCCATTGCCATTCTTGCACCATAGAGTATTGTCATGCTTCATTCCATAATTTAAGCAGTCCAAGAGAAATGTGAGTGGAAAAGTAATTTCCTTCTCCATTAATTTTCCTCCTGAACATTCGTTTCCCCCTCAATTTCAAGTTTGGTGGAAGGAAGAGAACTCAAAATACATGATGCCTTGGGGCCAGAATATCTGAAAGACTGCCTCCTCCCATATCAGCTTGCTCAAAATTTAAGATCATCAGTAGAATCCTTGTTATATGCTGCACCACCCCCCATCCCAATAAGGCTAGGCTGGGAGGTACATGTGGAGGGGCTTTCTCTGTAGCAGCAAAAGAAGTCAGACGGGCTGCATCCCTTTTGTGCTTCCAGGAGGTGATGAAGGCTGTACCAATCAGGTGAGCCTTTGGATCTTAAAAAGAGGACTGTCTGCTCTAGGTGTTTTAATCAATGTTTTTAGAATCCTATTTAACCTGTTAGATCACATAACTTTAAGTATACTTAGCTACATAGCAGAGGTGCTAAGAAAACCCTTTCTATAACAGGAAACCCAGCAAGAATGCTCAATTTGCATTGGTGCCCTGTGTGTACCAGGACAAATGCAATGCACATTTCGATATCAGGCACCAATGTGCATTGGGCACTTTGCTGGCTCTGCTTCATAGTAACATAACATCAGCCCTTTGCTAGATATGGACACTACACAACTGCATAATCAAGTTCCGACCTAAGTACACTTACGAAGATGTAATTCCTCAACAGGATTCCAGCCGCTGATTTGAAAGCTGCTTTAAATCTATTACTTTAAAGAATCCTTGAGTATTTTAATTGGTTTTAACTATTGCACAAATACAGAATGGGGGACCGAGGCTGGATAGCAGTACATGTGAAAGGGATCCAGGAGTCTTGGTAGATCACAAGCTGAACATGAGTCAGCAGTGTGATCTGGCAGCAAGAAAGCCAACACAATTCTTGGTTGCATCAATAGGAGTATGGTGTCTAGATTGAGAGAGGTAATGGTACCACTCTATTCTGCATTGGTTAGGCCTCATTTGGAATACTGTGTCCAGTTCTGGGCACCTCAATTCAAGAAGAATATTGACAAGCTGGAACGTGTCCAGAGGAGGGTGACCAAAATGGTGAAGGGTCTGGAAGCCATGTCCTATGAGGAATGGCTCAGGGAGCTGGGTATGTTTAGTCTGCAGAAGAGAAAGTTAAGAGGGGACATGATAGCCATGTTTAAATATTTGAAGGGATGCCATGTAGAGGAAGGAGAGGGCTTGTTTTCTGCTGCTCCAGAGACCAGGACAAGGACCTATGGATTCAAGCTGCAGGAAAGGAGATTCCACCTGAACCTCAGGAAGAACTTCCTGACAGTCAGAGCTGTCCGGCAGTGGAATATGCTGCCTCAGAACGTGGTAGAGTCTCCTTCTTTGGAGGTTTTTAAGCAGAGGCTGGATGGCCATCTGTTGGGAATGCTTTGATGTGTGTTCCTGCATGGCAGGGGGTTGGACCGAATGTCACCTGTGGTCTCTTCCAACTCTATGATTCTATGGTTTATTTAAAGTTTTAAAATTGTTTTTACCAATTGTGCATCATTTCAGGAGCAGACAGGCAGGAGAATTCAAGGCTTGATAATATCTTACTTTAAACTGAGAGAACTGATCCCAAGTTCCTGGGAACTTTTTTATTTTAAATTAATACTAAATGTGCCAGTGGCCATGATGGGCAGGCACGATCAGAGTTATAGTCCAGCACATCTAGAAGGCACCAAGCTGGGGAATGCTCCTCTGTCACAATTCTTATCATCTCAGGCTGCCTAAATGCACACAGAGAAACGCCTCCTCCTCCAATGGTAAGAGCATGAATAACTTTTATAATAAGACTCCAGTAATTAAGAAAAAGGTCATCCTTTTGCAATACCTGTTTATCTTTACAACCGGAGTGGGAAGCACACAAGTCAGCTGCCAGCCATACACGGCAAGAGAATTCAACAGAGGAATATAATCTGCCTGCACTCGAGCCCCCTAAGGAAGAAAAATTAAACCATTAGAGTTAAATGTGAAATGCGAGACTTTTTCATAAAGATTGTTTATTAATGGGTTTGATTGTTTCTGCAAGTTCAGCAAAACCAAGAAAAGAAATTAATACTGAAAGACAAAAGGAACAAAGGCTCATTTTTCAGTTCTTGCTGAGGGGTTAAATAATTTTGTTTAAGTGGTAGAAACACATTTCTTTCCATGCTCCAAAACCTTCCATGTGGCAGCTGATGAATCAGATCGACAGGACTAATTCATTTTGTTTTGTTGGAGATCCACTGGATGAATGGACTCCTGCAATATTAGCTGAAAGAGAACAATTACCTCCTTCCAGACAAAAAGGAATTCAAGCAATACAAAAACCCAGCTATGCTAAGATGGGTCTGATTCTGCCCTGAACATACAGGGTGGAGTTGCAAATCAAGGAGCTCTACATTTACACCAGTTGAGCCAAGAGGGGGGAAAATTGCTCCTTTGATTTCCAGGAGAACCCATGGTGTGTTAAGCAATGTTATTGTGGTAATGAGCCCAGGTTATTTGCATCCAACAGCAATGGCAAGAAAATATGAATGCAATCCCTTTTATTCCTTTTCTTACCCACAGGCACATGAGCCTGTCCAGTTTGTTATTTTCAACAACACATATCTGGGCAAGACCAAAATGGTGCTATTCACTTTCCAGTATGGCTCAGAGAAGGAACTATAGTATGGCACTCACTATTGTCTCTTCTGCAGATTCCCTACAGCAAAGGGCAAATTGAAGTGATCACAAATAACTCCAGAACATGAGGACAAATTAACAAGCCTTCATTCATGTCAGTTTCATAAAATATGCTCAGGCTTACTTACGTTTTGTGTGGTACACTTATTTACTAGTATTGCTACAGCTATTAATGTATATACTGTAAGTACTTTTTAGGACTAAATACCCTAAAGGAACCAGACCCCATCTGATCTTGGAAGCTAAGCAGGGTCAGCCCTGGTTAGTACAGTAGTATAAGTGACCTTTGGATCTTCAACTTCCAGCCATCAAGGAGTGTTGCACCTGTACCTAAAATGGTGGTGATGTGAATGCAAATGAGCTGAAGCGTTTGTGTGCACATCGCCACCATTTAATAATATAGGGCATGGCAATTTGTATTTTTCACCATTCATGGGGACCCTGGAATGGAGCCCCCATAGATGCAGAGGGTCCACTGTACTTGGATGGGAGACCAGCAGTGAATACCAGGTGCTGTAGGTTATGTTTCAGAGGAAGGAACTGGCAAAACCACCATTCAGTATTCCTTGCCCAAGAAAACCTTATGAAATTCATGGGGTCACCATAAAGTCAACAGGTGACTTGAAGGCACATATATGCAAGTAACTTTTAATTATAATCTACAGCATTAAACCTCACAACAATCCTGTGAGGTAGGTCACCATCATTATCATTTTACGGATAGGGAAATATACTAAATTAGTAATTTGTTTCAGGTCACACAGTAGGTCCTATATAATTGTTTCAGCTGTATGTTAATACTATTTCCTTGATGTTACCCAAGCACAGAAAAATCAGATTGCCCAAGTACCTTCTGTATGCACACCCTGGATAAAGGTTTGTTTCTCTGAAGATGTAATACAGAGTATAGGAACAAAGGACCTGAAATAGGACCAGACTTGGCAGAAACACCATTTCTAGGCAAGCCTAAGAAGAACACACTTGCAGAGATACAATCAGTGTCAGAACAGCTATGACCCATTTCCTCTAGAGCATAGCAGGATGCTTTTGACAGCTATCACAAACACAAAAGGACAGCAGTGCCTTACAAACCAAGGTCCTGGACTATGTGGCTGCCAAACAGATTTCTTTCTTTCCTCTTGCTAGTTTTTCAAGTGGCCCAAAGCCTGAGGGTCCTAATTACCAGGGAGTGCCACCCATTTCCATCAAAGCATACAACAAGATGTCAAAAGCCAGATTCTAAGCTGTTCTGGCATCCAGGGAGACCAGCAGTGCAATACAATGGCAAAGCTATTCTGTGGAAGCAGAGCCACTGAGCTGCTATAACTCGCCCCTTTCCCCAGAAAATTGTCTCACTTAGACAAGGCTGCCCAGTTCCAATTGGTCTGTCTTGCCAAAAAAACACTGCCTCCAACTAAATGCCATCACATAGCTTATTTAATAAAAACTTAGGAATTATTTATGATTATTACTTTTGTTTATATCCTATCTCTTTTCCCAATCTGGGACCCAAGGAAGCTCCCCACATTTTTTAAAAAATCGTAATAGTAAAAACATTTAAGTAACAAATAAGCCTAGTATATTTAAAAACACAAAGCCAGCATAAAGGAATTTAAAACATAACAATGAGGATGAAAGTACAGAACTCCTTATTAAAAGGCCTTTCCACAGCAATCTGTTAATAGTCAAGAGAAGAGCAGAACAGCCCAAGACAGGATTGCTGGGCTAAGGTTCCAATTCTTAAAAATCCATGGACTCAAATGCCTGCACCATCCTCAAAAGCTAGAACACTAATCAGATGTCTGAAGAGCTGAGTTCTGCCTCCATACTCCCACTCAACAAGTATGATCATTACAACTGTCAAGCCAACTAGCATACCCTATACATGGGATCCTACAATAAGCAAGGAAGTTTGTTTTCATGCCACACAGATGAGGACCTTTCAGGACCCTTTGAAATTCATCTGTATCTCCTCAGCAACCATATCTAATGGCTGCAGCACCAAATGAGGATTGATGAGGAGCATTCAGTTCAGAACATGGAAGACAGGCTTTCAGGGGCCACAACTCCCAAAATGCCTTATAGCAGTCAGACTTCAAATGGAGGTCCATGAGCTATTGGCTGCCAGCAAGTTTCCATGAAAAAAGGAAAAAAGAAACAGCTATTGCAGTCAGTGGTCACAAATATGATGCCAATCTGTTGCACACTGGGGGTGAGGGGAACCTGCTGGTCCCTCCAGATCAAATAGCTTAAGAAGCCTTAGCTTATCACCATTGCCAATATCATTGAGCTGGGAATGGTGAGATCTGCAATCCAACATTCTGGCAGAGCACCAGGTTGGATAAGGTTGGCATAAACTCGAAGGGCTTCAGCAAGGCAGTCCAATCCTCTGTGTCCCATTCATCTTTTGTTATTTTCCAACTGACACTCAACATCCGCATCATGGCCAAAACCAAACTGTGTCCTTTCAATGACTCCTACCAGGATCAATGACTTTCCACTTCCTCCTGGAGCCACCACTCCCATAAAATCTGCTTCATGGGGTTGGGAAATCCTCTGAAGCATACTTTTGGAGGGCTGCACTGGCAAAGTCCTGATTACAATGGTGGTGGGTAAAGAAGTACACACATCCATGAATCTTGCCCTAGGGCTGCGTGCTCAGTTCTCACTGTGGTTTTTAGGTTTTGAAAAAACAAGTATCATTACATTTCCATGTATCTTTGTCCCATGCAATCTCTTTAGTAGTCCTCTTGTTTCACAGCAGCCCGATTTTACTCCTATTCGCACTTATACCTGAGTGCCTTATTAGAAGTGTGTAAATGGGATTTAAAGCCCAAGTGTTTATATAATTTTATAAACAGCATTTGAGACTGTACAAATGTTAACTTCTAACAACATATACAAAGTTAGTCTGTAATAATAATTTTTTTGTTTTTGAGCTTAGAAGCTCAGCACAAACAAGAAATGGTCAAAACCTCAAGACAAAAGATTTCTTTCAAAAGCATAGTTATAAGGAGGGGAGGGGGAAGATAGCATGAGCTGATCTGCAAATCAAACTGAGAGACATTTCCCTTCTGTGAGTGAGAGAGAACAAAATTTTAATGAACTCATTTCCCATTCTCCCACAGTTGATAAGTAATCTCTGATCACACCTTGAGTGTCAAAAACCAGAGCATGTTGAGCTGGCTGTTTTCCTGTCTTGAAGCAGATAAAAAGGATTCAATTTTACTTATGATTTTGCTGTTTGTTTGTTTTTTCATTTCTCACACAGCAATCGTCTAGCTCATTAGGAAAAACTAGAAAGCTCTGCAATTTGAGGAAAAAAGGGGGAAAAGAAATATCTAGGCCAAGCCTGTATAAAGAAAAACAACCTGTATTAGCAATTTTGTCTTTCCCCTCCAATGCAGATTTAAAGATAAAATAAATTTGAACAACAAACAAAATAACAAGATTCACAATTGCTATAAGACTGCAGAAAATTAATTTGAGATAATTTTTCCCTAATCTGTAGATCAAATTACACTTGAGATCTAGAATTTATATAATTTGATCAATTGAAAGGATATTTCTAGTCATAAATCTAGCTCAGACTTTTATATATTGAAGCAAGACAACAAAAGCAATCCTTACAGATACTTGTCAAGGATATAAGGAAATATAGTCACCACTAGATAGGAAGCTGTTCATATATATCTTTGCCAAATTCATTGTTACCACAAATAAATGACCATCCCTGTATCAACCAGTACACACAAAAATGTGGGCAGACATTTTCTGGAGACTTTTCCGTCAGGTACAGCTTACTTTGTTTAAATGTCACTTAGAATATACTGAATACCTAAAATTAAGCCACTACAGAATGCTAGATGATATTGAGTACAAATCAGATTTTAAACAAGTAAGGGTTACCTTCCTTCCAACTAGGTCACATTATGCCATTTGCCTTTTTGCAAAATGTTGCCTTTTGTGAAATCTTGCCTGATGAAGAGATATACAGAAAATGGCACAGTATTTTTGTGCAAAGTTGTTTGTTAATGAATTAGGGATTTTTTTTTCCTCATGGATAAGAATGGCCTGCCTTGTCTTTTTGTTTCTCCAAAATAACACAGTGCAAAGAAAGAGTAGAAAATCCAGAGTTTTACCATACGCAAAAGATTCATCATTCTTTATGATGCTGGGGAATACTTTCCAGATTCAGTTCCAAAGCATGTTCAGGGCATATCCTGCCATTGAAAGGAAAAGGCCAGACTCTCTTTGTGTGCAGTTCATGTATATAATAAATGCACCTGTGTTCTGCAATAAGAATTTGTAAAACTGCAATCTTATCTAAACTTAAATGGAAGAAAGTCTCATCTATTCAATTAAATAGAAGGCATGGACAGGACTATGATAACTGAAGAAAGCTAATTTATAACCCTGGTGAGAACTGCCAGAGTTTGTCAATCAATGGTTCCAATAAGTAGTGTTTATTTAGCACCCATGTTCCTAATTTATGCCTGTGTTTCACATTGTCCATCCCATACATCTAATAGTTTAAGAGGCACTGGTCTGAACTATCTTGTGAACATGATTGCACCTGAATTGGTTGCAGGCAAATTTCCACATATAATCTGGTATAGCATAGGAATTATCTGAGGTCCAATTATCTCTGCTCATGATTAGCCTTCTTAGGTTTTTGAGAAATCTCTCCAAAACCATTTTTAATCTAGAAATCATTAGTTGCAACACAGATTCCTATCAGAAGAAAAGAATGAAAAGAATGAATGCCATTATAATGTTGCTTTCTCGCTCTCAAGTGGGGGGGGGGTTGCATCACTTTGCAAGTATAGCAAAATTAATTCACAAAAAGACCCAATATTTAAAAAATGCATGTGTGTTTTGTCCACATTTCTACTAATACATGCATTTTTATATGTACTTTTCCAAGTATGTGTACTTTTTGAATTTCTTTATATAATGTAATTTAATGCACAACTGTCATTAATAAAGACATTTTTGTACACACCTTGAAGAATGAATGCATCAACTGAAAAATTTTTGAAAAATGGAGGTTAGGGTAAGCAGGTATGTTCTGGCTCACTTATAGTTTCAACAAGTCCAACTTTGGTAAATATGTACAAAAAAAGGGACCTGAAAAATTTCTCCTGCATCCCTAACTATAATTAACTGTATGCCTCAAATATGGTAGTTTTATTAAATGGCTGGCCGTGATGCCAACCATGATAAAGACTTTACTGAAAAAGTTGACAAAGAGAGGGAACATTTTGATTTTTTTTAGCCCTCCACCAAAAACTTGGGTATGCCAGTGTGTGAAAACCTGCATATTACAATTTACTTATATGGAACTGTCACATAATGTCCACAAGGGCACTCATATGCAACCATTTTAATCCTGCCCACTTATAGCAGTCTTGAAAACAGGGGTGGGGTGGGGGAACACATTAATTGCATTCAAGCATGTTACATTTGTTTGGACCTTCTTAGGCTTCCTAAAGTTGTAAATCTAAACCTAAGACCCATCCATGAAAAGGGAACTATATCATGTCCCTTCATGCCTAGACCATTCTCAACCTGTCTGGCACGAAAGCACCACACTGTATGGCCCATTGCATGGGTGGGAACTGGAATCAATTGATACCAAGCCTTTGTGTCTTAGAGATCATAAGCCACACCAGCTAAGAAGGCCTGGGTGTTGAATTCCCACAGGGCTACCAACCCAAGGGTATCAAACTCTGCTTTTAAGACCACTTTTATTTGCTAGGAAGGAAAACTGTTAAGTAGCAGATTTGTGTCTCCAACACCAAATATCAATATATTTGCAATTCACAAAGTATGGCTGAGAGGCTAGCTGGGAAGGGAGATGGAACTGCAATATGCCAGTGAGACCATGTCCTGTTCCCATTGGATCTATACTGCTGCAGCACCAAAAACCCTGTCAGACCTAACTGGGAAAGTTCAGTTCTTCCCTCCCATCAATAAACGCTCACATGGCATGTTCTTCTGTGACCCATCCTGGATGACAGACATTTTCACATTCAACAACCTGACAAACAGCAGCACCACCATTCTGAGACAAAACAGAGACCCTGGATGGAAACAGAACCAGAAGGAAGGACAGCTGAAGCTCCCTCTGTCCTTGTCACCCTAATGCATACCAGTTTGTGGCACCAAAACATGACTACTCCGCTCCCATCACATCATGCACTTGGGCTCTAAGATACATAACAAACACACATATATAACAAACAGTCAGATTCAGGTTTCGTGTGAATGAATATTTCTACACTGCATGGCAAGTGTTTTAAGCAGACAAGCCCTACAGAGGCTGTAGAACATTAGCCCAGGTAGCAGTTCTTAAACTTCTTTGTTGATGAACAGATGCTTTTAATCATATATTTCAACTAGCCTGCTTCCAAGGGTGCACACTCCAGACAGTTCAGAAACAACTGGTCTTATCATTACTTTAGAGGGTGTCAGGCTAGTATTTTAAGGATATCTGGCTGAAGGGCAAAAACTACCCAAGTGTCATTTGTTGTATTTTTTAATTAATTAACATGCAAATCTCAGGTTTGCCTAGCAGAAAGATTTATTGTTTTACCCCACAGAGAACTGCCACTAACTATAGCATGACTTTTCCACACATCCACATAGAATTTTAAGAGCACCTTTTCAAATAGGTGAAGAAAGACTGGATAAGTATGTCCTTGAATCAATCTGAGGATGCACGAAAATGTTTCAAAAAAGCAGATTTCTGCACTGACCCACAGTATGCCACATTCCCTTTTTCTCAATATTTTAGTTAGGAAATCCAAATTCCACTATTTTTGTAGCTCTTGCAATGTTCTCTAGAAGAAGAAAAGAAGCTCTAAGTGCAGATACAAATACTACAATAAACACTGCTTGAAAGAAGAAGTTATTTTTAGCCTCACTGCGGTTTACTTTCATATCACCTATCTGGTACAGACACCATGTAAAAAAAGGTGTAAGAAATCTTCCTTCTGCTCAAGATGCAGCCATTCTAACTTCAAGGACTACTGCCAAACATTACACTGTTAAATCTAACAATATTCCCTGGAAAAAACCTAAACATTTGACTTTTTGAACAAGCTAGACATGCTCAGCTAGCTGAATAACCTAGCCAAACATACACAAAAACACAAAAAAGACTTTTTAAGAAAGAACCCCCTAATAAATACACACACACCATTGACATCTTTTTCTGCTCCTATGGAAACACAAGCCCAGAGGCCCAATCCTGCCTCTTTTGTAGGTCACCTTCAAACAGCACATAGGATCTTTCAAAGGACTAGATTTCACGCTCATCACCTTTGGCTCCCTGCTGCTCTGAGCATGCCTCATTTGTACAACAGATATCAAACTGTGTTGATCAAACCCAAAATCACTATGCATTTAGCAGATCAAGGCTGAAGGCCAAATTGAATCTGTCTTTTTAGAAATACTTCCGGATAAAAGCAGCAGATTATCTTATCTGTACAACCTCCCCCTCCCCTACATCTCCACTGCCCCGGGTCACTAACAGGCACTGCTTTATGAATGCCTCATAGCAAAAAACACAACTCCATGGCAGTTTGATTTCCACTAAGAAATCTGGTATTTCCACAGATTTGAGAATATATACTTCTCTGTCTGTCTGTGCGCGCACGCGTGTGTGCACACCTTCCAATTGCTTACTGACTTTTGGTAACCCCATGAATTTCACAGTTTTCTTAGTCAAGGAATACTCAGAGGTAGTTCTACCAGTTCCTTCTTTTGAAATACAGCCTACAGCACCTGGTATTCATTGGCAGTCTCCCATCCAAGCACTAACCAGGGCTGACCTTGCTTAGCTTCCAAGATCAGATAGGATCTGGTACCTTTAGGTTATTCAGGCCCTTATCTGTGTCAAATGTTGAAAATGTACAGCCTCAACTAAAATGTACTTCAAAGTCTGTAGCAAGATCTGCAGAGAGACGATCATCCCCACATTCCCTAAACCAGTGGTTCTCAACCTTCCTAATGCCGCGACCCTTTAATACAGTTCCTCATGTTGTGGTGACCCCCAACCATAAAATTATTTATTATTTACAATGCCTACCCCCCCGGCAAAGGCCGCCTCGCCAGCCAGGAACAAGGCGGGGGGCGGGCAGGAAGGGAAAGAGGAGCCTCGCGTCTCCCCCGGGAAAAAATTCCGAGACCCCCCCGGCCTCTGCTTCGCTCTTGTTTCCCCTGGGGGGCAGTGTGAGAAAAGTTTTCAGAGTGTCGACCCTGGCCGGGGGGGGAGGAATCCCAACGCCTTTGTCTTTGCCCCGGGCACAGCTCGCCCCCCTGGAAAAGCACCGTCTTGTGGCCCCCCGGCCCTTCCGCAGCGCCCCCCTCCATGGCGAGTGGGGCAGGGGCAGTGGCGAGGAGGGGGCCTGCCCCCCGTGCTGCCACCAACCCCCCAAGCTGGCCCGTCAGACGGGAGGTTCTCCCAGTAGTGGAGAAGGGGAGTGATTTCAGTCCCTTCTGAACAGGGGGCAGGAGGACGCGACTGCGTGGCTCGCACTTGCGCACTACCACTCCTGCTGTGGCGACGCTGTGGCTGCACGCGCTCCCGCCAAAGGGGGCAGGAGGACACAAGCAAGTGGCTCACGCTTGTGCACCACCACCGAGGAGGGAATGGAGCCTAAGACCATCGGAAATACGTGTTTTCCAATGGTCTTAGGCGACCCCTGTGAAAGGGTCATTCGACCCCCAAAGGGGTCGCGACCCCCAGGTTGAGAACCACTGCCCTAAACCATTTCGAAGATCAAAGTTGTAGCAACATTCTGCAGCCAGCACTTCGTTTCACACCATACTGATCAGCTTGGAAAAGCAATACCTTTCTCATTTGGGACAAAAGCATGATGACAAATTAGATATTGGAAGCAAAGTCAAGACACAATTAATCAGAGACCTACCTTTGTAAGGAGCATTAAAACCATCAAAGAAGTTTCAATGCTTGATGGCAAAACATCCTGTGTAGTTAATCCACCTTGTCAGCTATAGGGCTGAAATAACAGGACAATAGAAGACAGGTACCCCACTCAAAGGCAACACTGCAATTTTTTATTTTGCCTAAATTGAAATAGTTAAATCATCATGCTTTTGCATTCCCTCTATTACTTCACAAGTGCCACAAGGTGTGACAGCTGGAAGGTTTACATCTTCTACACAATAACATTTTACACATCTGCTAAGTGCATCCAAGTGCTGAGCATGTTTCCCTTGTCTACACTTGGGAAGCCATACTATTGTTAGAAACCAAGCATGGTTAGGGATTTTTGTTGTTGTTCATATTACAATGCCAATTCCTGCTCAAACACAAAATAATTTATCCAAGTGCAGTTAAATGAAATTGTAAATGAAAAATACAACTAAAACTGCATTATCCAGAATTCCAGGGGATAACATTTTTTGAATTTTCATTGTCTTAGAGCAGGAGATCAAAATATAAAACACACAGGAGAATGTTAAAAGGCAGCTTTTGGTTTCATGACTGCAATCACCACACAAGCAAAAATTAGGTGAGAGAATCTTAAATGAAATTAATTTGACATTTTTAGCAAGATTCCACCATGCAGTTTATGAAAGGTTAGGAGTGTTTTGAAAGCACACTAGGAAGCTGGCTTGCTGAAGGTCTCATTCTATTCTGTACCAAGATTGAAATTTCCTATAGGAAGAAAAAGCAGTATCTAAGCAAAGCAATCACAGAGTATTACTATAGCTTATAGCAGCATTTTAATTCTGCAGAAGTGGGGGAACCATTAGGATGGCTATCTCTTTAAGATTAACAGATCAAATTGCTCTCCTGAAGTCCCCTGTGTATTTTTCTGCTAACAGGACTGGTGATTCTTATAGTCAGCCTCTGAAACTAGAAAGAACTGGGGTGGTTGACACAACCATGCCTAGAATCAACAAGCATAAAGCCCACTCAACTGGTTTACAGCGGCTAAAACAGCAAAGGAAAACTTGTGACAGACCTGAGTTTTTCAGATGGGCCTGAACTCATCTTAGGCCATTTCCGCACTAGCCTGTTATAGCACTATGATTCCACTTCCAACATTCTATGGAATCCTGGGGTTTGCAGTTTTGGGAATGGCCAGCCCCTCCCAGCTGGCCCCTCCCGAAACTGCAAACCCCAGGATTCCATAGAATCTTGAAAGTGGAATCATAGTGTTGTAAGAAATGGCCTTAGAGATAAAATTGTGGTGGTATAAGTTGCTAAGAGATGCTACTTTACAATAATCATAGCATCAACAGTGTACAAACAAAGCAGAACTGATCCAAGTGGTGAAGAACTTGCTATATTTTGGCATTTCTGGAGTCTTCAGCAGTCCACTGCAACTGGTTTATGGTACACTTTATGAATAAAGGTGCTTGCAACAATTCTGAGATTCTACAGCGGGTAAACCAATTCTGAACATGTCCATGATACTTTCTTAAACTATCATGGATATGTTACAACCAAGAGGAAAAAAAAGTTTACAGCATTAGCTTTTTTAATCTCAGATCACTTCTGATAAAGCAGACAATGCATCTGAAGTAGACTGAATCAATGAAAACTTATGCTACAAATTTCTTGTCTTAGTCTCAAAATGATACATGATATGTCTCAGTTTGTGCAACCAAAGGTTACTTTGGTGGGGTTATCTCACCCTTCTTTGGTAACTATAAAAACATCCAGAGTGGCAACAGTAAACAAATTATGTAGTCCCTGTAACACTGAAGGAGGGTGTAGAAAAGGCCTCCTGAAAAAGCACTCACCAGATCCCACCAGCCTAAATAATTATTGACCAGGCTCCAATTAGCTATCCTTGGGTAAGGTGACTAAGTGAGCAGTGCCATCTCAAAACTAGGTGTTCCTGGAGGAAATCAGATCCCTCTCAGTTTCACCTCCAAACCAGGGCTAAACTGAAACCAAACTGGTTTCTCCTGCTGAGTGAGCTATCCCAGGGGAAGGATGTTCAGTTTGTTTTAGAGATGACTGCACCACCCACACATCCCATTTTAAATTTCAGCTATGCCATGGTCAATGTTTATTCATATTCAAGGAATGACAAAGTATAGGCACAGAACTCACTAGCAAGTTTAAAGGAAGCTTTGCAGTTAAATCAATTATACAGGTCTAAGATTTTGATTGTTTCAACGTTCCATTAGATTGTTTTTATACTTTAAAGTGTTTAAAAAGATTTCTTTTAAAAATATATAAGGAAATTCACCAGATGCAAGTGAAGATAAATAGTCTTAACACTGCTTTCACTAATACTCTGTGGCATACTCTACTAGGGTTATTAGGAACATGCTACAAAGGATTTTCTAAACAGAACAGCACTACACAAATTAATGTTAATATGTGCAGCAAACAAAATAAAAACAATGGACTCCTCATTGGCTCATGGCTCAGGATAGTAGAAACAGGAAAAAATGGTACACTTACTTCCAGGACTGTCCACTGCTCTACAACAATAGCATCATAGCCTTGTATATTTTTGCTGTCATCCACAGAAAGGTCTTCAAAGATAAACAATCCATCTGCCATTCCCTGGAATGAATCTGTGCAATAACAAATTATTTCAGTGATACAAAATTAGGTATCATAAAGGTTTTAAGCGTGCTTTTTCCCTATCAGAACCCAATTTTTTTCTTCTTCTTGGAACACTTACAGCAGGGGTGGACAACAGTGAAAGGGTGTGTTGTTGTGTGGCTTTAAGTTGCTTCCAACTTATGGCAATCCTATAGTGAACCTATCACAGGGTTTTCTGGGGCTGAGTGTGTGTGATGCACCCAAGGTCACCCAGTGAGTTTCCATGGAAAGTGAGTTTCCATGGAAGGTAGGGGGCAGCATTAGCTAACCCTGAAGGGCTGAACCCCACAACCACACTGACTCCCACAAAAAAAATGTTTTTGGGGTGCCCCAAACACTCTCTAGAGGACATGGAGCATTTCATTCAGTTTGGTGCATTCCTGCGCCCAGAGAGCATTTCGGATCATTCCAATGCTAAATTTAACTGTCTGCCTATCTATCTATCTAAATTGAAAAAAAAATACCAAAAAAATGTTTTGATCCCTGGAGAGTCCAGGGGGTCCAAAAATGGTGTTAATGGCTTCCATGTTCTCAGAGGTCATTTGGGGCATTTTTAAACAAAAAAATTGAGTCTGGGAGCCCTGGGGGTCACCAAAACAGCTCGGGGGGGGGCGCATGCCACACTTTGCCCACCCCTGGCTTACAGAATAAAATGAGGGAGGGATAGGCCATAGCATAGTTTTTCATTACGACGAAAGAAACTAGGATAATTTCATGTGAATTCTTCCATGCAAAATTGTATTGCTAGCAATTATTATGGGAGGGTTACTTACATATATTGGCTGTTTTCACATACAGAATATATGCATGTGCAGCTTTAGTGATGGAGACCCTTTTATGGGGTTTGGAGCATGAAGCATTCCTTCTTTCTTAATTAATTAACACAATCCCTGTACTGACCACTCTGCCACACTGATCTGTCCAATTCTGTTCCAAATTTCTACTGTTTCACAAAAACCCAACAGTAACATTAGCTATGGCCATATTTTTATCATTAGGAATAAGAGTGAGAAGGAGAATGGCTGATGCTGATAATGGTTTCCGTAGAAGATGGGCTGTTGGCAGTATAGACTGAACTTTAGTTATCCAAAATGCTTGGGATCAGAAGTGTTTTGTATTTTGGAATATAGTACTCTTTTTCTTAAAGGGCCCCTAGTTCTGGAATTCCCACCCCAGAAAGTTTTCCTTAGCGTTTATATTATGTCCTCTGGGCACCTGATGAAGATCTTTTATCTTCTTAGTCTTCCATCATAACATTGTGTTACTGTTGTTTTTATTCCATGGCAATTTTAATTTTGGGAGCCAGCATGGTGTAGTGTTGGACTACAGCTCTGGAGACCTGGGTCTGAATCCCCACTTGGCCCCGTAAACATACTGGGTTGGTGATTCTGGGCAAGACACAATCTTGTTGCCTCAGAGGAGGGCAAAGGTAAAACCTCCTCTGAACAAACCTTGCCAAGAAAACCCAGTAATAGTGTCACTGTAAGTGGAAACAACTTGAAGGCATACAACAACAATAACAATTTTAACTTATTCTAGATATTTTGCTTTAATATTATATTCTTGCATTTTATGGTTTTAAATTCTACTACTTGAAGAAGGTTGGCTATTGGATGGCATAGAAAAGAAGTTAGTAAATGTTTAAAAATGCCTAATATTGCGCCTGAAAGGGTTGGCATCAAAAATTAGTAAATGGCTAACTGATGAGACCTATGGCTGAGGTCTTAACAGTAAACCAGGCTGGGAAGCTGAGCCTGGAGCTCAGATATTGGATATGAATTGGTTGAAAATTTAGACATCACTCCCATACAAATCCTGCCTGACTAAATTTAAAGAATATACCCTTAAATTTATTCATAGGTGGTATCTTACACCTGTTCAACCGAGTCACATCACAAAAAACATATCACCCAATTGTTGGGGGGGGGGTGTAGCTCCAAGGGCACCTACCTTCATATGTGGTTATCCTGCCCTATTGCAGCCCAATTCTGCTCTGAGGTTTTGAAAACCGTCAGTACTATTACAAAGCAAACAATTGATCTTTGTCCTATTCTTCAATTGCTTTCAATATATGACTCACAATGTAAACAGCTGAACCACATTAACTTTCTCCTCATAAACACAAGATTGGAAATCGCTTCCAATTGGAAAACAGGCAATTTTTCCATTGAAAGATGGTGGAAAAGGATCTGGGACATATGGCTAATGGAAAAGCTTGCACACAATGAGAGGATAACAAAAAGATATATCATACAAAACAACTCTGAAAAAAAATGGCTTCCTTTTATTGATTACACAGTTTCCAACATGCCATCCAGGATTCTGGCTGAGTGCTGTCCTGGAGTGGATTTTTGTTCTTGATATATTCAAATTTTTCCTTTCTACTCTGTTTTTTGTTCTTAGGTTGTATATTAATAAAATTATTTTAAAAATGCCTAATATATGCACATACATTAAGGGTCTGAAAGCTGGTCCTTTCCTTTTGCCATCTAGTATTTTGGATGGAGAATGTAGATGTTGGTGCTATTTGAAATGGTGGTCTAGCAACCGGTGCCTGTCCCTGAGCCATCAGCCGTGAGTCCCTGGAGAATTTCCATAAAGGGCAGAAACCACAGCCAAAGCAATTGGCACATAAACATTCTGATCCTCACAACAGATAACTTTAGATGCACTGAGTTGTGCCATACTAACACTTGGAATGGTGATCCCAATTTTTCTCAACTGTGTACAAAGGGAACTGGTGAGAACTAAGTTTTCCTGGAATCAAGATGGCGAGTCCAGAACCTATACCACATGTCTTCCAATGACCATCGTTAAGAAAGATTCAGATTGAGGACCCATCCAGAAATTCCATGTAACACTCTCTAGTGATATTTTTATGCACAGTACTCTGTCCCTCAATCCCAATCTAAATGACACATAGCTTTTCCTGTGTTGTTTCCTGTAATCATCCATGTTTTTCCATTCCAGAAAGAAGTCTGTTAATTTAAGATATAGTAGAATGTCCCACTTCCTGTTCATCGTTGTGGATTTTGACTGAGAATTCAGACACTGAGAATACAACTTTGTTATTGAATTAGCGAATGGAACATTTTTCTCTTTACTGAGTATCTGTTCAACCATTCTATCTTTAAGACCAAGGAGTGACTCCAGTCTCTGATTGTTTCCAAGATCCCAAGAAAAGAGGGATGTCATTCTAATTATATCAATCATGTATTATAATTTAATCAGAACTTCCCTCAGCAAATAAGTTGTGTTTTGTTTTCGTCTTTTCTTTGTAAGTGTCTAAGTCTGGAGTAATAGTCCCATTGAGTATTTTATTTGAACCTGATAATAATAGATTCAACTGAATTGCAGCTTTCAACGCAACCCAGTGATACGAGTTGGGACAAATTCTTTGGGGAAGTCTTTTATATTTCCAGTACAGAGAGAAACTGCTGAAGCCAGAATTTCTCTAATCTCCTAATTCTGGATTGTCACCTTCTGAGTTTGGACAATACTGTGTTCATGCTTGGACACTGACAGTTTGGATGGGGCTGTTTGAGGGGACAACATTGTAGCATTAAGTGTCTCTGACAGAGTGGTTTTTGAGCTAAAAATGCTAGATTATTCTGTTCTTTTTTATGGGGAGCAGAAGCAAGGTGCTGCATACAAATCATAAGCACCTATATAAAAACAATCCATTTGAGCAACACAGCCCTAAATTTTTAGAAATTGCCACTATGCCATACAACATACAGCAAACCTTGAGTCAGTCTCTTGCCACATATGTATAAGAGAGAGAGAAAGACAGAGACAGACAGACAGAAAGCAAGAAAGAAAGCAAAAGACACTGGATATGTGCAAATGTGATGGCGGACTAATCTATCAGTCAAAAAGGATTTGAAAAGCTGTAAGTGTACATGGTTACTTTCCACTATTAAGTTATAGCAGAGTGAATTTTATTGTCTTGTATCTGCTCATGCCATGTATTCCCATGTGTGAATGCCTAAGAAATCACATGCAATAACATGCTCTTGACCGAGCCAGGAGCAGTCATCCAAAAACATCAGCAACAGCTGCAACAAAAACCTCTTATAAAATATTTTTGCAATATTAGTCTCTGGGTGTTAAACATTAACCATGTCATCTATTTAACCCTTCTCCTCTCCAGTGCATTCCAAGTTCTGAGTGGTTAACTTATTTTTACTTATCACATAATTGGTGTGATTAATCCTGTAGATTCCAGCACATTACATCTATGTAGTTAAATCTCAAAAGCTAAATAATCAAGTGAAGGCTCATTTGTTCTAATAACTGGATCACATAACCAGCCATATCATTAAAACTAAAAATTGCTTCTATTCTGCTCAAGCTTGGGTATAATTTTATATCTCTACCTTCACTAAGCTCTTGTAAAAGGTTAACCCCCCTCCTTCAAGAGAAAAGGTTCCATTATCACTGAATTTTTTATTAGGGTAAGACGCTCCCCCACTGTGCTCAAAAGGGTATTTTCACTTGGGCATATAAATATTTGATGCTGTTCTGCTGGGCAAAATGTCATTTTAATGTTCCTGCACATGATTTACAAGATGACTATAGGAAAAGATTTCTTATTCTATTATGACAGGTACACTAGTGGGAAGCAATGTCTCCCTGTGTTGTCTGTTTTCTCTAAATGATTAAATCTCATACACAAAGCCTAACCTTTATGCTATTGTTATTGCCAAGTGAAAAATCACTGCCACGGATAAACATAGAAATATGCCTCCCATATTTGTCTTCTACTGATGTTCTACCTTTAAATTTGGGCTGCTTCACACATGATATATTTCCTATACTGACAATGCGCTTGTGTGTGTCATCAGTTACTGATGGGTTCCCATGGCTTATACACCTGGCAAAAACAAACGCATGAATGTTTGCCATATATAACACTATCTAGTATACACTGTATATGTATGGTACACAGAGAATTTCCTGCACTAGAAGACACTATATGGGTAGGAACATTTGAGAGAGCCTGCATGGTATAATGGTTTGAGCACTGGACAAAAAAATTGGAGACCGGGTTTCAATCCCTGCTCAGCCATAGAAACCTACTGGGTGACCTGGGCAAGTCACATTCTCACAAAGGCCATTTCTGCACTAGACTGTTATAGTGCTATTATTCCATTTTGAATATCCTATGGAATGCTGGGTTTGCAGTTTAGGGAGGAGCTTTTGAGGGAATGGCCAAAGGCAAACCTCCTCTAAACAAATCCTCCCAAAAAAACCCCATGACTGGTTTCCCTTAGCAGTGCCATAAGATGGAAATGACTCGAAGGCACATAACAACAACTACAAAGAATGTTTGACCCAAAGTTTAGAAAGTACAGTCTGAACTATATGGGCTAAATATGAGTGTTCATTCTTGGAGATTTCATTTCATAATGGTATTACTTATATTTAAAAGTAATGACAGGTTTGCCAAATGTCCAGTAACATCCAGCCAACATTTAATTTGCTGTTTTAAGGGGTGTTTTTTCAAAATGCCAGTCTTCATTATTCAGCCTCTGGGTAAAATTTTGGGAAAGGGGGTAACACTGCTCTTATCTTGTATAATATAATTCTATTTGGACTGCATTGTAGCTTAAGCTTAACTTTCTTTCACAAGGGAGGGGGGATTTGGCTATCCTGAGATAATCTTCTAATGTTTACAATGCTACATTAGATATATTATGCAAACTCCTGTTTCTACAATTGCAGTCAAAGGGCTTCTTAGGAACAGGTGCCCAACAATACACTTGGCACAACATTAAGAACACTTTTCCCAAAGGGTATGGCCCTTTTCTCAGGGGGTTTTTTAAATTTTCCCAGTTCGACCTTGATCGGGTGCCTTTTTCACACTAGAGAGCACGTGGTCGCATTAAACTTTTTGGTTTCTCACCCCAATCCGAGCGGGGGACCACCAATCAGCATTTCCGCGCATTTTTAAAGACCGGAAAAAATGTGGTCTTTTCCTCCAATCCGCGCTCGACTTTTTCGTGAGAAAGCGGCGGTGCGTCCTATTCGTGCGGGCGATCAAGGAGGGGGGATCAAGGCGTGGCCAGCGAACCCAAAAAGGCCCCCCCCAGCACGAGCGGACGGCGCCATTTTCCAAACCCGCTGAAGCGCTCAAGGAGGAAGCAAAGGGATGAGGAACGGCGGTAAAAAAAGGAAGGTTGGTTTTTCCCTTAACTTTTATCTGTGCGGCATCGTAATTGCGGGTTTCCGGGGGCTGTGTTTCCTGAAAGTGCCCTGGGATGGGGCTTGGGCTGCCCTGCCCTGGAGACAACACTCGCAGAGTTTTTGGCCCTTTCCTCGCGGGGTGGAAATGTCCCGCCACTATCCTCCTTTACAACCCTCTGTATAGAACCCGGGAGGTGGCCCGCTGTGGTTTTAAATACGGGGTCGAGGGGGTGCTGGTGGCTGGCGAGTGGATACACTCGCCGAGGATGGCATGGCAGGATGCTTTTAAAGGTAGGAAAATTGGGAAAGCTGGGGGGGGGGGCAGGGGAAAGGGAGGGAACACCAAGGGCCCACCCCCAAAACCCTTCTCCAGGTTACTTTGGGAAAGGGGGATCATGGCGCATGACGGGATGCTGTGTAGATTTGGCGATGGCTGCTGTGCTGTTCCGGCATGAGGTCCCCGTGCAAACTTTGACTGGGAAACTTTTTTCCTGTTTATTGGGGCCTACCTGTGGATGCATAAACGTTTTTTTTTTCTCTGTGGACTATTTGGCGCCCGCAAGAAAAAGGGCCCCTTGGAAATTTTCCCTTTTTTTAAACCAGATTCTCGGGTGGGGGTGTAGGGGGTAGTGGCTTCTTTTTGTCCCCTGACAGTAGTTATTTTTCTAGCACCGGCATGAATACAGTCACGCCCCATGAGGGCCTGCTGTTTTATTTGTCTGAACCCCCCACCCGTGCCACATGCAGAGGGGGATGATCTTCCGGCCAGGGCAGGAGACTCAGGTTTTCCCACGTTTTTTAGCTGTCCAGGACATGGCAAATCCATAGGGCAATGGAACGCAAATCATTTTTTGGGGGGAGGCAAGCCCCGCTGTTTGTTTCGTACTGTTGGGTTTGTTAAAAACAACCCCCCCCTCCTTGTCTCCACAGGTTTGGAAATCCACGGGGAGTGCACATTCCCACTGCAAATCTTTCCACGCAGTGTTGATCCAAGCTGAAAACTCCACGCTACACTACCGCCCTTTCCCCCTTTTCCCCAAACCCAAAACAGTTTTCTTGCTGGCAAATTTCCCAGCGGTCCGTACTGAAACAGTGACTGAAACAGTGACCTAACAGCTTTGCAGGGGAGGGATACATGCAAGGAGCCACACACCAACTTGAAAGAATAAATGTTTAATAAATGTTTTCTTTTCCAAAAAATATAAATTTACATAAGTACATATTTACATAAAACAAAAAAAAAGTGCTGTACAGGGTGGGTGTGCTTTTGGGGAAGGGGGGGGGTTTTTAATTTTGGGTTTACAACTTTCTAGTCCTGGGCACAGGGGTGTTCCTCCTTGGCTCCTCCACATCCGTCCCTGGCTGCTCTGGTTGGGATTTTTTGGTTGCTACCCAAAACAGTGGAAAATTTGATTAGGTTGTGCGCATCCACAACGGCCTTTTTGAAGGAGAAAACTTTACTGTGTCGTTTATTAATTGTTGGGGTGTTGGGGGGAAATGAAAAATGAAGCCAAGGGCCACTTAAAAAGAGGTTTTCCTACCTTCCATCCCTGTCATGCCCTGCTTTCCACGGGGGGTTGGTGGCCAGGCGCATGGCGTCTTCTGCCTATGGAAATGCAACAGTAAATTAGCGTGGGTTATTCTCAGGCAGGGTGCATCCCCCTTTGCGGGGGATCACGACAACCATTCTCCTGGGGTTCCCATAGCCACACAGGCGCTGTGTGTTGCGCTTACTCACGTCTCCACCGGCTGTCCAGCTGGGGCCCCCAGCCGCCCTCCACAGGCTGCCATTACCTCGAAAAAGGGAGGCCTTGCGTGGGGGGGCGAGTGGCCGTCGTAGGAGTGCAGGGCGGCGTGAACTGTCCCGTAACCGTGGAAACGGATCCGGACCTCCTCCACACTCCTCTCGTGGCCATGTCGCGTAAGGCAGTGGGCAACGGTTTTAGGTGCTCATCATCGTCTCCCCTTTGTGGGGGTGCATCAGTTCCGTCACACCCCACACCACCTTACCATGGCCAACATCTCCCGGTCTCGAATTCCGACCACCCCGCGGCCCCTCCCAACCGGTCCGGCCGCCATTGCCGCTGCCCTCGTCCACCTCCACTATCAAACCACGCAGCTGCAGTCCATATTTCCCCTAGGGGTTGGTTTGGGGGCCCCTTTCCCCTGCGCCAGGAGGACGCATGCGCGAAACGCGACGGAGGAAAAAAAAAGGGAGGAGCCATTTTTCGGTTGAGCGGACGTGTAGTAGGGGGGAAAGGGGGTTTCAAAAAGGAAAAAAAAAAAAAAAATAAAAAGGTCATCAAAGCGGGGGGCACACGCAGGGGAGTGACTGCAGCGTGGAGAAGGAAGGGTTTCCTTTGAGGCGACAGCCCATAAGGGCAAGAGGCTTGGCCTGGCGCCATACGGAGATAAAAAATCTCCTGGACATTTGGGGTGAACGTAGGTTCCAAAGGGGCCTCCAGGCTACCTACAGAAATATAGAAATATTCGTGGACATTGCGAGGGAAATGATTAGAAGGGGACATAGGCGGACCGCTGAGGGTGCAGGACGAAACTAAAAGACTGCGCGCAGCCTACCGTGAGGCTGTGGCGGCAAATGGACGGGCGCGCCCGGGGGGAAGCCCTCTTTGATGAACTATCCAGATTTTTTGGGGGGGACGCGATGCCGAACCTCCAAGAGTCATAGAGAGCTTGCAGGTCGCCATGGGGCCCGGGAACCAGCGAATGAGAACGTGGCATCAGAAGGTATGTAGGGCAGCGGGAGGTATTTTCCCATCACATATATGGATGTTTTGCGCCCCTAAATTCCATTTCTCATTTTTCAGGGCTGGACAAACAGATGAGCCAGGAACTGTTTGAACACACATCATATGATGGGGAATCGTAGGTGAGGCTGCATGGGTTTACAATACATTACATTTGGATTTAGTCTCAATAACCCTTCGCGGATTCAGGGCCACTCAGGAAAACGGCCATAAACAAATTACAGGTGGATGAGGGCCAGAGAGCGGCATCAGATGCAAGCAGGGCGCATCCGTGCATGGCCACAACAGCCCACCACTCGTGCTGCTCCTTTTGAATACTTCTTCTTTTGCAGCAAAAGGGGTGGCACCTCTACTTTCCAGGGACCTTTTCACTCTCTAGGGTCCATCAGGGCCATTTCATTACCGTGATCCCTTCTTTCCTAGCAGGAGTAAAATTTGAAAGGAGCAACTTTTTGGGACTAAAGTGACAATGTCTTGTCCCAGGCCAACCCCTTATAGCCTCCTGCTGCAAGGTCTAACTATTTCGTTTTACCTCCAAGCAGGGGTCAAGGCAGCCGCCCCCCACCTATGCAGGTTGAAACTCCTGCACCGGGGAGTTTAGCACCACGGCTGCTGGTGAGTTAAGGTGTCCTGCAGCCGAAATATTGATGCAGGGAGTTTATATTGCATCGGGATAACCGTGGAATTTGTCACCACAGGTTTGGAGATTCAAGCATGGCATTACGCGGCGGCCTTGATATGCCCATTGTACTTTTAGTTCATGGCCGGGACAACCTCAGCATGCTGTTATCTTCACAGTTAAAGTTTCTGTGCAACCGTTAGGGCAATGCCCAGAAAATAGCATTTTATTCTGCCTGTTTTGGACTGCCATTTAACGTTTCTTCAACCTTCCTGTTGGAGGCTGAAACCTTACATGAAGCAAGGTACATGACTGTGATAATGTTTGGTGTGGTTTCTATCTTTCTACAGTTGTATGAGTACCTTGATTTTTAAAAAAAACCTGTCTAAGACTTGCTATACATGTTGTGTCCTAGCTCCGAATGATACACATTTGCACCATGTAGATTGACTTCTCAATCTTATTCTGAACAGATGACTGCCTCAGCACTAGCCCGGGCAGGGAGAGCGAGATGCCCATGGCGAGAATGTCCCCCCTGTCACGCCTGAGGATGAGCAGGAACAGAACCGCAGCGGGGGGCCGAGACAAGGCGTTTCCTACGCAAGAGCAACCTTGAACTTTTTCGCGAGCAGGAGGAAAGGAACTTGCAACAGATGGCCATGGATCGCGAGCAGGCGTCTCGAGATAGCGACAGGGAGAGAATGGGGGCAGGAATAATATAATTCTAAGGGTATGTCCAATCCATGTCCAATATTTCAGATGCGGTTACGGGCATGGGCGGGACAAGCCAATCACTGCCTGGTTCTTCACAGTCCCGACAGCTAACTTTTTGGGGGGCACAGCCCCTGCCGGGAGCAGCACAGAGGCGGCTCCCAGCCAGGAGCAGGAGGGAGGGGAAAGGGGAAGGCCGCAAGGGAGGAAGCCAGGAAATTTATAGCCCTTGAGCATGCCGTGGGCCCTGGCGCATGAAAGAAAATCGAGGCCTAGCTTTTCCTTCCCAAGCAGGGAACGATGTATTTGTTTTTTGATGAGAAGTGTTCATAACGGACCGTTTCTCCCTCAAAAATATTTTTTTACCGCATTTTTCACAACAGTCAAATAAAATCTATTACCATTTTCTATAAACAGACTCAATATTTATTTATTACATTTTTGGTTGAATGGCCATTGAATAACATTAGAGGTCAATACAGTCAAGGTACAGCTTAAAAAGGGGAAAACCTACTCCTTGCTGTGTGGGGAGAAACCTCCAAAAAAAAGGGGGGGGGAAACCCGTGACAGCTAAACGCAGTCGCCCACAATCATATTGGCGATGCGTCCCTCACCAGTTCCCCTTCATGGATCCTCCTTGAAAAGTCTGAGGACGGGAATCCCTGTCGGTGCGTGTCAGAGTCAAGGGGGCTGGTTTCTGTATCACGGGGTGGAGAAGGTGTCCTTTGCTCTCACAAATGTTGTGTAGCACCACCAAGCAGACACCACGGGGAGATAATTCTTTTCCGAGACGGTCAAAAGGGCCAAAACACCCCCATCTGGCCTTAAGCCTGCCAAATGCACGTCCACAACATTCCTACAGTGGTTGAACACCCTGTTGTAGGCTATCTTTTGGGGGGGAATGTCCCCCGTAAGGCTTCATTAGCCATCTCGAAAATGGGTATGCAGCGCCCCAGAATAACTAGGCCTATGGTGACACCGTCTATGGTAATGGTCGGGTTCCCGGGGCAAACCCCGCCTCCATGGCATGCCAGAGTGATGAGTGCCTGAAAACGAAGGCATCGTGCGTTCTTCCAGTGTAACACAGTCCCAAACCTCCCGAATGATCCACTGTTCCCTTGGAGAATGGAAAATGCGCTCTTTCCCGTTCACAAATTCTTCCCCGCGCCCCTTGGGTGGTCTTACTTTGATGTGCGTTCCATCCACAGCTCCAACGCACTGAGGGAAACCCATCTGGCGGAAACCATCCATAATCTGTGGATGTGGGGAGGGAAACAAAAACAGGTTGCCCTGTAACTGTGGTTCTTCGAGGGGCATCTGTGCCATCATACACTAGGAGCTTTAGGCCCCGGGGTACGTTCGGAAACTTCTAGAGCTTGTTTGCTTCGGGGAAAACCCCCCACGCCGGTCTCGCATGCTCCTCCCGCCGGCAACGGTCTCTCCTCAGTTCTGTCGTCCGCCGTAGAACCTACAGGGACCTGAGAAAGAGGGGGGGAAGGGGGGGTGTGATGATGGCACAGATGACCACTCGAAAAACAGTTACAGGTAAGCCCCTTTTTCCCTTTCGGGGTTTTGTGCCTTCATCACTAGGGACTTTACTTACCGGTCGGACGGCGGGTCAGGTCCTACAGCACGGAAGCCAACACCTCACGTCCAAACCGGGCATCTCTGCGCGACCGGCAGTCGAGCCTGTAGTGGCGCACGAAGGTCGATGGTTGGGACCAGGTCGCCACACGGCAGAGTTCATGCAGGTCAACTCCTCGCAGGAGGGCCGCAGAAGTAGCCACCGCTCTGGTGGAGTGGGCTCGAAGCAGGACTGGCGGAGGCTTCCTCGCGAGCTCATACGCCAGTTCAATAGTCCTCACCACCCACTTGGAGAAGCGCTGGGTGGACACTTTTAGGCCCCTCTGACGTCGCCCATAGCAAACAAAGAGATGCGGCGTCTGTCGGAAGGAAGCAGTCCTGTCCTTGTAGAAAGCCAATGCCCGACGCACGTCCAGTGAGTGGAGGGACCGCTCCAACGGTGTCGTCGGGTTCGGGAAGAAGGCAGGCAGGATGATGTCCTGGTTGAGATGGAAACTGGACACCACCTTTGGCAGGAACGAGATGTCAGGTCTCAGGACCACCTGGTCCCTGTGGAAGACCGTGAAGGGCTCATCGGAACGAAGAGCTGTGATCTCACCCGCTCGCCTCGCTGAGGTCACCGCTACCAGGAAGGCAGTTTTCATTGTCAGGAGCCTGTCATCCGAGGTCGCCATCGGCTCGAAGGGCGGCTTCGTCAGCTGCGAGAGCACCAGCGAGAGGGACCACGGCGGTAGCGGCGGCGATACCGGCGGGTAGAGATGATGAAGTCCTTTCAGGAACCGCTTAACGGTATCGTTCCTGAAGAAGGCCGAGGCAGCAGATCGTGGCGGTTGGTATGCCACGATCGCGGAGAGATACACCTTCAGGGATGAAAACGCCAGGCCCTGTTGCCGGAGGTGCAGGAGGAAGTGCAGGACGGTCGAGAGCCCCGCGGGCGATACCGGCTCACTCCTCTCGTTAGCGAAGGTCAGGAAGCGTCGCCACTTGTATTGATAGTTGCGACGGGTGGATTCCTTCCTGGCCGCGACGAGGACGGTACCGAGCACGGGATCGTCTAGTGCGATATCCTCCAGGCATGGAGGGCCAGGCGTGGCAGGTCGGATGGAGGACTCGGCCGTCAGAGTGGGAGAGCAGGTCCGGTGTCGGTGGCAACCGGAGCAGGTCGTCTCGCGCGGCTTGTAGCAGGGGTGCGAACCAATGTTGCCTCGGCCAGTACGGGGCTACCAGGATCGCGTCGGCTCGGTCGGCGAGGATCTTTGATATCGTCCGGCCAAGCAGCGGGAACGGCGGGAACGCGAAGAGGAGTTCCCCGGTCCACGGAAACTGGAAAGCGTCCCCGATGGAGGCACGATCGTGGCCCGCTCTGGAACAGAATCGGCGACACTTCGCGTTTTCCCTGGTCGCGAAGAGGTCGATCGATGGTTCGCCCCCGCGGTCCCGAATAGGGCTGAACGCCTCTCCGGAGAGAGACCATTCGTGATGGGATGAGGTGTCCCTG